>CM067370.1:8445548-8833048 GCA_034401795.1 Chaetoderma sp. LZ-2023a | reverse complement strand
GTACCGCCTCCAACCATTCACTGGTTCGGCCATCAGTGACACAATCTGGTTGTCATCCTCTCGCTTGACCATGCCTGCTTTAGGTTCTTTTCTTACCAAAGTGAAAAAAGGGTGAAGAGCAGTGTGGTCACTAACTATCGTTTCAAAACAGCTAAAGCGAGTGGATTGGCTGAGTCTGACACATCCCTCATATAGTAATCCGTAAATGAGGACTCACAGTGCCATTGTGCAACGGCCATGATGTCCTCTAACGGAACACCATTGTAAAGGGAGGTCGAGGCGGCTATTCCTCTGACATCGTGTGCCCTTACGCCTTGCACCTGGTGCCCAGTCGCCATCTCGTGAGTAGTCTAAATGCATTTGACCACCCAACGAGAGATAGTATCCATGGATGCGGCGCCATAAGGCTTTTTATGGCAGATCCACAGATGTCTATCGTTCGACCGTAACGAGTCAGTCCATTTCTTGTACTTAGTCAAAGCACGGACCGGGCACCAGACACTGGCAACCCCATATAGGAGATTCTGACGCTGTTTCCACCATAGAAGATGCGATATTATCGGCTCCAAAACTGGCACCAGTTTTGACAGGGGTTCTGTTCTCTGTTTCCACAGAGACATCAGATACAACTGGATAGGCCTTCGCATTAGAGCAGCGTACGGGATAACTTGCTCCATGGAGACCATCATGACCAGCATCTGAAGGAACCGCCTCGCCTGAATGTGGTTTCCCACTCGAAAACTCTTGAGGATGGCTAACAGAGACACCACTCTGGGCTCTGACGGGTAAACCCTGCCCTCCTCGAGGTCGAATCGCATCCCCAAATAAACGAAATGCTGAGTGGGCGTCAACTCGGATTTCTCCTCGTTGACTATCCAGCCTAGATCTGAAAGTAACTTCAGAGTCAGAGCAGTATCCACGTTCAACCTGGCTGCCGAGTCTGCCTTGAGCAGCCAGTCGTCTATGTAGGTGTGTAGCGCCACGTTCTCTTTTCTGAGAAACGCTGTCACCGCAAGGACCACTCTTGTGAAAACCCTCGGAGCTGTCGACAGGCCAAACGGGAGAACTGTAAACTCCCATACTTGATTCTGAAACGCAAATCTCAGAAACCTGTGCCAACTCCGATTCATAGGAATGTGGAAATATGCATCTCTCAGATCGATCGATACACACCACATTCCTTTCCTCAATCCCGCCATTACCGACCTCGGCGTTTCCATCTGGAACCGAAGCGTATGGATAAACCAATTTAATGGCCTGAGATTGAGTATGGGTCTCCATCCCCCTGTGCTCTTGGGGACAAGGAACATGTTTGAATAGAAGCCTGGAGTGTTTCGGTTTGCTGGTTGTATTGCTCCCTTCAGAAGCAAACCCGACACTTCCTTTTGAACGGCTTCTAACTTGTCTGGCTCCCTTGGTACGGGTGTCCAGACAGGTGCCAAAGACAGATTTTGTGGTGGAAAGTCCCACCACTCCGGCATGTAACCCTGGGATAACCATCCCAGGACCAGACTGTCTGACGTCACACCTCGCCAGGCCTCGACTAAACGCATGAGCCTTCCACCCACCATAGACGCCTTGACGTCTAACGGAATGTCCGGCTCGCAGTCCGCTCCCGCCTCTTTCTTAACGAGAGAGAGAGAGAACCATTTCGTTCTAGGCACGACGGGTATAACTGGCGCCGCTGTTCCTGTCGCACAGGCGCGGTCCAGGCGGATATGAAGGGAGCTTTCGTACCCTCAGGTACGCTTCGGCCCCTTCTGTCCGCCCTTTGAGGCCTTACCCTTACCCTTGCCCTTCCCGCCTCTAGGGCAGTCAGGAGCAACATTGGGGAGGGTAGGCGCCTCTACAACCTTCCTGGATTTCTTCGCCGGCGGCGGCTCCGAAAACCCAGCTGAAGCAGAAGTCGCAACAGGCTTAGCTTTCGCCTTGCCCTTATGCTTCTTCTGCTTCCTTGAAGGTTGTCCCGTTAGCGGTTTCCCCACAGCCCCTAGTGCGTGCGCTTGCCGCACTAGCTGCAGGTTTACCGCTAACCGATTCTGCACGATACTGGCGGTATCCTCTAAGATGGCCCGCGCTTGGCCACCGAAGATGCTAGGCCCTGTCAGGGGCGTCCCAAGAAGATGCTCCCTGACTGCCGTAGCCGGACGCATATGGTCAATGACCATTTGCCTCCTGGATTTCGTCACTCGCGCTTGCACCCTTGCCAATGCATCCATAGACAGCACCAGGCCGTCATTGACACACGAAAGCGCCACAGGTGGCACAGGGTGGCCTGCCCCCGCTTCAGCCCACACCGACTGAAGGAGACGATACGAGTGGTTGACAGCGCTCATAGCTGCCCTCACACCCCCATCGCATAGGGACAGGACTTCATCTTGGTGTACCTGAGACTTGTCCACAAGTGCCGGACTGGAGCCACCCGCCACGGCACTCTGGACGCCCAGTACCCATCGGGGCATCCTCAGCGACCGACGGGACTACACCATATCTGTCGTATTCCCCCCGCGGAATACGACATCTTGCCCGCACCACCCTGGAGGCCGCAGGGAGCTGACCCTTGGTCATAAGTTGTTTGCTATAAATAGCATCCAACAAATCTATGAACCGTGGATCCAGTCCCACCGACTGGATCCGGGCCGCGGGCAAAATCCCTGTCCTGATCGACGCAACCGACGGACGGGGCGCATCTTCATCGGCCGTGGCCGAAACCACAGACGGGTCAACCATGGCTAGCCACGCCAGAGCCTCTGACCAATCTACCTCCGATGAAGACACACCCGCAAACACGTCACCCGTTGACGTGCTCACGGGCCTGCCAGCCACGGCCTCCCGGCAAGGAGCCACGGCTGACACGCCAGGCACTCCGGTACCACACGGTTCCGCCGCCACCGCATGAAACACTCCGGTCCATGGGGTAGGGCCGCACGGAAAACCGTACGGACCCGTAGCAGTCGCGGTACCATAGCCGGACACAGGCGCCAACGGCACCCCACGTCCGACTGCCGGACCAGGCGAGATAGGTGAGTACCACGCCCGGCCCGGCAAACCCGTTCCCGTGACGGCTGGTGCCAAACCAAGCCGCACGGAACCGGTGCACGGTACCAGATTGGCCTCAGCCACAGGCGGAGCCGCTGATCTGGCTTGCGCCAAACCAGACAAATGGAGGCCGGTTCCGTCCAGGACGGAATCAACCTCCATATTCTCCACCTGCGGCTTCACGGGCCGCAGCAACCTCTCCTCCTCGGCCTCCTCGTCTTCAGACTCCGAAGAGTCGTCACTAGACGAGTCAACCATGGAACCGTCCTGGCGGA
Organism: Chaetoderma sp. LZ-2023a; assembly: GCA_034401795.1. Classification (NCBI taxonomy): domain Eukaryota; kingdom Metazoa; phylum Mollusca; class Caudofoveata; order Chaetodermatida; family Chaetodermatidae; genus Chaetoderma; species Chaetoderma sp. LZ-2023a. The sequence goes on along the minus strand of CM067370.1, from coordinate 8,829,734 downwards.
CGGCTCCCACACCTGACGGACCGGCCACCGCTACTGGACCACCCAGAGGTGGCCGCAGAGAAACAGAACCCGTCTGGCCCCCTCGGTAACCAGTCCAGAATCCTGTCCGAGGACAGGATCCGTACCAGGCATGGGGAGAAACTGCTCCCCAACCTTTGGTAGCAGGGACGACACCAGCGTGGGCAGAACGCTATGCAGAAAACCCTGCATAGCCGGACCAAACCACGCCGGCGGTGCCATCTCCGCCACCTCCAGCTGGGGACGTGGAGCACCCCCACCGGCCGAACCGGGCGCTCCACGATTTACTCTCGGACCGCCTGACCCCACGTCAGACCCAGCCAAGTCCTTCTGGGCAAGGAACTTAACCATCATCTCAACGGACCACACTGCACAAACATTACACCTATGATCAATATTACAAAGGGAACACCTAAAACAGACATGGTCCTTGAACACGACACAGACAAACTTATGGCATTCGTCACATGATGGCTGGGCTGGCTTGGCCTATAAAATAAGCACAAACCTACAATAAACAAGCGGAACGAGACCCGGATGGAAGGCAGACAATTAATTTTCAAATAATTTGACTCATAAATTAACTGTAACCCTCCCGCACCCCACCCCGCCACGTTACAACAAAGATCGCATTGATTATGACGACAAGAACGACGCGGGCATTAAACACACCCATAATAGATCCTCCAGGATGTGTAACGGCTCCAGGAATCATATCGCATAGCATTCGGGGTATATTTACTAATCAATATAAATTATACTCCTAACGAAAGCAGCACGATATGTGAAGAAAACAACAAAATGTATAACAAACTGCTATATCACATGGTAAAACCGCAGACCACGTATCTACTCAAGAATTTTGAAACCACCGATCATTGCAAACCGATCGTGATCGCACGTAAACTTGATCATTCTAAAGTTTCCGGTACCATTTTTAGTACGCAGCACCCAGAACAAGATGCGCGAATTAATGAAAAAATTTCTTCTTCACATAAACATCCGAGCGACCGGGTGTGACGTCACCCGCTCGGATCCTACGGAGAACGACGTCAGCCGATATTCGTGTTAGAAATACTGTAGCAAACACCTATTTTCATATCTGCCGATCGCCTGTTGGGGGTTAAAGAAGGCGATCGTCTGGCATATATCGTTGTTAACACACGTCCCAGATTCTATGGGGTCAGAAATTGGAACATGCGACACAGCGAAATTTAGAGACCTAAGTCTTTTAACTATGGATAATAAAGAATGATACAACCTGGTTATCTTCGGCGGTATTCTCCATAGTATCCTTTAGTTAATCCTTTTCAAGAACACACAGACTATCACTACAGATTAAAGACGTAGATTTTCTTTCACAAAAAACACTAAAATCCTCAATGCAGAAAGCATGTATTGCACTTGTTGCTATGCAAACAAGAATGAGCTCTATGGTAAACGGGTACTCGGCAGTTGGGAGCCGAGTACCCGGTTCCCAGGAGTCTGTAAAGCTTCCTAAGTCTATAATCCTAGAGCCGCTGTCAAGGCCAGCTGTATATCAGAAGTAACAGAATGGTGAGTATTGATCGAAGGAGAAACCAATTTTCAAGATGATATTGGATTTCAGATCATCTACAAATTCGATATGTTTCTTCCTCTTATCCAAGAATTCCATGATGTTTCAAAGCAATCCACTAAACAAAATTGGAATTATCGTTCTGAAACCAATTTTCAAGATGGCCCTCAGTGGCCATCTTGGATTTAGAATAATTGTCAATTTCGATAACTTTCTTCCCCATACCTAGAGAGAGTCCAACCATAACTGAGGCATACACCAAGTTTCATTCAAACATCTGAAGCGGTTCTGTATGATATGCTGTTGACGAGATATTGTGGATGGACAGACAGATGCAGTGATGACTATAGGGCTAATTGCACAGTCAATGACGAATCATCACAAATCTCCACATTCAGAGCTTTCATCTTTTGACCCACCTCAGCCGACCACGCCCTGGCATGCCTGGGGGCAGAGCCAAATGTAAATGACCTTTTTCAATCTGCAATTATACTAGTGTACATCACATACAAAATTTGGTTAAATTCCATCCAATGGCTATGGAGGAGTTGCGTTGCAATTAAATTCTTGACCTTTTGACCCCTATCCCACCACTGGGGGCCGGAGACAAGTGTAAATGTCCTCTTGCACTCCACAATCATATCCATGGGTAACCCACATACCAAATTCGGTTGAATTTTGTTCAATGGTTTCAGAAGATGCATTACAATCAATTTCCATACATTAAAATTTGATCTTTTGACCCCTCCACCACCCACAGGGGGCAGAGCCAAATGCAAATGCCCTCTTACACTCCACAATCACATTTGCTTGAATTTCGTCAAACAGTTTCGGAGTTGCGTTACAAACAATTTGACCTTTTGACCACTGCCCCACCCCCTGGTTGCATTACACTAAATTTCTTGATCTTTTGACCCCATCACACGCTTCCGTCAGGCAGGGCCAAATGTCAATGTGCTCATGCTTTCCATGTTGATATGGTTAAGTCACATACCACATGCGGTTGAATGCTGTCCAATGGTTTTAGAGGAGCTTCATTACAAATTACAATCACTTCCTATGTCAAAATCTGACCTTTTGATGCATCCCCCACCCCATGCGCTAAATGTAAATGGCCTCTTGCACTCTGAAATCGTATGGGTAACTGACATATCAAATTTGGTTAAATTCCGTCTAACGGTTTCAGAGGGGTTGCGCTACAATCGATTTAACCTTTTGACCCCACCCACTGACTCCAACCCTGATGTGTGTGTGTGTGTGTGTGTGTGTGTGTGTGTGTGTGCGTGTGACATGCTTACACCTGTGTGTAACATGCTTACACCTGCACATGGCATGCTTACACCTGCATGTGTGGCATGCTTACACCTGTATGTGGCATGCTTACACCTGCGTATGGCATGCTTACACCTGTGTGTGACACGCTTACATATGCATGTGTGACATGCTTACACCTGCATGTATGACCTGTTTACACCTGCACGTGTGGCATGCTTGCACGTGTGCATGACATGCTTACCTCAGTTTGTTTGGCATGCTTACACCTGCCTGTGACCTGCTTACACATGCACATGGCATGCTTACACATGCACATGGCATGCTTACACATGCGTGTGACATGCTTACACATGCGTGTGACATGCTTACACATGCGTGTGTGACATGTTTACACCTGTGTGTGTGTGTGTGTGATGCTTACACCTGCCTGTGACATGCTTACACCCACGTGTGTGACATACTTACACCTGCGTGTGTGACATGCTTACACCTGCGTGTGACATGCTTACACCTGCGTGTGTGACATGTTTACACCTGTGTGTGTGACATGCTTATACATGAGTGTGTGACATGCTTACACATGCGTATTTGACATGCTTGCACATGCGTGTGACATGCTTACACCTGCGTGTGTGACATGCTTACACCTGCGTGTGTGACATGCTTACACCTGCGTGTGGGGCATGCTTACACCTGCGTGTGTGACATGCTTACACCTGCGTGTGTGGCATGCTTACACCTGCATGTGTGACAAGCTTACACCTGCACATGACAAGCTTACACCTGCACATGACATGCTTACACCTGTGTGTGTGTGTGACAAGCTTACACCTGCACCTGCACCTGTGTGTGTGTGTGTGTGTGCGTGCGTGTGACATGCTTACACCTGTATATGGCATGCTTACACCTGCGTGTGGAATGCTTACACCTGTGTGTGGAATGCTTACACCTGTGTGTGACTAGCTTACACCTGCACATGACATGCTTACACATGTGTGTGTGTGTGTGTGTGTGCGTGTGTGACATGCTTACACCTATATATGGCATGCTTACACCTGCGTGTGGAATGCTTACACCTGCGGGTGGAATGCTTACACCTGCGTGTGGAATGCTTACATCTACACATGACATGCTTACACCTGCGTGTGGAATGCTTACACCTGCGTGTGGAATGCTTACACCTGCGTGTGGAATGCTTACACCTGCGTGTGGAATGCTTACACCTGCGTGTGGAATGCTTACACATGCGTGTGGAATGCTTACATCTGCACGTGACATTGCAGTTGCATTACAATAAATTTCTTGACCTTTTGACTCGATCCTCCACACACCTCCGTCAGGCAGGGCCAAATGTCAATGTGCTCATGCACTCCATGTTGATATAGTTAAGTCACATACCACATGCGGTTGAATGCTGTCCAATGGTCTCGGAGGAGCTTCATTACAAATTACAATATCACTTCCTATGTCAAAATTTGACCTTTTCACGTATCCCCACCCCATGCGCTAAATGTAAATGACCTCTTGCAGTCTGAAATCGTATGGGTAACTAACATATTAAATTTTGGCCGAATTCCCTCTAACGGTAAGGGGTTGTACTACAATCGATTTAACCTTTTGACCTTTGACCCCACCCACTCCAACCCTGGGGGGGGGGGGGGGGGGGGGGGGGGGGGGGGGGGGGGGGGGGGGCATTCTGCACTCATACGCCTATCAGACATACCAAATTTGGTTGAATTCCATCTAGTGGTTTCGGGGCAAGATGGGCTACAATCGACTTTCCGCATGCACACAGCAAAACCCCACTTTTCTTCGAAAAACATATGGATAATCGGCCCAGTAGTTCTTGAGAAGACATCGTTTAAAGGAAAAGTTGATGTACGGACGATGGATAGTTGCTATAGCATAAGCTTACTAGGCCATTCTAGCCAGGTGAGCTAACAAGCCATTACCCAGCACTACATCCATACACCAAATTTGGCTACTGTATATACGAACAAGAGTTTTAGTGGAACTACGCACGCAGGCATGCTTGTTTGAGGAATGCTAAATGTGAACAGTTTGTCTTTGATAAATGACACTTCATCTATCCCTAAAACATCTGCTGAACAAAAAATTGCGAGTGTAGGTTCAAAACTCTTCGAGATCTGGACCGGACAAGAAAATGTTGACAAATTTTAACTTTTCAAGGGAGATAACTCCGGCGAATATGGGCAGATTTTGTCGAAACGAAATCATGACACTGTCTATCCCTAACACATCTGCTGGAAAGGAAATTGTGAGTGTACGTTCAAAACTCTTCGAGATCTTCTCTGGACAAGAAATCAGATGGACGGATGCACAGCGAATGCCATCACATAATACGACCCTGCTTACGCGGGCGTATAAAAACTCTTAAAACAACAGTCAAAATATTTTACTATAGGCTCCAATGGGAAAATTTACTGTTGACCTACATTATTAGAACTTGGTTAGACTGACCAAGTTCTTACATCATTGGTAGGTACTGCTTATAGGTACCAACCAACCAAGTCATGAACCAATAGCTGTATAAATTATGAATGGTGCACTGAAGTAATACCTTTCCCCATTGTGTTCATTGGGGTATACTGCAGAAATTTTGCAAAGGCTTATTTTCAAAATGGATAAATTAGATGAGTATAGGAATATTTTTCCCAGGTTTGATCTAAATCTGTCCATAAATATCAAAACGTACCACCATTGTTGACGACGCACAGACAGATGGACAGACACCCGACCAAAACTGTCTGTCACGCTATCTCGTCCCAAACTGCTGTGCGTAATTCAAACAAATTTGGTACATATCAGTTACCCATATAATTGCAGAATACATTGACATCTGGCTCTGCCCCTAAGGGTGGGGTCTGGAGGGGGTGGTTAAAAAGGTCAAAGTGGTGAACATGGGGATTTGTGATGGTGCGTCATCGACCAAGCAATCTAGTTAAAACTATACCTTGACCAACACCCGTACATGTATCTGCTAGGACTGCGCGATTTGGCTTACAGCCATATCAGTTTCAATATGACTTTTCATATTGATCTTAACTGACTATTGATTTTATGGGCGATTTCTATTTAGGCATATGTTAAGAAAAAGTTAAAATCCATTCTTCAAAATGCTTAAAACGATCATCAATGACACAGAAATAGAACACTATTTCCTGGTACAAAGTCATGCCACCTTAACCGTAACCCTTCAATTTTCTCACAGAAAATGTCCATTTGCCGACCAACAGAATATTACTTCTGAAATTTTACCACTGGATTAACTGGCTCGGTTATCAAGCAAGTCATTGCAGTGGCCAGTGATACATTTAGAAAAATAGTTTTCTCTTGGTATGCAAATGGACATTTGTCAAGACCACTGCAGAAGCCGTTTTAGCTGATTTCAGGGTTAAAGGGTTAATATACGCTATGGCCATCATTGCGGGAATGAACTTAGTATCTGGGAACACCTAAATATTAGGTATACTGTAACACCCATCTTTATTAGTCATTTCTACCCCTGGTGGCAACGCATATTGTGGACTCCAACTACGCTGCATGTCCTAGGTACATTATTAACTCTCTCTTGGCCATAGCATATCCATGGACTAAGTGGATTACTAACCCTAACAAGGCCATAGGCCGACCATAACGTGTTAGAACCATGGAACACAATACCTGTATGGATTGATGTTACACTTTTCTTGTTAGGCCATTGAACTCATTCAATTGCATCAATGTCTGTCTCTTTGCATGGACACCTAATGGAGGTAGCATAATCAAAGTACACCATGGCAAGTGATTTGCAGTGGCGTGAAAGTTTCTGCAATATATGTAGGTATTTGTATGTTCTTCTGATTATTCCCATGTTTTTCGAAGGAAAGTGGGATTTATGCCGTTCCGCCTGTGCGTGCCTGTTGTGGAAATTGATTGTAAGCAACTCACACGAAATCATTGGACGGAATTCAACCAAATTTGCTATGGCAGTTACCCATGAGTGCAAGAGCACATTTACACTTGTCTCTGCCCCCAAGGGGAGGGGCAGAGCTTAAGAAATCAAATTGATTGACTCTTCCGAAAAGGTCAGATGGAATTCAAACAAATTTGAAATGTGATTTAACCATATGGTTGTGGAGTGTATGAGGACATTTACATTTGGCTATGTCCCCTGAGGGTGGTGAGGGGTTAAAAGATCAAATTGATTGTAATGCAACTCCTCCGAAACCATTGGATGGAATTCAACCAAATTTGGTATGATTGTTAGTAGTTACCCATATGATTGCAGAGTGCAAGAGGATTGTATTGTATTGTATTGAGGCGAACTGCCAATGTCGGAGTGATTTGAGCAGGCTGCCAGTTATGCCATCAGTTACATCCAATCTGGCTATACCATGCCACCTGTAATTCTACTACTGTAAGCATCAGCTATAGCGTCGCCACCTGTACTTCTACTACTGTAAGCATCAACTATGGAGTCATGGAGACACCGATAGCAGGACCGACATCTGACATCTATTTATACCATCAGAGCATATTCACAACTAAGCTCCCGATACAGGGCCTGACACTCAGAGTAAGTTCTTTTACGTCCCCCATAGCACAGACACCACACAAGGCGGGACCGCCGGCTTTATGTCCCCTCCGAATGATGTGTCATATGAGTGACGTATGGAACGGTGCAGGTATTTACACCGTGTTCACATGCTTGAACATGGGAATGAACTCAGCTCTTTTGGATTGGATTTCGAAGTATGTGCGACACATTTTTGCCAATTGAGCCAGTGCGCTACTATTCATCCAGTTTTGATAAAACATACTTTCGAAATAACATCATCGGTCAATCGTCAGTAGGTTACACACCATGCTCACTGGTTGATAGGGTGATGGTAACGTGTTTACTTTCTTTAAAATGGAGATAATGGTTGTTCCAAAGGCTCATCCTCGAAAACAGGTGACCCTCGCAAACGGTAAGTAGATTTAATTCAGATCTCGACTTGTAAAATGTTTAATTCATCTTCACTATACTTACCAAGCCGTGGATCGTCTCCATATCTTGAGAGTTACTTGATACGGGGTGGAATCGTGGTTATCAGTAGAATGGACACTATCCTCAGTTTTCGTATTCTGTTCAGCAAACTTAAAAATGAATGTTATAGACATGAGATTTAAGTCGTTAACTCTAACTTTTATCTTTAAGAACCTGAATCAACATTACATGAATATTGCCTGATAACGCGATGATTGCAAGAGAGCCATTTTAATCACGATATATCGACTTCTGCCGAAACGTGTCCAAACAGTTTTGTTGACATCCCACCTCTACCGTATTTCAGCAAATTACTCCCTAAGCTGGTACCCGACTCCAATTGCTCATAATCATAATAGTACAATCATACGCCGAGCCAGAGAATCGCCAGCGAAGGAATGAGGAGTCGGGTACCAGCCTAATTAGTCCCACGATCTTATGCCTTATCTGGAACTCCAGCCTGGATGGGTTCACTCCTACACCAGGTGCGTGCGTGCGTGCGTGCCTGAGAGAGAGAGAGAGAGAGAGAAAGAGAGAGAGAGAGAGAGAGAGAGTGATTGTTTGTGTCACCAGTGTGTATATCCATACTAATTTAGAGAATGGAGCAATTAGAATAATATACTAGGAATAAAGTTAGAGTTACAGAGATGGACGAAGTTAAGCATTTTGCCTATTTTATGTCCATTTTGAATTATGATACCCTATCCTACTGCTGGGTCTGCTTCCAAAAGGTGTCTAGAGCAGTTTTAAAGGCATTTACGGTTTTTGATTTGATCACATTTTCTGGTAGGTTATTCCATTCGTTCACAATGCTAAAGAAAATGCCAAGTGCTGAAAAATCCTAGTGAAGCCATAATTAACGTGATGCGTACTGGTTTATGTGAAGGTGGAACAAGGGATTTCCGAAGAATTCCCACATCACCGTCTTATGTAGTTCCAAGATGCTGTATTGGTAGATGCCGCTTTATTTATATGGGCCTTCTGCTACAGTCTAACCTACCAATTAAGTGTTAGAAACGAAAACGAGCTTTGGCCGCAAGTGGCAGGGATTCATACCTATCATTAGATACAGCTGTCGAATGAGCGCAGACGCCTAGCTTCCCATAGGTCGCTTTGAAAGAGCATCTACCTCCATGGACGGTATGCATACATGTTACATCGCAACGCTTCTGAATTTGATGAAAATCTGGCTACCTTGGTCTGCAACCACATAAAACATCACCTGGCCAGTGGCTACATTTCACATAAGCAAGTTTGATCACTGACATATCGTTAAGGTGGTGATAGAGAGGCGAATATCCATCGCAAGCATCCTTCCCGTGAGGGCGTGGTAGATTCGAAGATCCTTCCCAGACACTCCGACGAGTTGGATAGAGATGCGTGTCTCGTCTGTCACCGCTTCTTATGGATCTAACTTTTGACCTGTCATTAGGATTAGGTTCCAATGTGCCCAGATATGCACTGCGGGCCAGTAAATAAACCTATCAAACTCACATTTATAACTATATGTTTTTGCAGTGCTTTCCTTCATTGGCGGGGTTGTCTAGCTAACAAGCATTCAAGGATATGGGGGGGATGTATGTAAATCAGCACTTTAACCATCACCGCTCGGAAACCTCCGATAGTTTCCCAGGGTCGGATCAGATCAACGTGCTGATGGGATGTCCAAACAATTAAGAAGCCATGCGGCTGGTGGATCGTGGAGAGACAATAACTTGATATATACGAGACCTTATAGGTATTTGGCCAATTTTACACAACCTTGCCAGAGTGCGGGGCTGCATTATTGCAACAACCAGAAAAGAAGCATACACTATATGTCTCCTAACGAAGAGATTGTTCTTAACCACTTTAACCGATCCTATTGAGCTAAATAGTAAGGTTTAGTCAGTAACATGCCAGGCTAAAACATTTAGCGCACCTTTAACGACTTCAGTGTCAAATTGATGATGGTAGGAATAAGTGATGTGGATATAATGTTGCTGTTTAGTATTTCCTAGCATACTGCGGTCTAAGTTTTTAATTAAACAAAAGATATCAACGAAATGGCTACCTGCCATATACAACTAACCAATGCAATGAACACTGACAATTTATAATTTAGTGAGGTAGTATGTATCAGGTTGATAGACCTCAATGGTGCAGTTAGTTAAAGCACCTACAGCATATAAGGATAATATGAACAGTAATAAAGAAATTATAAATTGCAGTCCTTAGACCGGAAGGCACCTATTAGTCATCAGTGCCATATACGGAAATAATAATTAGATGTACAATAGTATAGTTACTTGAGTACCTATTAGTCGTCGATATGGAACAGGCTACTATGTTACTGAAATTGAGGCGCTAACATATTCATAGCGCGAGTCAACACATTCTCTGGAGCTGGAGAGATTTCCGTAGGTGATTTCCGCAAGTGGTCTCCGCAGGTTGGCTCCGCAAGCTGACTCCTCCAGGCAGGGTAGATATGGTGCATACTCATGACAGTGAAACAGAGCAGTGTAGTAGCATCTAATAGATAGTCTCTATAACTAAATTCATAATTTTATACGGAAATGAGAAAGCTCTCCGTCCGGCGACGAAAGTAGTAACGTTAAAGGTTGCCGGTTAACAGAGAGGATAGTATAATAATGATAAGCAGATACATAACTTTGCACACGGTGCGGGATGCATTGCATAGCTCTTGCGGCGCACCTAGCAAAGTCCACCAGACTGTGGTCCAAAAGTTAATTAAAACACACACGACATGCAGTGCAGAATTTAGTGTCCACTTTTCAGCATGGTTGGCAGATCCGGTGAGTCGTCCACCAAGTATAATTTAGCGGGGAGCTTCGATGATAACTCTGCCATTTCTATGCCAATTTTGAAACGGTTTACAGTTTTGGAAAGCTCGTTTAATTCTGGTCCTAATCGGTATCAAGAACAACGAGAATAGCTAAATTACGTACTCGGTACACTATAGGCATGCACTCGCTTCCAATTCCGAAATGTGTTGTCAGGGAAGCTCTGACGCGTATGCGTACTATGCATCTTAACGGACTAAGTCATTTTCGACAAAATACCTCTCGTATAGGGCTTACATACGCTTATTGCTCTACGCAGTGGGGTGTGCTTTAGAATGAATCCAGCATGGCCGGTCCTTACCCAGCCTTGCTGGGACAGCCGGCACCCGTCCGGTCGATCCGTGCTACACAATCCAGAGAGCACAGCCAGGACTAAGGCCTATGAATGTTAGATATTCTGGCATGCAGAACAGTGGAACAGCAGCAGAGGAGACAGTAATCCGGGAAGAGCAGTCTGGACAACAAGCAGACGTGGGAGCAACCCATAAAGTACAGCTATCCCAAAATACTAAACGTGCTGGTTCTTCAAGTGTAGAATGTGTGAGGAAATCAGAAGAAGAGGCAACACTCAAGGGTGCACAACCAGGAGAAGGTTTTCAAAAATATTACTCTCCTGGTACAGTGTATATGGGGAAAGCAGCAAAACGGAGAGTGCCTTGTGAAGTACAACAGTTCAGACGAAGTATTGAGACCATAACCTCCTCAGGTGTAGACTGTGCGGGTAAATTCGGACAGTCTCAGTGTGTGCATGAGGAGCAGACTATTACGAATGCTCGGTTTCCAGGCGCCAATCTGTTACCAGTAGCATGTCCAAGAGCAAATTTTGATCTCGTAGCCAAACCAAGCACACATCCACAGCAGAAATTAAGTCAGGTGGACACCGATGCTTTAGACGCATGTGTGAATATGCAGCTATCATCGGAAATTGATATAGGAAATACTGGTATCCATCAGGTAAAGGACAAGCCTCAAAGAAAGAAATCACAGAGCAACAATAATAATAAGGATGAAAAACCTACAGAATCTGCGGGTCAGCTAGAACAACTATTATTGCTTGTCAGTAAACTAGAAGCCCCAACAAATGCCTTGAGTGACGAAAATAGATTACTTAGAGCGCAGCTAATAGCAATGCACCCTACAACTATGGACTGTCAAAGTGAGGTTAGCAAAAGAAAGCAAACATTCCACTCATTAATTCAAGAATCCAAACCTCCAACCAAACTGCAGGGTCAAGCAGAACAACATATAATGACCTCATTGCGTGATATCAGTTAATCTCAGCACAACTCGCAAGCGAGTATACCTGTATTAAAAGACCAAAATCAGGATTTTGACAAATTTTCACATTCGCTGTCACAAATTACTTCTACACTTACAACATTCCTGTTGGAAAATGTGAGAGAGCGCCTCCAGACTAACCCAATTATCCAGGAGACAAGAACATGTCATGCAATGCATCCAGAATGCCAGTAATGTCAAAATCATAGACACTCTGCTGTATGCCCAGAGTACATGCACCAGATACACAAACGAAGGTGTGACTCGAATAAGTGTCAATCAACTTGCAGCATAGTCCTCAAAATATTGAAAATCTATGTTGCATGTCTTGTGGACAGTGCGTAGATAGAGGAAACCACGCAAATGACGGGAACCAGAGATACAGACACTGTCAACTTTCCAGCAATCACAATTCCCATGGCCAGTATTGCCCTGAACATAAACAGATTCCACAGGATAAAGGTCATGAATTCAATCATGGCTTCAACACATATGATTGTCAAACAACCATGGATCCAAATTTAAACATAACCCTCAAGATTGGAGACGGAAACATGGCCAGCATCTCAGTAGATATGATTACCAAACACGACATGGCCCGGAATACAAACAGTATTCATGATACCAGAGTCGTGGCTACAATCAGTATCCACACAACCATGACGGCCATAATCAGCAGCATGTTGAAAGAAATATTCCAAACCGTCACAGATTTAATTACCAGTATAGAGATGACAGTATGCAGGTTTCAAGTCAGCAATATGTTAATCACTACCAAAATCAGAGACAGAGAGTATGGCGTGGAAAAACAAACAAAAATAATAGTATTAGTAAAAGCAGCAACCAGGAGTCTTTCGGAAGTATAAAACACTTACAAAATTATGACAGCATAACCAACACGGAGAGAACTTATGATAACAATTCCCAGTACCGATCAAAACCTAAATATACAGAAACCCCTACGCAGCGCACAAGAACCTTCAGAATAGCTGTCAGCAGAAGTTCCAATGCAAGCATATGGGACATAGTACATCCAATCCAATTCTAAATTATGCTCTGAAAGCAGACAAGAGACACAAAAGAACATACAAATCGATGAGTACAACTATGGATTTGAAGATGACAGGCCTGGTGGCATCCGGGTAAAACTTGCCTCTAACAGCCCTCTACAACAACCTACAGTGGAGAGTGGTAATGATAGTGCATACGGATCGGCTAAAACAAGTAATCAACAAGAGTTGAGAGTAAAGAATCGTAGTCTTGACCATGAGGGAATGAAAGACTTCCAGAAGGTTCAATGCACAGATCGAAATGAACATATATGCCATACTGAACAGCAAAATGATAGCATAGTAGGAATTTTTTTACCATGATCGAAAGTCACTTATTAAAAATAAAATGTGGAATTATGTCCCTGGTGATAATGATGGCAATAATGATTTTTTAGACTGGGTTCATCTACAACCCAAACCACCAGAAGTGTGGATGTACCAACAACAATAATAACCCTTGAAGATAAACATGGTGTTCAAGAAGAGGCATTGGAAGTGGTCACTGTTAACATTGAAAACATCAAATCAAATCATGTATATCTAAGCAGTCTACTAAGTAACAACACTACAATAGTGTGTATTCAGGAGCACTCCCCTTGTGGCAATTCGTATCAATGTTACTCCTGAACCAATCGTCCTTATCAACACATATATGCCAGCGGAAGGGTCTCTGGATAATAGGGGTATGTTTGAGGAAGTTGCAGAATTAACAGGCCAAGAGTCAGGACTGTGTACAATCTTATGGACAGGCCACATTAATGGAATGTTTGACAGAGACAGAGTCACAAATAACGACAAACTTCTGAAGCATTTTTGTGTGGAGACTGGCTATAGAGAATCTTCTTTGATGCCAAATGTGCCTACACATCACCACTTTACTGGAAATACAACATCACGGCTGGATCATTTTCTTGAACTATTTGATCAAGCAAGTCCAATTACGAATATTACAGTCGATTCTCGTAATCCAATAAATAACAGTGCACACGATGCTGTCATAGCTACTCTTTCCACAAACATGAATATGTACAAGCCCATTGAAGTCAGTTCATCAGAAGCTGTCAAAAGACAGATGAACTGGGGAAAGGTGGATATGAATAGATATAAACAGCTTACTCCCACGCGTCTACAGGTGATGTTAGAAACATATGGTCCATATCCTGTTACTGACGTGTTGCTGAAGAGAACAAATGCCATATTATATCAATCCTCTCTTCATGCTAGCCCTTCTGTCAGGAAAACAAACAGAGCTAGAGTGTGTTATAAAATGGAGCATTCAATTAAAAGCTCTGGATTACGACGCAAAGTTGGCATACAGGATTTGGAAGGATGAGGGTCGTCCAGAGGATGGCGAATCTGCTATAAAAAGAAGATTAACAAAGAAATGCTCTGAAACAGTTACAGTGAAAGCTCGTCGCAAAAGAAAAAAATCATCTCCATGACACAATAATGGTTGCTAATGAAAATGACCAGGGCAAGATGTTCAGTGTAATAAAAAAGTTGCGAAACATGAAACCCTCTGAAGAACCATCAATTGTCTTTAGTGCATCAGAAGTCAAGGGGAGACAACCTGATTTATGGGCATCTTACTTTGAGAAGTTGGCAACTCCAAAAGATGAGGCAACTTTTGATAATGTGATGAAACAATCATTTGAACTCAGATGTCTGCTGACTAGTCCTACAGAGTCATCAGCACACTCTCTCGATCCTATAAGTATGGGAGAGACTAAGAAACATATAAGTATGCTCAAACATGGAAATGCTGCTGATATATTTGGAATATCGTCAGAACATGTACAGTATGCAGCACATGAGGTCATTCTGATCTTAAATATGATTATCAATGATGTGCTAACTACTGGAAAAGTTCCAGATTAGATGAAAACTGTCTGGTGACTCCTTTGCTAAGGAAAGGCAAGTCAGTTCGATACCCAGATAACTACAGACGGATTACTGTTGGCTATATCCTTGGAAAGGTTGTTGAGGAGGTTGTCAAACGCATCAGGCCAATACTGAACCAGTCAAAGAGCAAACTCCAATTTGGTTTCACTGAAAAGTGGTCATCAACAAATGCAGCCTTCATATTAAGTGAAACTATTGCTGAAGCCATGGATAACAAGACTCACCAGCACATTACATTCATGGATGCGACTAAGGCCATTGATATTGTAGACCAGGCAGGACTTCTAACTATGGCGTACTCTCACAGTATTTATGGCACGCTATGAACCATACTTGATAGTATGTATACAGGTATTGGTGCAGCAATTAAATGGAAAGGAAATCTCTCAAGAGCATTTAATGAGGGTCAAGGAATCAGACAAGGAGGTGAGTCATCCACAGATCTGTTCAACAGCAGAAGTAATGGTCTACTAGATAATTATGAGACTCATCTAGCAACAAATTGAATTGGTACAATTCCGAGTGGTGTGGCTATGTGTGCAGACGATTTAGTACTTGTTGCAAGTACAACAAATGCCATGCAGCAGCTGATTAATGAAGCACAGCTAAATGCAGCCAATGAATGCTACCTTTCAGTAGAACTAAGCCCACCACCATGGCAGTTAATGGCCCACTGCTTGCGAGCCTATACCTTAATGGAAAGGTACTGGATACCACAAAGCAGGAAAAACACCTTGGTATCATGAGAAACTCGGCTTGTACAAATCATCAGAAAATAGCATGCAAAATAAATGCAGCAAGACGAGCTGCCTATTCCTTGATGCGTTCTGGGCTATATCGGCTAAATGGGCTGTATCTTGTTACATCAAAACATATCTGGGATATTTACATCACCTCAGTTCTTCTGGATCGGTTGGAAGGATTGATTCTTAAATCAGCAGATGTGGACACGCTCGAGGACTTTTATAGAGCAAATCTTAAGAGAATACAGCACTTGCCAACTGCTTCTGCGAATGTGGCCACCTATCTGTTGCTTGGAGCCCTACCACTTGAAGGTCAACTACATAAATGGATTCTGACGTTTTTCATGAACATGCTGCATAGAGAAGGTTCTGTAGAGAAGGGTATAATAGAGAGGCAATTAGCTATTAAGCAAGAATCATCACACAGTTGGGTGGTGAAAACGAAGCAAATCCTCAATATGTATAGTTTTCCCTCAGCATATAGCATTTCAAAAGAGTTACCGAGCAAAGTGAAGGGGAAAGAACTGGTGTTGGCTCAGGTTCATGCCTAGTGGTACAGGAAACGAAAGGAAGAAGCTGCTTAGAAGAAAACACTGCAGTACCTCAACATAAATTCCTGTGACTTCCGTACACTTCCTTCTTGTATGCCCAGAGCTGCACTCCGCTAGAGAAATGCTTATCAAGAAGATAACAACTTGGCCTTAAAACAGATGACAATGACTGCATACAGGCAATTCTGGATCCCAGTAAGCTAAATGTTACACATGAGGCTCCATCACAGAAGTTATTTAAGCTTGAGCGATTGTCCAGACAATTATGTTATGTACTGCACCAAAGACGTGCAGCAAACATACTGATGAATTCAAGCAGTGTGAAACAAACCATGGTGATTGGAATTATGGGAGAAAAATCCCAGGGCAAACAGGCAACTATGCAAAATGACTCCGCATGGGAATTGGAATCGGGTCGAAACAAACAGGATTCGTGCAAGCAAGCCATGGAGCCAAATTAACCATGCTGTACTAACAATATGAACATTAACAATGCGCTAATGAACTCGTACACAAAACAAGGGACTATTAATGAAACTACTTAACGGTACTCTGATAAACATGTACACAAAAAATTTGTTTCTATTTTTTAAAGCTACCTCACAATCTCTTATCCATTCGAGGGGTCAGTTATTTTCAGTGATTTTAAAAAACTGTCGTGCGATCTCACTAAAATAGTAGATATATCTACGATAATACTGACAGAGACCAAGGAAGCTGCAGGTATCGGTCACAGTGCCGGAAGTTTTCCATTCAGCCACTGCGTGAGTCTTCTCGGGTTTGGTTGCCACCATGTTGGCAGATATGACATGGCCCAGGTATTCAACCTTTTGCCGAAAGAAATGGCACTTCTTTGGTTTGAGTCTTAAATTGAAGGTTTTTTAAATGCTTTAGTACCTCAGCCAGATGGGCCAAGGTTCGCTCAGATGTGGGGCTAAATACAATAATGTCATCGAGATAACACAAGCAGATTTACCACTGGAGTTTGGTCAGCACCTTTTCCATTAGGCATTCAAATGTATCCGGGGTGTTACACAGGCCATAGGGCATTGTACGAAATTGAAACAGGCTGTCTGTAAAAGCAATTTTCTCCCAGTCCATGCCATCCATGGCTACCTGCCAACAACTTATGAGATCCAAGGTACAGAATCATTGAGCTCCGACTAATGAATCCAAAGCTTGATCGATTCTGGGCAATGGATATGCGTCCTTGGTACTGAGGTCATTCAGGCGATGGTAGTCAATGCAGAAACCAGTCCATTTTGCCTGCGAGGACTATGGGGCTGGCCCAGGGAGATGCAGAGGGTTCCATAACGCCTGTTTTTAACATGTCATTAACCTGCTGGTGTGCTTCTGCTTCTTTGTGTACGGGGAGATGGCGGACGGGTTGACGGACTGGTCGATTGTGTCCAGTGTTGATGGAGTGGCGTACTGGGAGAGTTTTTCCCAGCTCTAAGTCACCTGATGAGAAACTGTCCCGGTATTTGTACAGTAATCGGCGTACATCATGCTTGTGTTCCTTACTTAGGCCCAGTGTGGCACGTAAGTAAAGATCGTG
Organism: Chaetoderma sp. LZ-2023a; assembly: GCA_034401795.1. Taxonomy (NCBI): domain Eukaryota; kingdom Metazoa; phylum Mollusca; class Caudofoveata; order Chaetodermatida; family Chaetodermatidae; genus Chaetoderma; species Chaetoderma sp. LZ-2023a. Next base: position 8,811,924 of record CM067370.1, on the reverse strand, counting down.
TAAGTGTGCTGTTATGTTATCGTGAAATCGCTCCATTGGTATGTGTGTATTGGATTGTGTTTCAACCGAAATTACTTTCACCAAGTGGCCACTGCGAACGCCGGGGTGATGGTGATGGCGTCAGCTGTACCATTGAATGCTCGGAACGGTATCTGATCTTTATTGGCAGTTGAAACTAGTATGCATGGGCTAACGCATTGTGATGCTGTCATGTATTCTGGATCTGGCTCCAGCATAGCCATGTGTGTATGATTGCGTAAATGTGGTGCAGTGGGCCAGAGAAGCCACCGAGACATTGGTACCAGTAGCTGTCTGTAAAACTATGGCTGTAGGCCTTATTGGGGGTGGGGGCCGTCTATGGGGTGGGATGTTCTCACATAGGTGGTGGATAAGTACTGTGATGGAATCTCCAGTGCTTCAGGTAAGACTGGTAGATATATCGGCAAAAAGACAAGTGCACTTGTATATTGTTTTATGACGTACCCGAGGAAGAGTCTCGAACATTACGTTTTGTGGTTCCTCTTCCCCCAGCTTCCGGGTCTTCTATGTAAAAGGCTGTCTTAGTGATAGCTTCCATTAATGATATAGGTGGCTTAGTGATGAAGGGAACGACTTGTCAGCACTGTTGCAGGTTTTGTGCTGGTGGAGATGGAGTCGGGGGTAGCATGGTGGATAGTATTGTTGTTGGTGGGGTAGGTGTCGTGCATGTCTTATTAGTGATGAGCAGTGTTGGATTTGAATTCGTGTCACAAGCATAGGTTTTGTGCTATTTTGCCCACTTTTTACAATCCATCATTTTCTGCTTCTAAGAGGCACAGAAAAAACAGCGTCGTATCCACTGCTTACTTTGATGCTTATGTTTGGTACGTTTTGTAATCCAATTAGGCTGATGAACAGAATCAACAGACAAAATACTATCGTCACTGGTGGATTCCATGGGTGATGGTGGTGAGATGTTGGTATTACAGACCAATAGAGGCCGCTGAGAATTCGACACCATATTGGCTGATCGTGTTGCCATGATAATCGCAGGTTCAGTAGAGCGGTGGCACCAACGACTGCAGTTCTACCTAGAAAAGAGGATGTGGTAGTGTCAGCTTGGGCGGGTACAGCCAGTGCTGGTGAAGAATATGGCATCAACACGTTTGGCGCAGTGTTTGCCTTAGTTACTGGCATAGGCGAAGCCGTATGGGTGTGTGTGCTAGTTATGGTCGTAGTAGGTGACCAGTGTGTGATGAATTTAGTGGTGTTCAGGCCTTAGGTGGATGTTGAGCCGGGCCGAGAGGAGGGGAACCGAACTGACTCAGTGTTTGGCTCATGTTTTAGTTTAACGCCCCACCCCTCAGGTTGTGGGGGTGTTACGACCCGCATCTGCTGGGTTCAGGAGCCTTGAATTTGGGCATCTCTCTCTCTCTCCAATGGCCCAGTTTGCCATATTCAGAATAAGTTCATGGGTATGGGTTGGTGCGTGGTGTGTTTTGTGCAGCGACTGTGGCACTGAGGGTTGCAAGCTGATTGGTAAGACGCCATTTGACTGGTGATTTCTTCCAATCTTGTTTTGGTTTGTTGTCTGTAGGTGATGCTGCTATGTTTGCTGTGGTGGTGGTTGTTATTACGACAGGAGCCATTACTCGAGAGTGCCTGTTTGGCCTGGTCAAAGTTCTATTTCGAAAAAAATTTGCAATACAGGATTGTTTATAATATATCCGAATGTGTCGAATGTCAATCAGATACACATTCGACACATTCGGATATTTCACAGAAGTAATAGACGCTGTGTAATCTTCGCGCTGATCGGTCGACCATGCGGTTTTTTGCACACCTGACTTGTAGTAATATGAAGAGGCTACACCTGACTCAAATTTCTAATGAAACCCCTTGGAAATAATATTGTAGCGAGCAAAAGAATAGCGAAAATCGGGAAAGATCACCAGCATTTGTATATATACGTCACCGTTCTGTCCGAACCGGCCATTACCTCATTTTTTAAAGCAGACAGGTGGATAAACCTCTGAAAGGCTTACCAGCACGTAAAATATTTCAAAGTTCTGTGTTGGAAATATTTCGCAATGGAGGTCTGAGTACCGTAAAACGTAATGAAATCACAATCACAAGCTCATATACGCCATAATACTGTCTGAACTGGCCATTACCCCAGATTTTAGACCAGAGAGATCGATAATGCTCTCAAAGACCTACCTGCATGCACACATTTTCAAAGTTCTGTGTCAAAGGTTTTTCGCAATACAGTGTTGTTTATATTATATCCGAATGTGTCGAATGGCAATCAGATACACATTCGGATATTTCACAGCAGTAAGAGACGCAGTGTAACTATCGTGCTGGTCGGTGGACCACGCGGTTTTTTGCACACCTGACCTGTAGTAGTATGATGAGGCTACACCTGTCTCGAATTTTTGATGAAAAGTCATGGAAATAATTTTGTAGCGAGAAAAAGAATAGCGAAAATCGGGAAAAATCACCCGCATTTGTATATATATATATATATATATATATATATATATATATATATATATATATATATATATATATATATATATATATATATATATATATATATATATATATATATATTTATATATCGCCGTTCTATCCGAACCCGCCATTAATACAGATTTTAAACCAGACAGGTCGATAGAGCTCTCAAAGACCTACCAGCATGCAAAAAAGTTCAAAGTTATATGTCGAAAATTTTTCGCAATGGACGTCTGAGTACCGTAAAAGCGTAATGAAATCCCATTCACGGGCTCATATACGCCATAATCCTGTCCGAACCGGACATTCCCCAAATTTTAGACCAGACGCGTTCATAGTGCTTTCAAGGAACTACCAGCATGCATCCACAATGTGGTTACATTCAAAGCTGTTGCGAAAACAAAGCTGCTGAACTCAAAGTTGGTGCAAATAGAATACTGTTACAGACAGAATGACGTTGCATTCACAAAGATGTTGCAAATGTTCTGCGAGCAGGGACAGCAATAACAGCAACACCAGTGGTAGCAAAATCAGTAACAGTAAAAACTGCAACAGCATTCAGTTGAACGATGCTGAATATGGCAAAGCCATGGACAGTAGCAAATAGCAATTATCCCTCATGTAACTTAATGTCCTTCTGGGAGTCATATCTATAAACTTCTCAAGACTGTATGTAACCATAATTGTCTTGATCATTTTATACTAATTTTGCCTTTGATTATTTTAAAATAAAGTTCTGGTCAATAATTTCTGGTGCGTTTTTTGCATGTGTGTGTGTTTATGTGAGATCAGTGGTGAAAGGGTTGTTTAATGGCTTTTAGTGTACATATGGAATTGCAACTATGCCTGGCTGACTCGGATAACGGTTTGGCTAATGAGTGCCGAAACTGAAATGATGCGGGTGGCTGCATGCTGAGTTTAAACACAGCTGGCAATTTTGATAGAAGATCTGAGACACTGTGACAATTAGGCACAATAAATGTCACATAGACTGGACCAAACTAAGCGCTGCCTTGTGATGTTCCCTGGGATAAACATTTGTCCACGCCATTTGGGATGGTAGTTTGGTTGACCATGGGCCGTTAGCATACATTCATGTGGGTGGTGTATGGGAGCCATTCATATCCTATTTGAACTGTGACTTATTTATGGGTGGTATAGATTATGATTTGACTGGTTACTTGGAGCCACACGTTCTGGATTCTGACTGAAGCTGATGAGCGGGTCCCGATGGAGAGAGGGGAGTTAGGATTGAGATGTTGGACGAGTGAGGTGGAATTTGGAGATAAGCTAGCTAGGTTGCAAGGAAATAAAGGAAGTGAGGAGTGTGTGTTGGGCCGGACAAACCCACACAAAGAGTTTGAGCTGTTGATTTGCCAAATAGGTAAATACGTTTTAGAAAAGGTTATATTGTTGCTAAAACAGGCATACAATTAAGTTATTAAACAATAGACACACGGTTGAGTTGATTTGCCCAACAGGCAAACAGACCAAAATATAACCGACTATTGTTGCCAGGCCGGCAATAAGAGCTGTCACCGTTATAAAATCATCAATCGTTGTGGCATCGTGACACATGTTGTATTACCGCTCGTGTGTGTGTGTGATGTGGATACTTATCCATGTAATGTTGGTGTACTGTGTATAATGAGAAGAACTATGACATGTATTAAGGTGTAATCATGGCCACCTGCTCGCGTTTCGCTACTACGGATCGTAGGAATGCGTACGGTTTATAAACACGTATGTCACTACTTTGAGTCGTGGATTCGTGGATCACATATTTCGTGGATCGCCTGCATTGTGGATTAGCTGTTTTGTTGATCGCCGATTGTCGTATTTCTTTAATCCCCCGGGGGGGGGGGGGGGGGCTTGCGTATTCTAACATAAACTGTATGTATTATTGCCAATCATATACATTACAACATTTCACACAATACGATACAGAAAATATAATTCCTTGTTTAATTACTTTTTGATTGCCTATAGTCATCACCATATTATCGTTAGTATCTATAGTATATAAATATTATTGTTGCATCATCTTATCGGCTTCATTATCCTTAATCATTTCATCCTCGTATCATAGTCATTATCATTAGTCATTTCATTACATTTCCATTCATATTCACTCTCATCTACATCCATAATTATTCAATAAATATTACCGTATATATTAGAGCTAACATTTCTTTGTTTCCTTCACCGAAGATATAGATTTGGCATTGGGAGTATTTTGTTATTTGTCCGGTCCAGGGTCACGCGATGGACGCTTAAGATCTTGTCAAGTGTGGCTAAAACCACTGGTAAAATAGTTTCGGCACCTATTCACCTCGACATGAGATTTTTAATACGTGTTGCATAACGGGGAGCTTATGGGTTACGTGTAGTGATAATTTCAAGACAAATTTCATTCTTAAATCCAAGTGAAGTCGGCTCCAAAAAGAACTCAAGACTACAAGCAATTGTTTTAAAAATATTTTGATTGAATGTAACTGTTGCTGTGAATAGCAACAACTTTCAGTCTAATTATTTTCAAAGTTATCATCGTGATTCTTACTATGCCTTGGAGAATTACCACAATAATCCTGCGAGGATCAGCGTTACAGGACAGCTGTTGCTGATGTTCTTGGCCGCTATCAACATTGGCATTGCCATTAACATTGCCATCGTCATCGCCAGTGCCGTTGTCATCATTAGTATATTATAATAATAATAATAATAATAATAATAATAATAATAATAATAATAATAATAATAATAAATAATAATAATAATAATAATAATAATAATAATAATAATAATAATAATTTATTACAATATTGATTCTAGAATATTTCTTATGACCCGAAGGTCATTCCGTATGTAACCCGAGCCCAGTCAACAGGATACACTCTCCCCAGATTTAACCTCTGACCTCTCACCTTAAATCCGCTCGTGAGCCCCCATCTGCATAAAGCAGAGATGAAACATAGAAAACATTGGCTAGTGTCTATGCTTTCATCTTGTGAGTTGTTATTCTTACTGGAATTTGGATACCATTATAATATGTCTGCTCAAAATTGCTGATAACCACACAACAATGCTTAAGTAAATGATATTGAGATTTATCTTGAGATAATAAGTGATTAGAATGGGCACATATGTATGAATGAGTATATATGATAAAGATTATGTAAAGTTAGGAAGAGAGGTTAAGTGATTTTAAATATCATGTGTACATACGATAGTGGCGGTTGATTCAGAAGTTGATGACGAATAAGAGTAATCCAAGTATAGCGAGGCTCGTTACACAACATAACTTCCGAAATATGGGCGCCAGCAAATTCTGGAGCAGAGCATATGTATGTATTTTTATTTTATTGATGCACTGGTAACGCACGGCTTCAATTTCTATGCGCTAACTTAGCCGACAGTCATGCACCCATTAGTTTAATTTGTTGATCACCATCTTCCGGTCGGGGGATCGAACCGCCATTCTGCAACTCCGTATAGCGTCAGCAACCAGACATCTTTCCACTGGACCACCGCGCAAAGACTAAAAAGTCAGGGTTTGGCCGACCAGCTTTCACATGTCTGATATACTGACACACTGACGATTCATATGGGACTATATGTGGATGCACAAGCCACGATTCAATCCTAGGCTTTTTATGCCTATTGCACTCTGACTCCAGCACGGCTCTGGCAGTATATGTATTTTTATTTTATTGACACACTGGTGTGTGTGTGTGTGTGTGTGTGGGTGGGTGGGTGGGTGGGTGGGTGGGTGGGTGGGTGGGTGGGTGGGTGGGTGGGTGTGTGTGTGTGTGTGTGTGTGTGTATATATATATATATATATACACCTGTGCAAAAGTTAAGCACCACCCTATTTTTACGCACATGCGAGGGTATATTCATGTGCTATGAAGAAAGCAATAGCATAAACATTTATGTACCCATCCATCTTAGTGCAAGAGGTAATAATGCAACTAGAGGAATGCTGATTATGATGGTGGGGAAACACTGTATGTTTTTGTTTGAACTTGAAAACGAGGCCTGAATATGGTTACGTTGACACAACTGACAACTATTGCCCTACAGTTGACACACGTGGCTAGATTGTCATTAATGGTGTCTGAAAACGAAGTTTAACATCTGCGCACGAGTTTGAGACTGTCATTATTAATACCGGGTATATCCACCTTGTGCCTGGATGACGGCCTGGACACGACGTCTCATGCTGGTCACCAACCGACTGATACGCCATTGTGGTATTCGTTGCCATTCAAGATGGAGTGCGTCTGTTAATTCCTGTAGGTTCTGCACAGGAGGATCCCTCCTTCTCACCATGTTTCCCAGAATGTCCCAGATATGCTCAATAGGGTTCATATCAGGGCTCCTTGCTGGCCATGGTAGGGTTTCGATGGCATTCTGGCGGAGGTATTCATGCACAGCTCTAGCACGATGTGGTCGGGCGTTGTCATCCATGAACATAGGGTGGGTTCCAGGTGCATGATTTACAAAATGAGGGACCACAACTCTATCCAGTATGGAACCTTGATATCTTTGTCCATTTAGTGTTCCAGGTACAGTCAACAGATCCAGCTTACAATCAAATGAGATGCACCCCCATATCATAACGGAACCTCCACCAAATGGAACTTCTTCCATGATGTTACGTTGGTCGTACGCCGTGCGTCTGGACCTCCATACACGAGTTCGACCATCTGTGGCATGAAGCAGGAACCGACTTTCATCGGACCAGTGTACCCGTCTCCAGGATCTCATGTTCCAGTGTCTTCTTTCGTTGCACCACCTCAGACGCTCCTCTTTGTGGTGTGCAGTGAGGAGAGGACGTCTGACAGGTCTCCTAGCTTTCATGCCAGCAGCATACAGTCTCCTTTTGACGGTAGACATTGACACTCTATTGCGCGTTTCCCATTGCTGGCTGAGCACTCTGCTGTTGGTGAATGGAGATCTCCTAACAAGGCGTACTAGGGCTCGATCATCACGGGCAGTAGTCTTCTTCGGTCTTCCAGATCTAGGCCTGTCCTTCACCTCGTTAGTTTGCCCATGTTTTGCAATCAAACGACTGATTACAGTATGGTTAATGTTCAGCTGTCTGCCAATCTCTCTGCATGACATACCAGTGGTATGCATGCCTATGATTTGCCATTTCACACGATCACTTAACCTTCGTCTTGCCATAGCGGTTCACAATCAAGAGCTAATTCTCTCTGTACAAATAAACCACGGTCATGAACACAGAATTCCTAATCTTGTCGCCTAAATCTGTATGTAATGTTCTACACCTCAAACTGGACTTTTACATAACTGAACACGTGTGTTGTTTCCCGCCACGCACGGACATCAAGCGGCGTGAAGTCATGCATGCATGTGCATTTCGTACTTGGAATTATGTCAGCTAACGCGGGGACAAAAAGTATGGCAGCCTAGTTGTACCATCATGTTTCTACGTTCTATTGTTTTTGCTGGTGCTTAACTTTTGCACAGGTGTATATATATATATATATATGTGCAAAAGTTAAGCACCAGCAAAAACAATAGAACGTAGAAACATGATGGTACAACTAGGCTGCCATACTTTTTGTCCCCGCGTTAGCTGACATAATTCCAAGTACGAAATGCACATGCATGCATGACTTCACGCCGCTTGATGTCCGTGCGTGGCGGGAAACAACACACGTGTTCAGTTATGTAAAAGTCCAGTTTGAGGTGTAGAACATTACATACAGATTTAGGCGACAAGATTAGGAATTCTGTGTTCATGACCGTGGTTTATTTGTACAGAGAGAATTAGCTCTTGATTGTGAACCGCTATGGCAAGACGAAGGTTAAGTGATCGTGTGAAATGGCAAATCATAGGCATGCATACCACTGGTATGTCATGCAGAGAGATTGGCAGACAGCTGAACATTAACCATACTGTAATCAGTCGTTTGATTGCAAAACATGGGCAAACTAACGAGGTGAAGGACAGGCCTAGATCTGGAAGACCGAAGAAGACTACTGCCCGTGATGATCGAGCCCTAGTACGCCTTGTTAGGAGATCTCCATTCACCAACAGCAGAGTGCTCAGCCAGCAATGGGAAACGCGCAATAGAGTGTCAATGTCTACCGTCAAAAGGAGACGTCCTCTCGTCACTGCACACCACAAAGAGGAGCGTCTGAGGTGGTGCAACGAAAGAAGACACTGGAACATGAGATCCTGGAGACGGGTACACTGGTCCGATGAAAGTCAGTTCCTGCTTCATGCCACAGATGATCGAACTCGTGTATGGAGGTCCAGACGCATGGTGTACGACCAACGTAACATCATGGAAGAAGTTCCATTTGGTGGAGGTTCCGTTATGATATGGGGGTGCATCTCATTTGATTGTAAGCTGGATCTGTTGACTGTACCTGGAACACTAAATGGGCAAAGATATCAAGATTCCATACTGGATAGAGTTGTGGTCCCTCATTTTGTAAATCATGCACCTGGAACCCACCCTATATTCATGGATGACAACGCCCGACCACATCGTGCTAGAGCTGTGCATGAATACCTCCGCCAGAATGCCATCGAAACCCTACCATGGCCAGCAAGGAGCCCTGACATGAACCCTATTGAGCATATCTGGGACATTCTGGGAAACATGGTGAGAAGGAGGGATCCTCCTGTGCAGAACCTACAGGAATTAACAGACGCACTCCATCTTGAATGGCAACGAATACCACAATGGCGTATCAGTCGGTTGGTGACCAGCATGAGACGTCGTGTCCAGGCCGTCATCCAGGCACAAGGTGGATATACCCGGTATTAATAATGACAGTCTCAAACTCGTGCGCAGATGTTAAACTTCGTTTTCAGACACCATTAATGACAATCTAGCCACGTGTGTCAACTGTAGGGAAATAGTTGTCAGTTGTGTCAACGTAACCATATTCAGGCCTCGTTTTCAAGTTCAAACAAAAACATACAGTGTTTCTCCACCATCATAATCAGCATTCCTCTAGTTGCATTATTACCTCTTGCACTAAGATGGATGGGTACATAAATGTTTATGCTATTGCTTTCTTCATAGCACATGAATATACCCTCGCATGTGCGTAAAAATAGGGTGGTGCTTAACTTTTGCACAGGTGTATATATATATATATATATATATATATATATATATATATATATATATATATATATATATATATATATATATATATATATATATATTATTTATTTTTATATATATTTTTTTAATATATATATATATATAGGCTAATAACGGCTAATCCACATGGTAGGGAAGGTGAACATTACTCAACTATGATCCAATACCGAGAGAGCAATTGAGCCCTCTTTATGAAAGTTGCGCAGTGATACATAATACTAGTAAATCCAGACGGTAATTGGGAAAATGGGGCTGTCTAACTCAATCCAGGTGTTAGTGTGTAGATGGCGCGAACAGCTATTGTACAGTTGATAAACACAGTTGATGCTAATAGACAGGTGATGGAAATAGTCAGATGATGCAAATACTCACGTGGTGTGATCAGTTATTGTACCGTTTGGGAACACATGTGCCGCTAATAGACAGGTGGTGCAAATAGTTATTATACAGTTGATAAACTCATGTGATGCTAATAGACAGCTGGCGCAAATCATCAGGTGGTGCAATTTCACAAATGGTGTAAATAGTCAGGTGGTGCTAATACTCAAGTGGTACGAACAGTTATTGTACAGTTGGTGAACACATGTGACGCTAATTGATAGGTGGTGCAAATAGTTATTATACAGTTGATAAACTCAGGTGATGCTAATAGACAGGTGGTGCAATTACTCAGCTGGTGTGAACAGTACCGTACAGTTGATAAACACAGGTGATGCTAATATACAGGTGGTGCTAATAGTCAGGTGGTGCTATTACTCAGGTGACGTGAACAGTTCATATATAATCCACAAACGGTATGCCTAATACACAGGTGACGTGAACAGTTCATGTACAAATCCACAAAACAGTATGCCTCACACACGGCTCCAAGATCACAAACTCATGTCCTGGGTGTAATCATTACGGCCCTCCCAACAACCAGAGACATATAAATATGTCTCTGCAACAAGGAACGCGTCCACACTCAAACGAAACAAAACCAGTACTCTCCAGAAAACCTTATTTTCTGGCTAAAGTCGAGAAATTATCATAAACCTATCACATGTATCATGTGTGTGTGCGTGCGTGCGAGCGTGCGTGATTGTGTGAAACATGAGCATTGACATTAGATTAGTCTGGTCCTGTTATGAAAGATATATCTGGCATTAGTTTCGTTGGTTCCCTAAAACTGAAAAGAATAAATTTCATTGGCCAATTGTATAAAATTGGATCTCCAGAGGTATCCGGGATTGGCATTTGAAATCAACACACTATTAATATTGTGATTAATTGAATTTGTGTTATATTTACTCTACTATCACAAGATCATTGGTCATGGCCGTGGAAGAGTCCTGAGAAGTTTTCTGATGAGGGTCCCAAACTGTACTTGCATATTCAAGAACTAGTCTAATCAGTCCCATGTATACTTGAAGTCTGATTTCTTGGAAACAGAATGATAAATCACTCCACAATAGTCCTAAGGTTCTGTATGATTTTCTGCAGATCTCAGTGATGTGTTTGTTCCAGCTTAAGTCATTGGTGATGTTGACGCCCAAGTACTTTACTGATGAAACACAACTTAAACTGGTTCCTTTCAGTGTGTAGTCGAATTTGATGCTTTGGGTTTTTTCAGCTTAGGCTCATTATGTTGCATTTTACTGGTTGGAAGTGCATTCCCCAAGTGGTAGCCCAGTTACCTAACATGTTTGTGTCATGTTGGAGTGCCTCACAGTCCTTGGTGTTATCGATTTCCCTGTAGCATACGCAATCATCAGCGAATAGCCTGATCTCTGAGGAAATGTCCTGGACTATATCATTTATGTGGACTGAAAACAGTAACAGGCCTAGAACGGTTCCTTGAGGTACTCCAGACACAACGTCAGCAACGTCTCATTTGGCACTATTGACTACTACGCACAGTTTGCGACCTGTTCAAGTTCAAGTTCAAATTCATTTATTTTGATATAAAAAATGTACAATTTGTAATTACACAACAGGTGGTCCACCAAAGGCAGAGCCTATATAGACGGTGGACCCCTACATAGAACAAAGAAATTATACATGAATGACTGATACTATGCAATAGGACATAATTAGCACAGGATTAACTTAGTCCTAAAAGACATAAACAAAAGATATAGGACAGATAAACAACATATTTACAGGGACATAGAGAGGTGTGCTTATCTTATTCATCTTAAGATTATAAGATCATCAGTTAAGAGTGAGTCAATCCAATCTAGTACGTTTTTAACACACCATTTTTGTACAATTTAGATTTCAAAGGTTCTTGTGGAACAGTATCAAAAGCCTTTTCAAAGTCGAGAATAAAAATGTTCAATTGTTTCCGTTTATCAATGGATGAAGCCCAATCATTGATGACATTAATTAATTGAATTTCACAACTGTGAAATTTTCGGAAGGCGTGTTGTCTGTGAGTTAGGATGTTATTTTGTTTGAAATGCCTCATTAAATTAGAACAGATGATGTGCTCCAGCATCTTACAGCAAATGCACGTGAGGGAAACTGGTCTATAGTTACTTGGTAAGGACCCGGCCCCTTTACTATATAAAGGACAAATCTTTGCTGATTTCCATTCAGTTCGGATAACTCCTTTGTCTAAGGACTGAGTATTCGCGGATGTATTTCGTCTGGCCCCCATGGCCTTTGATGTTTGCAAACCATTTAATAATTTCTTAATTCCATTTGGGCGGATGATGATGTTTTACATTTTGCTTTTATTAGGCACTGAGTATGGTATTTCGCAAAATGTTGTTTCGGTGAACACGCTAGTAAATTTAAAGAAAATGAGAATGTATCGTTTAGGAGAGTAGCTATAATCAACTGCACCGAAGCACTTGTAACCGAAAGAAAACAGCGTGTTAGGATCAATAAAACAACATGCAGCTGGACAGCCGTCACAAACTACGTAATTCAAGGTAAAGTTTTGGGACCCACACATTTCCTACTGTACATACCTGATCTACAAGAATTTGTAACCGGCCCTTGTAAGGTCCTTGCAGACGACACACACACGCACGCACTTACGCACTTACGCACGCACGCACGCACGCACTCACTCACTCACTCACGCACCTTTCCCCAACCGAATTATAAACACACAGCGCTCACTCAATTCTGCTGTGATTGAAGCGCACACCCTTATGACCCTCTTGATGTGTTCAAATCAAGAAATTACGGCTATACAGAGACGCTAAAACCTTTGAACCTCGTGTCACTAAAATACAAAATGCTTCAAATCTTAGAAGCGACTTTATCGAAACGTACAAATTTGTACCATGATGAATTTGATGATTATTTAATTTATAACCGTGACAAAATATATTCAAAACTAGACTGCATAAACATGCACTTACATACATACATGACATAATATAAAATCACGATGTAACTAATTAACAAGAATTCCGTAGAATTAAATGTCTCGTCTGTCTCCTATTTGTCACCGTCTCCTTGAACTGTGACCTCGTGACCAAGCTTTGTTAATAATAGGATTAACGAGCAGAGGTAAAATAACATTGTCAGAATGACCGTGACCTTTGAGCTAGTGACCTGACTATCAGTACACACCTCACTCATGGAAAAGCGAACCATGTGTACAAGTTTAGTTCTGGTAGTATGAAGCAAATCTTGAAATATAAATGTAAGTAATTTGCTATACGCAACAACACAACGTTGGAAAAGCAGCGCTAAATTAGCAATGGTAGAATGACCTTGACCTTTAATTTAGTGACCTCACTATCAGCACACATCTTCCGTATGCTATAGGAAAGTATGAAAAGTGTCCAAGTTTAGATCTGGTAGTATGAAGCAATTCTGAAATGTAAATGTAAATGATTTGCTAAACGCAAAAACGTAACGTTGACGCCGCCGTCTGAAAAGTGATAGGCCTACCTATGTTTCCTATGTTACCTACCTAAGGCAATAACATGTCTTAGGCTTATGTCCCGTTACAATGATGGTGATGATGACGACGAAGATGACGACGACGACGACGACGACGAAGACGACGACGACGACGAAGACGACGACGACGACGATGAGCTATATCTAACAGATCTATGCCCAATAGCGAACCATGAGTAAATAGTTGAAGTACAATGCTTTGTTTTAGACGTAATGTTCAGTCAGTCATGCATATACGCTTGCATATCCTTATTAAATGTGCACATCCATCCCAAAATGTTCTAAGATAAAATTATCTAAATTGTATACATTTAAAAACTTAAATTGGGTACATCAATGTAATGAAACGAAATGAATCTTAGCAAATGACGATTTCCTTTCGTATAAATTAATATAATTTTTTACTTGTGAAGTTGAAATAGGGGCACGTGTCTCTAATTCAATTTCACATCTTAAAAAATTATACTAATTTATACATAATAAAATCATAATATGTTAAGATTTATTTCGTACCCAAACAATCTATGTCTCTAAAAGCAATTTTAATTTCCAGCTTTCTGGTGTGACTAGGCCTATGTACCTTTAAGCACAGATTGCCAGCTGTTGGGGGATTTTTCCATTGTTTTTAATTGATTTTTTCGCCGACATATAATACATTTTATAATCAATTAGGCATTTATCAAAATAATCTTATTTACAAATCACAAATATGACTATTCATGATAGAAAACGTGACTGTATATGCTGTTTCTCCTTTTAAATGCTCTGCTTCCGTTATGATGTGTCGCTCTGTTTCTTAAATCAACACACCAGCGATATATGTTTATAGTTAAATGTATTTTGTATATAAGTGTTGTATTGACATACATATATCAATGACAGGATGCAATAGGAACGAACAGTCCGTGGACAGCGTTGTATATACTGTGCAGGTGTTCAAGTGGCGTTATTGTGTCAATATGTACAACTATGCATGAGTGACGTCACACTGTCAAAATATTCACGCATATATTTATACACAAGTATATATAAGTACACATATTGATGCAAGGCATCAATGGCAAATAGCGTAGCCGGAGATTATTATAATTCAAGTTGAGTTTCAAATTCATTTTTATATATAATATACAATTTGCAGTAGCACAACAGGTTGTCCACCAAAGACAGTGACTATATCTAGACCGTGGACCCCTACATAGAACAAAAATAAATTATACATGTAAAAATGGCACGGCACTATATAATATAGGAAGACGTGAGCTTCAAGTTAAGTTCAATGTACTGTAAAGATATAGCTATTAGACATGTGATAAATTGACAATATATTTGCAGGACCGAGGGAAATTTGTTTATCTTGTTATATTAACATTCAATATTACATAGGTTCTGACTATCATTTACGGTTTCTTACCTTTCCCATGTAGTGCTGATGGTGGTTGCGATTGTAATACTGATCGTTTCTTGGTAGTGTCATAGCTTTAAGATGGTTGTAATGGCATCGGCCTTGGATAGGATTAGCTATGGGCTATAGGAAGAAGCAGATTATATTTTGGGGCAGTCCGTCCATCTTTCCGTCCATCTTGTTGAGCATTTGCGTAAATTCTGGAGTTTTTTGTTTGATAATTCAGATTCTATCTGGAGCTAAATTATAGGATATATAGAAAGATTTTCACATTATTGCACAAAGTATTTAATGATAGAATTGTGAAATATCAAGTGAGTTCTAGACGGTATCATGTTCGAAAGCCTGGGTACAAAACGAGTACAGAGATTCTGATACTGAATATATAGTAAATTATTAGTATTTGAAAACTGCAGTCACGACTAAATTGCGTATTTCGAAATTACTTCATAGTAGAATTTTTTTATTTAACTCTATCCTTTATTAGCGCATTCATATATATCCATGTAAACATATCGGTGAAATTCTGGAGCCAAATCTAGTACAAGCAATATGCCAGGACCTATCTACACCTATCCGATTGTGGCTAATGTGAAGCAACTATCTTTGAATGGGGACATATTGTGAATAAGAAACTACATGGACATACTTGGTAATTATGATATTATTTGATGCGTACAGCATATCGAGTTCTGCATGGCTAGATGTTCGAAAACTGCTTACAAACAGAGTACATAGATATCGGTGCGTAAATTATTGGCATCTGACAACTTTTGGTCGCTACTAAGTTGTGTATTATAAGATCATTTTACAGTGGAATTTTTTTTAATCGATATTATATTAGCGTATTTATATATCTACCTGACATTTTGGGGCCAAACTTATTACAGACAGTAGGCTACCGAAAACCATGGATCTGCCAAAACTTGTGCAAATTTTTGCCATGGAAGTGTGTGCTACGAAATTACTTCATGGTAGACATTTTAAGCTTGATACTTCATTAGTGTATTCATATACCGAGCTGACCATATGTTTGAATTTCGAACCGAATATGGGCCAAACTTATTGCAGACAGTATGGTGCTGAAAATCACTGATCTGCCAAGATTTAAGCCAATTTTCGGTAAGGAATTGCAGACTATGGAATTATTTCATTGTAGAATTTGTTTTAATTATGACTATAGCTAGCAATGATATGATATCTTATTGTTTACAGCTGAAAGTAATTTAAGCTAAATTATACTTTTTAAACTCAAGTTTATGTGGGTGAAAATCTGGGGCCGAGCATAACCTACAGACAATAGGGCAGTGAAGAATTGGCTAAAATTTATACACTATCTCGAATGTTCAGCCCAGCGTTTTATGCTATAATACATAAGGGAAATGAAACAGACACAGTACCTGGCATTGTCGTCATAATATATTAAACCTTTACTGTCTAAATTTGGTGAAGAATGTTAAAATATTTAGATATTGAATGTCTATTTGCAGGCCAAGAGAAGACTGTTTTGCAGATTTGCCACTTGAATCTGGAATGACTGTCTCGAGAGTCATTCCAGTGGTACATTATCAAGAACTGTCTCCCCATGGCCTGCAATTTGCCATTGCTCAAGATCACTGTAGGGGCCGGTTTGAGCAGTTATGCCATGAGGCAGTTAAAAGACAATAAGAGATGATGATAGGCCTATGAAGATTTTAAAACTAATTTGACTAGATGCTGTTGGTGCTTATAGCAGCAGCACAGTTAAATTAGTTTCAAAATATTAAACAGAATGTTTATTAAATAGTAACGGCATACAATCCGCACAGCTTACAGACTTTTCAACGTTCCTGATAGCCATAGCTACGTCATTCATTACGAATTTTGACTGTGACGTCAGCCTACATGTGACATAATTGATTATGATGTCAACACTTGCGTGACAGGTTGGATAACTTATACCTTCTTTCAATAAGAGTATCGGTCCATTGCGATTGGGTCTACTTGCGTCTGGCAGGGCAATGCCAACTATCTGAATGCTCTTGCTAAAATATGTGGTCACTTATTACAAGTGGGTGGACCACACATTACTAAGTGATATTGGCCATTTAATGATCAAATTTGTTCATGACGATTTCAAAGGTAGGATCCATTTCTAGCTAAGCACTGTCCGTTCTTTCGGCGTGTTGGAATCAATTTATATACTTTGATTCACGACGTCCCAGAATCCCAATTTCAAGGTAACTATACAGGTAAGGTGTTGAATATCCTGAAACTAATTTGAATGGGTGCTTTTGCTGCCTATGGTCATAACAGTTTCCGGTCAAAGTGCCTGGTCAAATTAATTTCAAAATATTCAACAGAATGTTGATTAAAAAGTAAAGACATAAAATTTGTACACTTGACGGACTATTCAATATTCACGATGGAGCTAGAGACGTCATTCACTAAGCATTTTGACTATGACACCTGTGAAGCTTTTATAGGACGCAATTGATAATGGTAAAAAACATACAACGGCCAGGAAAATTAGTTTCAAATTTTCAACAAATTGTGTTGATTAAATACTATGGCCATACAATTCGTACAATGCCCAGTCAAATTAGTATCAACATATTCAACAGAATGTTGAATATTGTCGGTATGTCCACATGTTGGATTTGTTAATAAAGATTGTTTGCTTGCTTAGTTTTTTAATACACTGGCAACACGATGACTTCAATTTCTGTGCTAACCTCCCCTACGGAGTGCACCCGTTAGTTTTCTTTGTTGATCATCATTTCCCCGGTCAGGGATCGAACCATCATCCTGCAATTCCGTATAGCATCAGCAACCCAGACATCCTTCCGCTGGACCACCGCACCAAGACAAGAATCGGATATACTGATACACTGCCGAATTCATATGAGACTATCTTTTGAATGCACACCGTATGGTGTATTCTATGCCCTCACCCGTTCTCCATCACGACACTGACAGTAGTTGATTGATTGATTGATTGATTGATTGATTGATTGATTAAATCCCGGGGATTAAATCCTAAAGACATAAAATTCGTACACTTGATGGATTATTCAATGTTCCTGATGAAGCTATTTACATCATTCATCACGTATTTTGATTGTGACGTCATCCTACATATGACGTAAATAATTATGACGTCATATGCTTGGGTGACAGATCAGATCCATCCATTATCATAGAGATATCCTATGCCCATTTGCAGACCATGAGACCGTTGTTTTTGGCACTTTACCATTGGAATGATAGGCTCAGTTATCGAGCCAGTCATTCCAGTGGTACATTTTCAAAAATGCCTACCAGTTAGATGTAAATGGTAGTTTCTCAAGATTACTACAGAAGCCATTTTGGTCAGTTTGATCGGGACGAGTGTTGAAGTGGAGGTTAAGAGATGTACGTGGGTGCAGTGGAACAGATCACTATACTATTTTATTTCTGATACAAATGTACAGTCAGCAATTAGCCCATGGCACCAGCTAGTAGTGCAACTAGCCCCAGTAGTGCGGGTATGCGTTTAATGTGCACGAGAAATCTAGACAATATATCCTAAATCTACGATTCCAATCTAAATAGAGACGCTCTAGTTAATAAAATATCTATGCTAGCATCGCGCCTTTAACACGGCATCATTCAACGGAAGGGTCCAATTTAAATAATGACACTGAGCTGTCAATATATCAATACGTGACCTCCGCACGCATTAACCACCGCCGTACATCGCTTTCTCATGCTTCGAATTAAGCACCTGATGTCACGAAGAGGAATCGCATCCCATTCCTGGAGCAGTGCAGCTTCCAGCTCCCACACGTTGTGAAGATGTGGATGGTTCTCACGCACCATACGGTCAAGAATGTCCCACACGTGTTCGATAGGAGACAGGTCCGGTGACCGCGCTGGCCAGTCCAACACCGGAACGTCGTTAGCCTCAAGGAAATCACTGGTGACCCTAGCTGAATGAGTACGGCCGTTGCCTTGCTGGAACGTAAAGTCCGCATGATGCTGCATAAAAGGGATGACAAAAGGTGCGACAACTTCTTCACAGTAACGTTGAGCCGTTAAATTTCCACGAATCACAATAAGATCTGTTTTGTCATTTTCATGGATTCCAGCCCACATCATGACACTGCCGCCACCGAATCTGTCGTGCTGAATGATGTTTTCTGCATCATACCGTTCTCCTAAAAATCGCCAAACCCGTTGCCTACCATCCGCCACATCCACACAAAACCTCGACTCATCACTGAACAAAACGCGGCTCCACTGTTGAGCACGCCATCGCTGATGAGTTCGTGCCCATGCAAACCGATCCTCGATGTGATGCTCTGTAAGCGGAACAGCAACACGTGGACGACGGGCATGCAGTCCAGCATCATGGAGTCTGTTTCGCGCAGTGTGTGCATGCACTGTAGTGCCGATAGCGGTGTGCAAATTACTGCGGCGCAGTCTCAAACATGTGACGTCGTGATGACGTCACTAAGTAGCGGTCTACTCGTGGTGTTGTTGCTCTCGGTCTGCCAGATCCTGGTCGGTCATTAACATGTCCAGTTTCCTGCTCACGCTGGCGGAGACGGGAAATGGTTGAGGCGTGAACATTAAAATGTCGAGCAACAGCGCGAATGCTCTGCCCAGCAGCGAGTCTTCCCATTGCTTCAAGGCGCTGATTTTCGGGTAGCCCTGGGCGGTGACCCATGTTCGGTAGGGTAAACATTTAAGCGTTTTCTGTTAACGTTCGTTATACACTTTTGCAATATGGTGAATGTTTGCCTACGCTACCCGCCAATGTGGGCCAGTGCATGAAAAATGCATTTTCACATGCAGTAAGCGTGCGGCCGAGAAATGCAAGAAATGATTTGCATTTCTTCATGATCAGCGAGACATTATATTGACGAAACATGCCTGCAAATTTGGTTATAAATGGACGCATAGTTTTAATACAACAAACCAAACTTCAACAAACCAAACTTCACTGTTGCTAAATATATATATATATATATATATATATATATATATATATATATATATATATATATATATATATATATATATATATATATATATATATATATATATATATATATATATATATATATATATATATATATATCGCTCTTGTTAGTGTTAGGAGATCTGGCGAGAACGTGAATGACCACAATCCCTCGTGAAAAATGGCAGCGCAGGCAATGGCCCTTTCCAGTCTTAGCTATGCCCCGCTCACCTCTAGCTAAGCTCCACCCACACTTCACAGTGTTGGGATCGATCGATCCCCGCGAATGCCTTGACTATCGATTTCTAAAAAAGCTGTACAGGTAAGACGTTTCATATTTTGTAACTAATTTGACTGGGTGCTGTTGCTGTCTATGGCAGCAACAGCACCAAGTCAAATTAGTTTCAAAATATTCAAAAGAATATGTATTAAATAGTAGACATGCAATTCTTACAACAACTCATAGTCCGTCTTCAATGGACCTTTCCAATTTTATCCTTCGATTATATGACGCAATATGACATCATAGCCAACTAAGTGACGTGCATGCTGATATCATAATCATTACTTCATAAATAATTCTATTTGGCCCGTCTTTAACTCTTAATCGTCCAACACGTTGTAAGAATTGGATGTCTGCTTTTTAATAAACATGCTGTTTAATATTTTGAAAACAAATTAAACTGGGCGCTGTTGCTGCCGTAAGCAGCAACAGCACCCTTACGGCAGCAACGGCACTGGGTCAAATTAGTTACAAAATATTTAACAGCTTACCTGTATAGTTTTCTGTAAATTGATAGTCATGTATTTCAGGGGGGGTGAGGGGTGTGACTAATCGATTGTATTGACAGATCAGAAAGATTGTGTTCTGAATGCAACTGCATAGAAGATGAGATGCATCTTCTTTTCTCATGCTCTAAATTCAATAGACAAAGGCAGAAATTCATACCACGATTCTATACAGAAAACCCTAATACCGAGAAAACTAAAGGATTGTTTGCAATATGCAATAAACCGCTCCTTATCAAACTCTCCATATACTTGTTAGCATCAAAAAAATTAAACAGCTAGACTAATTCATCCATCTTCTCACCCAATCATACACCCGAGTTATCTATCAACCCAAGTATCCATCGTCATCATTGTTAAAGCGATGCTAATCTCATCTCAAATGCGATAGATTGTACGATAGATTATAGTTTATGGATTCCATATCATTCACATCCTGTTACATTCCCTTACATGTATCACAATCATTTGCTTTGTAACATGGTGTAAGCATTGAACAGTGAGCACCGTGATTTTGTTTACACAAGCGATAGTGTATGGTGTCATGTAAGTGCCAGTGCATTACATTCTTTATTATGCAAATCATCTTGGTGAATATTTTGGGGATAATTTGATTGGAAGTTGTCATTGCCTATGGCAGTAACGGCTTCCGGTCAAATTGGTCTCAGAATACTTGTATGATTGTTTTCATATCATATTGCCAAATTATATGTGACACCGCTATGACTGAGCGTATTGACCAAAGCAGATACGCTAGTTTTTCCTTCTGATTGGTTGAAAAGTAAGGCATGACAGCCACCATAGGCTTTGGAAATGTACCAACGTTTAAACTACTCAAGCCTGAATAGCTTTCTTTAGCGGCATGATAATAAGCTTAATATTATAGTATAGTTTACGAATGACGTGTTAGATCAGATGAACAACTATTATATGAAGTTAGTTCTCCTTTAATACTGCCTGAAACACTGCAGGGGCAAGTGGCCCAAAATAGTTAATAAATTGATTATTGTTGTTATCATTATTATGTAAGCGATCCCACTGTCGTAGCCCTCGTCGGCAGCGCGGCGGAGATGGTATGATAATAATAATAATAATAATAATAATAATAATAATAATAATAATAATAATAATAATAATAATAATAATAATATTGTATTTCTACCGCCATTGTCAATGTACAAATAATCCTCATATGCCGTTGTCACGGCCTGAGTGTAACAAAGAAAACACGAAAAAAAATACGGAAAGGCTCTTCAATATCTGACCGCTCCTGCTAAGATATGTGCTCACTTAAGTGATTCGACTGAGTAGGCTACGTTATACAGCTCATAAATAAGTTAACATACTTACAAAACATAAACAGAAATTCTGTCTTGTTTTGCAAACATGTTAATTTATTCTTTAGATGTTCTATACCATCCAGTAGGCGGTTTCACAGTACAGCTCATACATGTAAATAAGGCACTATATTTGCAAAGAAAAACATAAATTCCACCTTGCTTTGAAAACGTGTTAATTTATTTTTGAGGTCTTCTATACCAAACGGTGACAGGTTTCACGGAAACTGGGAGATAAAAAACTCTAACCATTATCTTTGTTTTCAAAGGCTATGCCTAGTTGTTTCAAGGTCAGTACAAGAAAGATGTGTGTAGATTAGGAAAACAATAATGCTGAAAATTGTCTACATGTGTGCAGTAACGGTTTACGGCAGCAGGTTCCAAAATGAATGCAAGTTAGCATATAGTTATCATATGTAGATAAATGTTTGTAATTTCAGGGATGTACGCGTTAGGTTTTAACGCATTTCTGTCATTCTTACCGCCTCTCAGTAATACCGTATTTCCCCTATTTATTTTTACCGTAGATTTGTAGTTCCGTATTTTGCACGCTATTTAAGCAGAATTTCTATTCCAATTAACAAAACAATAATTTACTTGAGTTTTGGAGACTATATACATATCTGATCGTCTGCGTCAGATGTCAGTCAGTCAGTGAAAATCCAGCGGTCGAGACATCTATCCCATTCCCCCCATAGCGAGCGTATGCGTATGAGCGATCAAGCCAATATATATCCTAAATCTATGGTTCCAACTAAAAATAGAGGCACGCTCTATCTATCTCTCTAGTGAACTGTTGGAGCCCACAATCCTTTGCGCAAAATGGCCGCGCCTATATGCAGTTCTAGCCACAACCCGAATATAAGTGTCGCCGTGAGCGGCCACGCAATGAGCGACGCCATACTGTCAATATGCTTACTATATGCGTAGAACAATGTTGCTCACAGTAACGGGGAGAATTCTGCTCATGGTAGCCTAACGCTTCGGATTGTGCTCATAGTAACGGGGCGGGTTTTTGCTCCAGTCTTAGAACCGTTAGTAGAAAGGCGACGTGAATGGTGGCTGCTGTGATTTGTCAAGAGTGTTATGATTCGAGCATTTTTTTAGCCGAGAAAAAAGTAGGGGCGGCCTAATATGCAAATGAGATGATGTCATAGCTCTCTCGACCGATCAGAGCAGCTACCCATCTCCTCGTGAAATTTTTGGGATGTAGAGCTTTAGATGATTGACAGGTGCAACGATGCGTGAAAGGGGCATGGCCAAATACAGGTGATGAACGTGACCCACGACTCGTGGTCAATCAGAGCAGCCACCTACGCAGTCGCCATTGTTCGAGGTGTTGAGATATTGACCCTCAGTAATGCTGATTGACGGGACTAATGTCTCATTCAATTCAATTTATTTACACCCAGGCCACAATGTGGCATATGGGGTCCATTAGTACATATATTTACACGGTCAATGGCGATTAAATGGAATGTTGATAATTATTATTATTATTATTATTATTATTATTATTATTATTATTATTATTATTATTATTATTACATGTATTATTATTATTATTATTATTATTATTATTATTATTATTATTATTATTATTATTATTATCATCATCATCATCGTCGTCGTCGTCGTCGTCGTCGTCGTTATTATTATTATTATTATTATTATTATTATTATTATTATTATTATTATTATTTCAACATAATATAAGTACCTAAGCAGTAGAGGTAACAGTAGTAGCTGCTATTGTCATCATGGTCGTCGTCGTCGATGTCGTAGTCGTCGTTTTCGTCGTCGTCGCCATGGTCCTCCTCCTAGTCGTGGTCGTTGTTGTCATCATCACTGTTGTCGATGTCTTGCTATTTAAAATGTTTCAATACTCTTCTTATAAATGTACATAGCTTACTTAAAATTGAGATTTTATTACTTGATAAAAGTTCACAAAATTTGTAGTAGTTTGGTTTAACCCGAAAGTATTTTGGTAGTAGTGTCATTCTGTCCTTTTCAAAAAACTTACAGAGAAATAGGTAATGATATTCATCACCTGTGTCATGTTGGTCACACAATTTACATATCCGATCTTCTTTGATTAAGCCCTCCCACCTCCCAGTTTCAATTGGCAATTTGTGGTTGGCTGTTCGGAATCGCGCTAAGGTTAGTTTATTAGTATTATTTAATTTAGTACGGTATGGTTCTATTTCAAATTTCGTCTTATAGATATTATAGATTTTTCCCTTTGAAGATGCGTTCATCTGTTCTCTCCATGATTGTGTGTATTGGTCTATAAGTATTTGTTTTATATGTTTCGTTGCGTTACTTGTGATGCTCTGTCTTTCCCATAGATATCCCACTCCCACATTATTTAATATTGCCTTTACTACTCCAATCCATTTGTATTGTACGTTATTATTGGTATAGTCAGTGTACATATATTTATAAAGTAGACATGATAGCTTTGTTTCTCTGCCATTTAGCAGTTTTTCCCAGTATAGGATTGTTCTATGTTTTATAGTGATATCGAGGGGGTATCTACCTAATTCACCGTATATCATGAATTTTGGTGTATGCATGTTTAGTTTTAGTAACCGTCGATAGAAGCCTATTTGTATTTTTTCAACCAGTGTTGTGTTTTCCGTAGTCCAAATTTCACACCCATATGTGAGAATCGGTAATATCATTGAATCAAACAGTTTTATTTGGCAGTTTATTGGTAGATCCATATTTTCGCATCTCCGGTATAGTGAATATAGCGCTTTAGTAGCTTGCTCTGCCATGTGTTTTAGTGCTGTTATATACCGGGAGTTGTAAAAGAAATGTATACCTAAATACTTATATTTATCGACTATTTCAATATTTTCATCATCCAAAGTAAAATTGCAATTCCCCCGTCCCCTTATATTGCTTCCGAATATTACCACTTTTGTTTTATCCTTATTAATTTTGAGATTCCACAATTTACAGTAACTGTTGTAGGCATTCAGACTCAGCTGTAGAGTAATACCATCTTCTGCTATCAACACTGTGTCATCTGCGTATATGAGCACCAGCAATTTAAGATAGACGTCTATGTTATCATTAATTATAAGACTGTCACAATTTGAGTTTTCCAGGTATTCTTGAAGGTCATTGAGATAGATATTAAATAATATAGGGGAAAGATCGCCTCCCTGCCGCAACCCCCAGTTGCACGTAAAAGGCTCTGATAATTCATCATTCATACATACCCTTGATTTTATGCCAAAATACATGTTGCGAATCACTCTGAATATTTTCCCATTAATATTTTCCCTTAATAATTTACCCCATAGTGCTTCCCTCCAAACTTTATCAAACGCTTTCTCTAGATCAATAAAGGCACAAAATAATTTTTTCTTTTTAATTCGGTAGATTTCTAGGATCGCGTTTAGTGCAAATAGATGATCAGTTGTCGAGTATTTTCGTCTAAAGCCAGCTTGGTTTTCTTGAATAAGATTGTTTTCTTCCAGATAACTATCAATCCTTTTACTTATGATGCTAGTAAAACGTTTAGCCAAACAGCTCACCAGTGTAACAGGCCTATAGTTTTGTGGCTCATTTAGGGGACCTTTACCTTTATATATAGGCTTAATTAGCCCATCAGTCCATGCTTCAGGTATATTTCCAGTTTCGAGTACACAATTAAAAAGTGTATAATAGATGGGTATCATTGTTTGTTCGCTGGACTTAAGATATTCATTGATTATCCCGTCCCCTCCGGCAGCTTTGTTAGTTTTCAGAGATTTTATTGCATTTCTAATTTCAGATACTGTAATTTCGGAGTTAAGTAGGTCATTTGTTGGTTGTCCTGTATCATTGGTGTGCGTTTGGATATTGGGGACATCGTCACTCTGGATTATAGATTTATAAAATGTATACATATCGTCATTTTGGATTTTACATTTTTCAGTTTTTGGGTCTTGGGACTTTATAATTTTCCAGTATGCTCGTGCGTCCGATTTCTGTAATCTTTCTATTTTGATTTTAAAAATTCTCTTATTTTCAGCTATAGCTTTATTCATCGTTGTTTTATAAGTTTTACATGACTGGATCACAGTGTTAGCACTGTTAGCCGACTTTCTCAATCGATGTTCGTTTCTGTAGTGGTGATATGCTTTTCTCGCTAGTTGGCATTCGTGGTTGAACCACGGGCGGTTAGTTTTGCGATTGGTGTTACTTAATCGGTTGTTCTTTATAGGCAATGTTCCAAAAGTACTAATGGCAGCTTTTTCAAATATCGAGGCTATGCCATCAACTACTTCATTGACGTCATATTTAAAATGCTGGGTGTCAGTTTCGTAGTTATCAGCTTTAATCCGCAAGTTTATATACGTTAGATTATCAATTACACACTCTGCAAAATTTGTAGATTTTTCAGCCTTCCACCGGGCTGGACGTTTTTTGCTTGTGCGTGGTTAGTCACCGTATTGTTTCCGTTGTGAATTGTATCTCTAATTAGTGTATTATTATTATTATCGAAGTTTTGAAATAAAAACTGAAATCTATAACATTTTCGCTTAATTTATAGGTCGAGTTTATATGATCTACTACACTACTGTTCTTACACGTTAATTTTCCTATTTCTTTATCACTCCCGATTCTACCATTATATATACACAGGTTGTTAAATTTGCAAATATTAATCAATTTCTGGCCATACGCATTTATTTTATTCGTGTCTTGTGAAAGCATTAGGGAGCGTATTGATGAACTTGAATTTGATGATGACATTATACTCTCGACCAATGAGCGCAGCCATCTCAAGAGTCGCCAATGTTTGGCTTATAGATCTATTGACAGGTGTAGCGAATTGTGAAATGTCTAGGATAGGGTGGGTCCAAATCGAGGTCATGTGACCCCTCGAGGGCTATCAGAGCAGCTTTCCAATGGTCGCCATTGTTCGAGGTTGAGGAGTCAATCGATGTCACATCACCCCTCGAGGGCTATCAGCGCAAACACCTCTAGTGTCGGCAATGTTTACTCTGCAGAGTTAACGAACCATGCAAATGGTTAGGGGTCTGCGTGTTAGGCATTCTATAGAGTAAACACAGGTTCAACCTGGGGTGACCGAATCAAAACTCTGTGAGGGCTATCAGCGCCGTATCAATGGTATAACCATGAAGTTGATCGAATCAAAAATCTTGATAGACCGCCAATAACAATTGGCGATAGTGAGCTGATACGTGCACCGAATCAAAACACTGATAGGGTATCAGCGTAGTGGCTGACAGGGGTTGATAGACAATCTCTCTACCTCTTGTGTAGACGCCGTTAAATGCCTGGTAGTGCATTGCTTCCATATATAAATCTCAGCGTATTATTCTCGTTTCTTGTTTACACTGGCCGTTATTTTAAGGTACTTACTTTTATTTGATAGTATTATCTTTCAGTTTTCGTCTCTTAATATTTTTTTATTTCAAAACTTTCTGCCTAATTTCCGTTTTCAAATCTCATTTCAGAGACTGCCCTCCACCCCCGTCCCACCGCAGAGAGGAATAAAGTAATTACCTCTCCCACTCCTCCTTTACACTGCACACACCACTTATACCCGCCATCAACAGTGCATTATGTAGCAACGGGCAACGCATACACCCCTATCAACATCTTAATGATTTGATTTTTTTAGTTTTGACTTATTTATGCAAACCTTCGGGGAAGCAACACAACCCTTTGGGGAAGCACATCAAAGAATGTTATGGCCAATAAAACTAAACCCACAACCCTCCCATTTTTTCACATTGAATGAAGTTTTCAGATTTTTTGGAATTTATGGATTTTTAACGGATTTTTTCGGATTTTCTGGATCACGTCAAACGTTGGGGAATCATAATATATGATAACACACTTAGACAAGAATTGGAAATTATAACAACTAATATTTCTGTTAATTTATGATATTGTTATGTTAATGGCAAACTGTTACGATGATGATGGTGATGAGGTAATGGAGGGAGCTGTTACTCAAGTTTATGTTGCGTTTATGTCGCTATACTCAGTTCATGTCGTCATATTTAGTTTATGTACCTATTGCATCTTTCCATTGATATATGTATGTCAATACAACAATTATATACAAAATAAATTTAACTATAAACATATATGCTTATAGTTAAATTTATTTTGTATATAATTGTTGTATTGACATACATATATCAATGAAAAGATGCAATAGGTATTGAGTTGATTTAAGAAAGAGAGCGACACATCATAACAGAAGCATAGCATTTAAAAAGAGAAACAGCAAATACAGTCACGTTTTCTATCATGAATAGTCATATTTGTGATTTGTAAATAAGATTATTTTGATAAATGCCTAATTGATTATAAAATGTAGGCCCCTATTATATGCCGCCGAAAAAATCTATTAAAACAATGGAAAAATCCCCAACAGCTGCCAATCTGTGCTTAAAGGTACATAGGCCTAGTCACACCAGAAAGCTGGAAATTAAAATTGCTTTTAGAGACATAGATTGTTTGGGTACGAAATAAATCTTAACATATGATGATTTTATAATGTATAAATTTGTATAATTTTTTAAGATGTGAAATTGAATTAGAGACACGTGCCCCTATTTCAACTTCACAAGTAAAAAATTATATTAATTTATACAAAAGGAAATCGTCATTTGCTAAGATTCATTTCGTTTCATTGCATTGATGTACCAAATTTAAGTTTTTAAATGTATACAATTTAGATAATTTTATGTTAGAGAATTTTGGTGTGGATGTGCACATTTAATAAGGATAGGCAACCGTATATGAATGACTGAACATTGCACTTCAACTATTTACTCATGGTTCACTATTGGGCATAGATCTGTTAGATATAGCTTATCATCATCGTCGTCATCGTCGTCGTCGTCATCATCATCACCATTGTAACGGGACATAAGCCTAAGACGTGTTATTGCCTTGGTTCTTGTCTCGCCTGCGAAGCAGGAAGCGAAACATAGGTAGGCCTATCACTTTTCCGACGGCGTTTAGCAAATCATTTACTTTGCATTTCAGAATTGCTTCATACTACCAGAACTGAAACTTGGACACTTTTCATGCTTTCCTATAGCATACGGAAGATGTGTGCTGATAGTGAGGTCACTACGTTAAAGGTCACGGTCATTCTACCGTTGCTATTTGACCTCTGCTTTTCCAAGGTTGTTGCGCATAGCAAATTACTTACATACATATTTCAAGATTTGCTTTATACGATCAGAACTAAACTTGGACACATGGTTCCCTCTTCCGCAAGTGAGGTGTGTACTGATAGTGAGGTCACTAGCTCAAAGGTCACGGTCATTCTGACAAAGTTATTTTACCTCTGCTCGTTAATCCTATTATTAACAAAGCTTGGTCACGAGGTCAAAGTTCAAGGAGACGGTGACAAATAGGAGACAGGCGAGACATTTAATTCCACGGAATTCTTGTTAATTAGTTACATCGTGATTTTATATTATGTCATGTATGTATGTAAGTGCATGTTTATGCAGTCTGGTTTTGAATATATTTTGTCACGGTTATAAATTAAATAATCATCAAATTCATCATGGTACAAATTTGTACGTTTCGATAAAGTCGCTTCTAAGATTTGAAGCATCTTGTATTTTAGTGACACGAGGTTCAAAGGTTTTAGCCTCTCTGTATAGCTGTAATTTCTTGATTTGAACACATCAAGAGGGTCATAAGGGTATGCGCTTCACTCACAGCAGAATTGAGTGAGCGCTGTGCGTTAATAATTCACTTTGGGAAAGGTGTGTGCATGCGCGCGCGCGTGTGTGTGCGTGTGTGTGTGTTTGTGTGCGTGCGTGCGTGCGTGCGTGCGTGCGTGCGTGCGTGCGTTTGTGTGTGTGTGTGTGTGTGTGTGTGTGTGTGTGTGTGTGTGTGTGTGTGTGTGTGTGTGTGTGTGTGTGTGTGTGTCACCCGCAAATACCTTACAAGGGCAGGTTACAAATTCAGGCAGATCAGGTATGTACAGTAGGAAAAGTGTGGCTTCCAAAACTTTACCTTGAAGTACGTAGTTTGTGACGGCTGTCCAGTCGCATGGTGTTTTATTGATCCTTACACGCTGTTTTCTTTCGGTTACAAGTGATTCGGTACAGTTGATTATAGCAACTCTCCTAAACCATACATTCTCATTTTCTTTTAAAGTCTTCTGTGCGGACCTTAGACAAATCTATGTGTTCTCACGCTATTGAACTTATTTGACGACCATTTCTTCTGACTTGCTTAAGTGCATCCCTCAGTTCAGTTGTATCTGTATTATATGATTGCGTTGCAAAAGACGATGAAGGATACTATGCCTGAAGATGGGAGCAACATCGTTCTGCAACTAAATCTTCTGGGTAGTAAGAATTCTTTTTTCAAATGTCACAAAACGGCATGCATCGAGGACAGAATGTCATGAGTAGCCACCACCGCCACCACGACCGCCACCACCCGCCACTCAAAACAAATGGAATTCTCGCAGATACTGACCTCAGCAAAGCCGCCGCACTTAACAGCCAATTTACTAGCGTGTTCACCGAAACAACATTTTGCGAAATACCATACTCAGTGCCTAATAAAAGCAAAATGTAAAACCTCATCATCCACCCAAATGGAATTAAGAAATTTTTTAATGGTTTGAAAACATCAAAGGCCATGGGGCCAGACGAAATACATCCGCGAATACTCAAAGTCCTTAGATAAAGGAGTTATCCCAACTGAATGGAAATCAGCAAACATTTGTCCTTTATATAGTAAAGGGGCCGGTCCTTACCAAGTAACTATAGACCAGTTTCCATCACGTGCATTTGCTGTAAGATGCTGGAACACATCATCTGTTCTAATTTAATGAGCCATTTCGAACAAAATAACATCCTAACTTACAGACAACACGCCTTCCGCAAATTTCACAGTTGTGAAATTCAATTAATTAATGTCATCAATGATTGGGCTTCATCCATTGATAAACGGAAACAATTGAACATTTTTATTCTCGACTTTGAAAAGGCTTTGGATACTGTTCCACAAGAACTTTTGAAATCTAAATTGTACAAAAATGGTGTGTTAAAAACGTACTAGATTGGATTGACTCACTCTTAACTGATGATCTTATAATCTTAAGATGAATAAGATAAGCACACTTCTCTATGTCCCTGTAAATATGTTGTTTATCTGTCCTATGTCTCTTGTTTATATCTTTTAGGACTAAGTTAATCCTGTGCTAATTATGTCATATTGCATAGTATCAGTCCTTCATGTATAATTTTTTTTGGTTCTATGTAGGGATCCACCGTCTATATAGGCTCTGCCTTTGGTGGACCACCTGTTGTGTAATTACAAATTGTACATTTTTTATATCAAATTAAATGAATTTGAACTTGAACTTGAACAGGTCGCAAACAGTGCGTAGTAGTCAATAGTGCCAAATGAAACGTTGCTGACGTTGTGTCTGGAGTACCTCAAGGAACCGTTCCAGGCCCGTTACTGTTTTCAGTCCACATAAATGATATGGTCCATGACATTTCCTCAGAGATTAGTTTATTCGCTGATGATTGCGTATGCTACAGGGAAATTGATGACCCCATGGACTGTGAGGCACTCCAACATGACACAAACATGTTAGGTACCTGGGCTACCACTTGGGGAATGCACTTCCAACCAGTAAAATGCAACATGATGAGCCTAACCAGAAAAAAAGCATCAAATTCGACTACACACTGAAAGGAACCAGTCTAAGTTTTGTATCATCAGTAAAGTACTTGGCCGTCAACATCACCAATGACCTAAGCTGGAACAAACACATCACTGAGATCTGCAGCAAATCATACAGAACCTTAGGACTATTACGGAGTAATTTATTATTCTGTTTCCAAGAAATCAGACTTCAAGTATACATGGGACTGATTAGAGCAGTTCTTGAATATGCAAGTACAGTTTGGAACCCTCATCTTCCACGGCACTGACCAATGATCTTGTGATAGTAGAGAAAATATAACACAAATTCAATTAATCATAATATTAATAGTCTGTTGGTTTCAAATGTCAATCCGAGATACCTATAAGAGATCCAGTTTTATGTAATCAGCCAACGAAATTTATTCGCTTCAGTTTTAGGGAATCAACTAAACTAATGCCAGATATATCAGTCTGAGCACTGATAACCAGGCGAAATTACTATCATTCCTCTTAGTATCTACATCTCAAGTTTTATCATAAATAAATTAAAATAAATTAAATTCAATGGTCTCGATGGACGACAAACAATAGTAAATTCTTTAAATGATCTATATCAAACCACCTTCATATGTCAAGCAGTATATATAATGTCACGCTCTTGAATATTCAAATCGATTAAGAGCAAGTTAAGCATTTATAATTCGACCCGTATTAACTGTAGAAACTACTTCGAAATGTGAAAAAAACATCTCGGATACACAACAAATGCAATACAATTGCATTTAAGAAGCAAACAGCTAGGGCTGCGCGGTTTGGCTTACAGCCATATCGGTTTCGATATGACCTTTCATATCGGTTTTAACCGAATATCGGTTTTATGGGCATGAAACAAAAAAATTTAAATGATAAAAAATAGCATGAAAACAGAAAGTATTTTCCCTTAATATACCTTATAATATCCACCATCATCGCGGGAGTGAAATTATTAATTAGACCGCCTACATATTACGCACAGTTAAATAAACATCGTTTATTTTGTCAAACTTAATCATAAATCAGCAAAACAGGTTGCGAAAAGACATAAATCACGTGATTGTAATATAATTATGATGTAATTATCTCCCTTTCTTCTTTAATTTCCAATTCGGCCCGAGGCCGAAATCATGCCTTGAAGAAAATATTAACTGTAATATTGCGAACGCGAATTTCATAAGTTAATATGATATTGTGTATAGAAGATAACGTTTTAAAAACGGTTTGAGTAATAATTTTATTTAAAATTATATCCTAATCAGCAAAATTTATTTAGCATTATATTTATTGGCGAGATTTGTATGCATTAGGGCGATTTAGTTTTGGGACGACCTTGCATTATGTTAATTTGCCGGTGACGTAAATAATATGGATGCCGTTGTTTAGAAATGTTTCCCCGATACAAATTTCAATGACAAATTCCCGCGTTAGTATTGTGTTTCATATTGCAAATTTATCTGAGACTACCAGAGAAAAGACGAGTGGATATTTATTTAATTATTTCGCTGCTTGATTTCTCTCGGCGTACAGAGAGTTACATGGAGTTACACAATATGCGCAATTGGGGCCACGTTCAATTATTAGTTGCCCCGAACGTAGCTTAATAGAAAGTATGGCCATTATTATTCATTACGCTTTTCATGCTCGTTAGTATCTTTTATTTTTAACAATCCTGATACGAAAAACCGAAAATATGTTCATATTCGGTTTTTCGATATTTATTTTTTATAATCGGTTATGAAACCGTCAGTGCAGGATATCGCTTTTAAATATGGTATCGGTATATCGCGCAGCCCTACAAACAGCATCTAATGGGTTTACATTCCTTGACTATTATTAGCCTACCAGCTATCCTGTGATCTTCACACATAAAACCCTATAGCTACAGTGATTCGCATCCGATTTAATTTTTTTTTTCGTTGTGAATTCAAATTCGGTACCCCTAATTCAATTTTGTGAATAAAAATATCAAGTCATACTGAATGAAATGATAGTATGTTAAAATTTATTTCGCTCCTGTGTCGTTGTTTTCATATTTCATTACTGGCGTATATTGATTATTTAATTCAGTTTACTAGAGTTTAATGTTTTTGTCAGTACATATATATATATATATATATTTGGGTAAAAGGCTTTCCACATGATCCGTTGATCATGTTAGCAAAAAGAAAAGTAGTAGTAGTAGTAGTAGCAGCAGCAGCAGCAGCAGCAGCAGCAGCAGCAGCAGCAGCAGCAGCCATTCCTTCCGTGAGCAGCAGCAACAGCAGCAGCATCAGCAGCAGCAATAGTAGTAGTAGTAGTAGTAGTAGTAGTAGTAGCAGCAGCAGCAGCAGCAGCAGCAGCAGCAGCAGCAGCTGCAGCAACAACAGTAGCAGCAGCAACCAATCCTTCCTTGAGCCATCTGATAAGGTGGCGCCACAACTAATTCTCCATGCTCCCCAAATAGGCTTAATATGGCTCTGATGAAAAGAACTGTCCCGAGTATGTAATCGATCACACCACCCGGAAAGTGTGGGCGGTGTTTAGGCAGGGGTGGTATCAAGAAATGGACCCTCTCTTGCATTTAACGATATATCAGTCACATCTGCTGACAGCCATAGACTACAACTGTAGACACCACACCTATTATATGGCCACAGCTAGCTATCGACACCCGCACACGCCTGCAGATGCCACAATTGCCTTTACAGTTAGTCACAGTTGTTCTGTCCAGATCATTTTGACTATTCCCACTTGTTTTGAAAAAAATGGAGGGGATATTGCAATCGCCTCCGTACATCTGTCCATCCATCCATTCTTTCATTTGTCTAAGCATATGTGTCTGTCTGTCTATCTATCCATCCATCAATCTGTATGTCCGTACATACACCCATCTGTCTGCTTGTCCATCAATTCGGCTATCTTCTTAGAAACGGTTCACTGTAATCTATGCTGAAGTAGTAGAGGCATCCATTTCTAGCAATGTGTATGGAGTGGTCACGTGGCCATTTTATGGTGTGTCTGTTATGCCTGCTATATAACTTGGCATACCTGCATGCGATATTAAAATTAGAGTTTTTTAGGTTGTAAGCACACTAAGCAGCAGCGAGTCAGATTTTCAATATCTGCTAAAACAATAATATGAAATCCGAATTTCATCAGTTTAATTTATGTTTTATGCCTCTCCGCAGGTAAAGGGCATCATCCAGTGGTAACATTTTGGGGGCTCGTTCAGGATATTTCTCTGCTGATCTACAGCCTCTGGCAATTATAACATAGCACAATGTGGAGTAGGTGGGGATGAGCCACTGTCAGATGATCCCACTAAGAATATGGTTGAAGAGGTGGGAAAGTGTTCGGTCTTTAGACAGTATCTCAAAATTGATGGACATGTTGGAACCTCGAAGGGTGGCTCAGTTTCGCTAGTTTATCTCGCCAAATAAAAAATGTGATACCAAAAGCTTATTCGAGAACTGGAGTAGTTGAAGTGGTCATTCGCATGGTTCACGCAAGCACACGATTAAAGACATACTTAGAAAGTCGCAATGATCTAACCATTCCAATACTTAAGGGACATATCCATTCCCATTATAAAGAAAAGACTGCAACAGAGGTTTGCACTAATCTCTGCATTATAAGTCAGGGGCCAAGGGAGGATTGTCAGAACTTTTTGATTTGTGCACTGGGTTTGCGGCGGCAGGTTTTGGCAGCTTCAAATGAGACTGACACAGCTCAGAATTGGTCCAAGCAATTGTTATGCATTCAGTCTATGCCAGATTCATTGATGAGAGTATAAGGCAGCAGCTTGAGGGCGTCTCAGTAAAATGGGAGCATCACTGATGATATGCTGATTCAAAATGTCAATGAAATGAATGAGCAGGTGAAGAAGATGAAGTAACAGTAAAGGAAATGAAAGGGATCGGTTTCAGAAGCTGATACTGACATTGCTGAGAAAGCAGGATGCAAGGAAATCACGATATCTATTTGAGTAGCAAGATGCAAATCAGCATCCGATAGCCGAATTGTTTGTGAGTTGGAAGAGTTGGTTTGAAGGTCCCTTCCTTGGACTAAAGCTGAGACAGGAAAACAGCAGCCACATCGATCAAATCCACAGCAGACACAACGACAAAATTCAGATTGTCAGACTTGCAATGAAAATGGCACATCACACACATCAATGCAGACATTGTTGGTTTTGTGGCAGTAGTGAGCATTTCAAGGCAGGGTATCACTAGAGATGGCAAAACACTGCAGAGCTCAAAGCAGCAAAACCATGGACAAGTTGTGAGGTATGATGTATGAGCTGTCATACAATCAGAAGAGTAAGGTGGTCAAGTTAGTGGGTGAGAGGTGTGTCCTGAGCTGCTCATTGTCTGTAGTACCAGTGCATGTCCTTTGGGATACCGATGTCGAGGTATCGATGATTCCAATTGCCTTACGGCACAGTAAATTCGAAATACACATGGTTAAGTTGTTAGGTAAGTTAATGGATGGTGAGTTTGGGTTAGCTATACAGTCAGTAAATGGATCTGATATGCCATGCGCTGGGTAAGTTGTCCTGAACTTTACAATGAACTCCAATAAAGAGGGTCTCCTGGTTCCATTTTTTGTTTGTGATCACCCTGATGTCAAGCAGCCTATCATCGGGTGTAATGTTATTCAGCATCTGGATGGCTAATCACTGGAAGATTATCTGAAGTTTACAATTCAAAGAGTACAGTCCAGAAAAGTAAAGGCAGTTGTTAACCGTATCCGGCATAGACATGCTCATTTGGCACCTGTGAAGCTTGGCAGGCAGAATGTCATTATACCAAGTTATGACGTTGTACCTCTTAAGTGCGCAGCCCATCCGTATGTGCAGCAAAAGGTCAGTTGCCTTGGTGGTACTTGATGAAGAAGCTGGATGGCCAGAAGAAATAGCAATTACCTAATGGAGCCGCACAATGGAAAGAAGGAATAACAATTCGGAAGACCCTGGCTACAGTTCCAAACGGTTAAGCATGCATTAGAGTAGCAATAGAAATCACCACAGTATATGTGACTCTGACCTGTCACACTAAAGTGAAGTAAGCAATTCGAGTCGACAAGTTAGATGCACCATCAGAACAAAAGTCAGTCAAACCACTGACGTGAATTACTAGTGAGCAGAAAGAAGTGAAGACCATTTGGTGTGATGAATGTGATGCATTTTCCAGGGACGACGAGGTTGGCTGTGTTCCTGATTTCGTACTTTACATTAACTGCCACTGCAGCAAGAGGTAAAAGATTACCTAGAAGATGAGTACATCAGATTATTCAAGCCCTGCTGTATGTGTACGGATAAAGGAGGCTGTCCCATAAACTTAAGGACTTTGCCCGAGAGACAGCCTATCCCAAGAATTTGAGATGTTCTGAATTCTCTCAGAGGAAAGCCATGATTCCGACTTCTTGACCAGAGGAAACCTACCACAAAGGCTTTGTGGCCGAAGAATGTCTGAAATCAACAGACTTCATTTCTCATTTCATTTCTTCATGGAGGTTGCTGCTTGAGTTAACCGGAAGATTGTTGGGGTGGGGGGGGGGGGGTGTCCAGTATTTTATGGAGAGTACTTTAGAGGGTCTCAAGGATGACATACATTTACCATCTTGATGATGTACTGGTGTATAGTGATCACTTTCATCGGCATCTTGAAACATATGCGCCAGGTTCTTCAGTGAGCCAAATCCGGTATCAAGCTGAAAGCCTCGAAGTGTGAGTTGCTCAGGTGTAAGATTAGATATCTTCGACATCTGGTCTCGGAGAGTGGCTATCGCATGGATTCGGCCGATAGTAAATCTGTGTTAGCATTGGAAGCAAAGAGATATGGAAACACTTGGTGAGGTGCATCAAAGGGCTGAGTTCATTGGATTTTACCGGAAGTACATACCTAATT
Organism: Chaetoderma sp. LZ-2023a; assembly: GCA_034401795.1. Taxonomy (NCBI): domain Eukaryota; kingdom Metazoa; phylum Mollusca; class Caudofoveata; order Chaetodermatida; family Chaetodermatidae; genus Chaetoderma; species Chaetoderma sp. LZ-2023a. The sequence continues at coordinate 8,774,257 of CM067370.1, read as the reverse complement.
TTTCCAAATGATTTAAGCTGATTTTTACCCCTTGATAGCAGAAAAGGATTAGAAGCCTGTATCACGGAAGCAGATCAAGCATGGTAAGAGTGAAGAGGCCTAGAAGAGGAACAAGCACGATCAAGTCCCAAGAGCATCAGCATATCATTGATCCGTTGATTGATAATTTTTGGAGCCTTGTATTATGCCTGTCACATTTATGCATGAGTGGATAAGACTTAATCTAAGGGAAGATGTGTTGGTATACAGAGAAGCAGCCGCTGTTTGTAGCCAAATGAGACAGCATGTTCTTTCAGAGAAGTATCGAAAGAAAGTGGTTGAGGATCTGCACAACATCATGAGACATCTAGGTTTTGAGGTATATACTTTGGCCAGAGACTGGTTCTATTGGTCTAGACTGGCAACAGACATATGGCATCGTGTCAGCAAAGCCTACTCTTGTTTAAAGAATAAGGTCCCAACAGTACTAGACCGTGCACTGTGCACCGTTACAGGGAATTTTATCCAGGGCCCGTTGACGATAGTGTCCATAGGCTACTTGAAGTTAAGGAGGAGTAAGTGAAGATACTGGTATATTCTTCTAGTAGTTAATCACTTCACGCGATTTGCACTGTGCTGTAGCGGGAGTAGGGGATGCAGAAGGCTTATGAGGCAGCCAGTGAGAACACCTAAAATCTGCTTCCAGGGGAAACGTGAATTTTGACAAAACGGTATGGAGTCATGTGCTTGCCCAGCGATAGAATTCTTTTGTGTAATCTGTCTAAGAGGGATGGCAGTTGAAAAGGAAGGTTTAATAAGCGAGGGATTGGCAGAGGTGACCTGAAATTCAGATGATGAAAGTGAATCGAAAATTAGTGTGTCGAGAATTAGCCTAACTTTCTTGTGATGTATGACGTCAATTATACTCTGATCTTAGTTGCCCCCATAAGTAGCATAGAGTGCATTCTATCTGAGACTTATATTAAAACAATTCTATTCAACCTTCGCCTCGGGTGTGTACCAGAATGCGGAGTTGTGAGCAATGCATTGTCGTTTCAAAAGACGTCATTGTGGGAAAAGTGTATTCTTATAGATCGACTTGATTCAACAAACAAACATCTTCAATTATTATTCTTACATAATTTACTAAATTTAGCCAAAATTCTTTGCAAACTACATTTAATTCGGAAGTTTGAACCATTGTTTTCATGCATATTCAAGGTAACAAGTTTTTCAACTGATTCCTAAGCTGACCCAAACTCGTGCTATGTGCCATAGTTCCGGCTTAGCCAACTTTGTTAGAGATCTAACAAATTTGACCAACCGGCTGACTGACCGACCAACCGACCGACAGACCGACAGACAGACAGATAGACAGATAGACAGACAGACAGACAGACAGACAGACAGACAGACAGACAGACAGACAGACAGGCAGGCAGGCAGGCAGGCAGGCATACAGACAGACAGATAGGCAGGCAGACAGACAGACAGACAGACAGGCAGGCAGGCAGGCAGGCAGGCAGGCAGGCAGGCAGGCAGGCAGGCAGACAGACAGACAGACAGACAGACAGACAGATGACCTATTCTAGTTGCGAGTAGCAACTAAATGTGTCAGTTCCTATAATTTAAATTAACTATTTTAATCCTGATTTTTCAGTTCACATTTGTATAATATCTAGTATACATTATGAAAAAGAAAAGACGTCGCTGTACGCTGTTGTAGTCTTTTAACAGCAACAGTTTTAAGTAGTAATATGAATATTTGTCTCCCGCCAGTTTCATATAATATATTCACATTTGTCATAAACAATAATAAAATGGCTAAAGTACAGTCTGCAAGAATACATCGGTCCCACAAGCTACTAGCTCTGTTTTTCCTATATTTGTTCCAGCAGCCTCACAGAGTTCTAGTTCATTACTTGAACAATCTGGAAACATATCGTTGTCAATGTCAGTGATGTCAACAGTTACCACTACGTCTACTGGTCCAGCCATCACTTTGTCACTCCCAGCAATGTTCTCAGAGTCATCGTCATCTGCTTCACTACTTAACGAAGCACTCCTGTTTGATTTCCAGCTCTGTAGTATTCCCACTATGATATCATTTCCCGTCTCTAATGCGTAGTCTAATGCAGTTTTCTTACTTAGTTTGTCATGACAATAAACGTCTACGTTACATTCTAACAGGAGGGTAACAACATCCGCCTGCTCCATCTTGGCAGCAGTCATTAATGGCGTCATGCCATCATAGAGGTCAGGACAAGACGGTTTTGCACCGGCTTCTAAGAGGATGTTCATCATTTCCAAGTCGCCAATCAAGCACGCTGCAAGGAACCTTTTCTGTACCCACGCCATGCCATTTTTGTAATGTTCCATGTTAGCTTTAATTAACACACCTACGCATTCTTTATGTCCTCTATCTGAGGCTATCATCATGGGCGTGATGTTCATAACGTCTCTTGCATCTGCCTCGGCACCGTATTCAATTAGAACCTCGATGCTGTCCGCATATCCGGAATCTGCAGCAAAATGTAACGGTGTCCATCCGGCCACACGCTGTCTGGCTGGACTAGTGGCTGTCATTATCTCACCGAAGCGTGTTCTTCTGCTGACGTGACAGCCAACTTCTAGGAATATCTCAAGAAGGTCAGCATTTTTCACCGAAAGATGGAATGGTGTGGCACCAATGTCGTTTTCGTTATAAGGATCGGCACCGCTAGCCAGAAGTTGCATAACGCACGCGCGATGTCCGCGATCTACAGCTGTGAATAGCCCATCGTCTTGACAACCTTCGCTGCAGGGTCTAATTGTTCGGTTGATTCTTTGAGCCGTTAGTTCACACACTGTACTCCCTTTAATTAGGATTGATAATTTCTTGACGCCACGACGAAAGCTTGATGCATTGTGTAAGCCGATTTTCAACCTACAATAAAGATATACAAATGAGATTAGCCTAATTACATTAAAAGACATTTAATGGCAACAGACGGACGGACGGACGGGCGGGCGGGCGGGCAGGCAGGCAGACAGACAGACCCTTTGACATTTGAAATTCCAGTGTCTCATATTGCGGACCACAATCCGAGAAAGTTGTTGAATATTTTGATACTAATTTTACAGGAACCTTGTGCTTCCATATGCAACAACAGCTCACAGTCACATCAGATTCAAAATATTCAATATCATATTCTTTACATAATAAAGAGTGTGTCGTTTCCCGTTTGGCAGGGTCAAGAGGCAATGGGAAGCAAGGGCTCCCAGTAAATATGTTTTAAAATATTCAACGGCATATAGCATAGATCGGGAAAGGTGTCTGGTCTCTTATCTGTACGGGCCAATGGGTCAGTGTTGTCAGATTGCTCACCTGATAACGCACCTTATTGGGCCGATGCCAGGCCGATAGCGGGCTGATACTGAAAGTATCAGCGCAGTATCGGCCCAGTATCGGCCCAGTCAGCTGCGTTATCTGAGTCGTTGATGTATGTTCTGCTAGCGGTATTACAGACAGTATTCTATAAACCAATATTATCATTATTATTATTATTATTATTATTATTATTATTATTATTATTATTATTATTATTATTATTATTATTATTATTATTATTATTATTATTATTATTAATATTTACATTAAGTCTCAAAGGTGTTGGTGTGCCATATTTAACCAGATTGTGATTGGTTAAGCAAGCGGACTTAAAATTGAAGCTATATGTGTTTTGTCTGTTGAGTAACCAATTCACCACGCCATTACCGCAGTTACAAAGTTACAATGAGTACATGAAGTGGGTGGGTTGGGGCTGGGTGACGGTACGTTGACATTGACCTGAGAATGCCTATACTATCAATGATCATTTAAAATTCGCTTGATATGCACACAGTATTTTACTATTTTGATTAAATGTCTCCTAAAAAGTTACTTGACCAGCACGAAATAATGACTATCGCAGTCTTTGAATTTTAAAATAGTTAATAGTTAAACTATTACGAGCGATGAATATATTTATATATATATATATATATATATATATATATATATATATATATATATATATATATATATATATATATATATATATATATATATAGGCACTATATATATATATATTTTTTTTTTTTTTTTTTTACCCGTTATCATTCGGTATAGTAGTAGGCCTACTACTGAGGGATAATGTTGATCTGGCTCTAGGTGTGGTCGACTTGGCTCCCATCACTGTTGATTCTGAAAAGCTTTCACGCCTGCAAATAAAAATAATTATGACTTATTCTAATTCTTTCGTTGGCGTTACACTAAGTTGTATTTTTATATGCTGTCGTCGTCGTCGTCGTCGTCGCTACCGTCATCCTCGCCGTTGAGCAGATGCAGATCTGGTTGAGCGACATAGCGGACAGATAAGCTAAATATCCGTAGCGGTATTGATTTAATAGTTTTTTGGAATCTGATTAAATCTTCATACAATCTACCACAAAATAGATTATGAAAAACAGAGAGAAAGATTAATCATGATTTGAATAAAATCCTGTATTTACGGAAAGGTCAAGGGGTCGGAAATCTCTGATCCAATATTGTCGCGAGAAGAGGTCTCAGAGAGCTGATGTTGGTTTGCCGGCTTTTCGGCCAGACACGGTACCAGTAGGTCACTACTCCTATCTTAGGTTAGCGGGCTCGTCCAGACCGTAAACCTTGGGGTTTTTTAGTTTGTCACCCCATTCACGGGCCACTGTCCAGTAACACTGGGATTTTTCTCCGAACATACGGGTACGACCTGAACCTGCTTCTAAGACTGTGTTACCATTTCTGAATTTAACCTCATGTCATCCAAGACACGCCCTTGCCAGAAGACATTCACCACCTATGAAAACTCCATTAAATTTCTCTATTTCCCTTTTCCTCCCACGGTAGGAATTTTCCCAAACTGAAGACGGGGAAAGGATGCCACACTAGTTGTAATATAGGGGTGTGGTCATTTTCATCTATGGTATTGCATTGCAATCAGATTGTGTGTTGAATCACACTGGTCTATATTGTATTTCATTTACACCTGGCTTAAATTATATCAAATGTATTAGTATGCATTATATTGCAGTACAAATAGATTGTGTATGGAATCAGACCGGTCTATGCCACATGCAGAACATATATGGTTATATATTGTTACACATAAACTGTGTGTGACACCATACCAGTCTATGCGCTTGATCAGAGGAATGGGTGTCAAACCTACACCAGTCTGCATTAAGTACAGGAGGAAGAAGCAGATTGAAACTAATACATGTTGACAGATGTATATATTTATATATAGTATAAATAGAATATAGTCCGATTAAAGGTATCTTACTATTTATCATTGCGTGTATTATTTATTGATTCTATTGATTTGTATAACATATTTTGTACAGCCTTATCGTCATTATTCATTAGCCAAATATATAAACTTGTCATTCATGTTTATTTATACGTTAGGTAAAGTGTGCAGCACTTTTCTCCTATGATAGGTTAGTGATTTACAATCCAGTAGAAAATGTATTTCATCTCCCACCCCTTCTTGACATAACTTATATGTCTTCCACCTTAATTTTATGAAATCGCCCTAATTCGATTTCTAATTTGTGACCCAATAATGAATCTGGCCAGTATATATCTTGCCTTAAGTTATATGGCAATGCAGTAAGGTAGGATTCAAACCTAAAATGGGTTTTAAATAGTCTGTATGTTCGTAATTCGTTTCCGTGTGATAACTTTATTGTGTCATTAAAGATTGAATTCTCCCGATTTTGATCATACTTCTTTCTTATATGATTCAACGATGTTTCTTTACATGATCTTTAATATTAATAACTTCTTGGGAGAGTGGTGGTAATATATTTAAGCAGGACGTAGATGGGGCTAACCCATGACTGTTTTTTTGGCATCATGTAAATTTGTTGAGTCTGTGTAGGCTTAAGATTGTAGTCTGTCTTTTGTTGTATGCAGTCTCTTTCAATAGTGGATCCTGCTATTCGTTACATCTAACATAAGCGGATAACGACCTAACGCTCCCATTACTGCAAGTGTTGTACTGTGTCTATTTACCCTAAGAGAAAATCTACCTCGTTTAAGTTTTGCTTTCTCGGTTGCCAGATCTTTACAAAGGTGGTCAAAGTAAGTATTCCCATTATCGCTAAGCAGTTTGGTGCGTTAAAACTGCCCCATACCTCTGCAACATAGAGTAATATTTGGGTTAACAGCGTGGTCAAATATATGACCTAACGTTTTGATGTTTGAGTTGTAATTTATAAAAGGTTTGGTATGTTTGGCCTCTGTTTATTTCTATCTTCCATTTATCACAATAAGCTGAAAGTTTGTCTAGACACTTTTGTAGGCCAGATGTTAATAGCGCTATTAGTACGAGGTCAACTGCATAGAGTAGGCAATTTAGCGGTATATTTCCCAATTCACCTTAGTAGTGATACGGGAGGCTGGTCGTTATTGTTCTAGAACAGAAGAATTATGTCTAAACAATGGCGACCAGCGCCCCAGCGTCCGAGAACAATGATGACCAGCACCCCAGGATTTGGAACAATGGCGACCAGCGCCCCAGGATTTGGATCAATAATGGCCAGCCTCCAGTATCACTACTCACCTTTCCAGAGTATCCATCTATCAATCTGACGTCATATGATGTCATAATCAGCTAAGCGGCGTGTAGGATGACGTCATAATCATTACATCATAAATGATTCTATTTGGCACGTCTTTAACTCTTAACAGCCTGACACGTTGCAACAATTTTATGTCTCTACTATTTAATAAACATACTGTTGTATATTTTGAAACTAATTTGACTGGACGCAGCACCAGCGTCCAGTCAAATTAGTTCCAACATATTCAATAGCTTGCCTGTAAAGTTTTCTGGAAATTGATAGTCAGAAAGTTCAGAGATCAATCGATCACAACACGAGCGAGGTGTGGGTGGAGCTTAGCTAGAGATGGGCGGAGCAAAGCTAAAATGGAAAGGTCCATTGGACTGAATCACATGTTAGATCCAAATTGTTCTTTGAAATCATTAAGAAAGACCTTGCAACGTGTTGAGCTCAAGTTGTCACCTTTCCAGACTCCTACAAATGATTTAAAATCTGTCGTTAATTCATTATGGCTTTTTAGACATATGATAGTGCTTTAATACATATGTTTTATAACCTGATAAAATGATCCCCCCCCCCACCCCGCCAACTTTCTGAAATTTGTAGAAAATGGCTGTGTGGTTTACATAATCAAATGCTATGTGTTCCATTTACAATCAGTTAATTCTACTTCACTTGATTTATCATTTGTTTAATCATTACAAGTCAAAGGACGGCGTATATTCCTTAATTTGTGTTAATCAGTTAAATAATGGGCTATTATTTTTAGACTGCTAATTGAAAACTGTTGATGTCACGGGCAACAATAACTTTCAATCAATTACTCTCCTTTTAAGGTTTTGATGACAAGCTGTCATCGAGTCGCATCGTTTCCATTGGCTATACGGTAATGATGATATTAACAAGTCACTATGGGAGTGGTTGTTGTGTGGTTAGAGCATAGGCCTACTGAATTACACCTATTACCAGTATATAATGCGAACTGGCATCTCTGGTCAACGTGGTTGTTAACTTGTGACAGCTTAGGCTAGCTTTAACCCTTTAATGACTAAATTTGTTAAAAAAATTTAATATTTACTCATTGAATGTCCATTTGCAGGCCAAGAGAACACAATTTTTGAAAATTTACCACTGGAATGACTGGCTCGGTTATCGAGCCAATCATTCCAGTGGTAAATTTTCAAAAATAGTATTCTCTTGGCCTGCAAATGGACATTCCTCTAGACCACTACAGAGGCTGGTTTTGGCCGACTTCGTGACGAAAGGGTTAACGACTTATCTAAACATGAGGTGGCTTACTTTGTTGCGATAACTCCGTCGCTCAAAAATACACTACCAATAAACAGGTCTATTTTGTATCTGAATTGTGGCAATTTTAAAATCTCTCGGAAGTCGGAATTCACGATGTGGACTACCTGTTTAGATTGAACAATTAGTCTTAGATCTAGGTAATCATGTGATTTCTAGGGAATTGTTATTATTCAGACAGCATGATACTCACCCGTTGCACGCCAAACAAGCGGCAATTATGCGCGCAAGAATTAATGAACGAAAACATTTTATACAAAAATTAGACAATATTAACACGAAATACAAAACCCCAATAGATAGTCAGTTATTTATAATTTTATAGATATTATCAAATATGATTAAATATTTCAAAACTAATTTGACTGGGATTTGATGCTACAAACAACAGCAACATCTTGCAGTCACATTAGTTTCAAAGTAATGGAAAGCTTAGAGATAGAGTGCCATTCATCATAAGCAACTTAATGGGAATACAAAATAAAGGAAATGTTGACTTTTGTATGTTTAAGTGGATCTGCATTTTAACCATTTAATGGACAAATTTGTTCAATAAGATTATAATTTTCTCCTGGAAAATGTCAATTTGCATACTAAGGAAGATTACTCTTGAAATTTCACGTTATCTAGCCAGTCATCTCAGTAGTAAATTTTTAAACGTAGACTTATTTAGGTCTGAAATTGACAGTTCTCAAGACCACTACAGAGGCCGACGTAGCAGCAATCTGTATAATTAAAAAAGATTGATCAGTATTGGGCCATTGGTTAAACCGAAAATTTAATTAAACTCGGTTTTTCGGTTTGAGCACGATTACTGCGGTTTGCAAACCAGTTTACGATGTGAGATCGGTATATCGTGCAGCTCTATGTGACAATTGATATTTAAAAGCATAGAAGTTTGACCGTGATCTGACATGTCGCCATCAAATTTAGCCAGTCTGGGTACGGAACCGCCGGGCCAGGCCGGGTACGTTTCAAACACGCCCCACCTTGGTAAGATGATACGCATGTATAGAACCGTATATGAGAGGTTCGCAAATGCTACGCATGCGCGGGCATCAGAGATTGCTAGACAGCGCGCGTTAACGTTGGGTAGAAATAGCATCTTATTTTGTACCGAGTTGATACATGTAATTATTTTAAATTACACATTCCTTGCCGTTCTTGGTCTGGCTCATGACGAAAATCAAGCGAGGATTCCAAAACTCTTTACTATTTTAAAATCGGTTAAGAATTGACCGAGTTTTGGATAAATGAGCCAGCAAAATTCTTTCAAAATATTAAACCCCCCATAGGCTTAGCACTACCGGGCAGCTTTCAACTTCTGCACTAGTACGGAACCCTTGACAACACTGTTTAAATTAATAACTATTGTGTAGACATGACTATCTACGAGCCATCCGCTTCCGCAAGCCTTCTTCTGCACTATTCCTGAGAGTGAGCTGCATCCGCAGTATGTCTGCAGTTTTCCTAGCAGCCAACTTCCGTATCATGACATCTCGCGTTCCGATTATGTTACACTACAACTATTGTGACTCTAGAACTTTTTCCGCACCGATAACTAATAGATACTCTGCTATTATTATATTATTATTGTATTTCTTTTGTGTAAAAGGTACCGATGACAAATAGGTACCTCCCGGTCACTTAAGACCGCATTTTTATAGTTTATAATTATGTATATATTATCCTTATTTTTGTGCCCATAGGCACCGGCAAGACCGAGTGACCTATTAATGTATTATTCAAAGTTAGTGATATGGCAGTAGCCATCCATGTTATATGTTTTGTTTATTTTATATAAAAACTCTTGGACTGCAGTATCACAAGGCTACACTATACAGCAACAACATCCGCACCATGTTGTTCCCCGCACAGCATCAATTTTTCACTGAGGTCACTATTCATGTTCTCATTACGCGAACATAACATGCGGTTGATTATGCCTAGATTGTTCTAGCTCGATAGGATAAGTTTACAGTAGTATGGACGATTACTCGATAGGGGACATTTCGTGTTAGTCTCTTTTTCTGGGAGTAGCAGATATGTAACACGGCACACCGGCTAGATTGTATAAATTGGCCATATACCTTAAGGCCTCTGTTATATGAGTAATTATCTCTATCTACGCTCGACCAGCCTTCGGGCTTATTAATTGTCTAGACCTCCCTCTGTCGCGTTATTTAGAGTTGACTCTGGAACTACTGACGTTCGAGTGCGGTTGGAAATAAACTGACGATCACCGCATACACCCCATTGTAATGTAGCGCAGATAGGCCAGACAGGTATGGACCATCCCAGCTAGGCTGGGTACAGGGCGACCATTCCGGGTACATTCCAAGCACGCCCCCCTGGGTAGGATAATACGCATGTATAAAGCCCTATGAGAGAGGCTTTGTTAAAATGGCTACGTCTGTAAGAATGCATAGCACGCATGCACACGTATCAGAGCCTCCCTGACAACATGTGTCAGTATTGGGAGAGAGTGTATGCTTATAGTGTACCGAATTGGTACTGGTGATTTCTTTAAATCACTCCATTCTCGTTCTTGGTACCGATCAGGACCAGAATGAAACGAAGATTTTAGAACTTTTTACCTTTTTAAAATCGGACCAGAAATGGCCGAGTTATCGTCAGATGGCTAACTTATTTTTTATTAATTATTTTCAAAATATTGCTTGAACGTCGTAATCGCGTGTATGCATTAAGTGAATGGGGAATGCGCTGATCACGTGATTGCCACATCATCCTTTTTAGCTGCACGCTGATTGGCGACTGCTCGCCCACTGATTGGTTGGGTTGTCCTGCTTCTGACATCCCTAATAGTATAAAAGGAGCCAGAAATCGGGAATCGAGAGGACTTCGGCGTGAAAGCCGACATGACAGCAAGGTTGCTGGACCAGCGCAGTGCTAGATGTGGAATAACTGCTAACTAACTGTGGTACCTACACTGCAGCTGTGCCCTTCGGAACTCAGATCTCCTGCACCGGTGAGCAGCCTTGAACATCTGCAATCACGATGGAAGCTCTCGGATGGTCATCCAAGATCAAATTAATTAAATAGAAGAACTCCCTTTCCGGAACACTCACAGAAGATCTTCTCTGCGGATGGGCCTTGCGGGCCCGATATAATTCTATAGGATGTATAGCCGATGTGATTCTTGGTGGATATCTCGCCGGATCTTCCGGACCACGCTGACAAGTGATATCAAACTTCTGCACATCATGTCGTGTGTTTTAATTAACTTTTAGACCACAGTCTGGTGGGACTCTGCCCAGTGCATCCCAGCCCTCCTTGTTAATGGGCAATTTTCAAACTACCATCTCCAGGCGGACACTTTATAACCTACTGTGTAGATTTATGTATTAGTTAATCTGACTATCTAATGGACATCTTTCCATAACTGTTCTCATTCACCATCTTGAGAGTGAGCCACATCAACAGTCAACCTTCCCTGCAACGTCGGAATCGTGCCACCTCACGCTACTAAACTGTAGTGTATCAAGTCCCATGATTTATGACCTCTTACTGTACCGATGACCAATAGGTACTCAAGTACTATTCATTATTTCGGTAATAGGTACTGATGACTAATAGGTGCCTTCCCAGTCTTAAAGACTGCATTTTTATATTTTATATTTCATGTTGTATTAATTATTTTCATTTCCGTATGCTTACAACTAACGAGCACAGTAAGGGCCTATGACCTGATATACTGTTTGCACTGTACAAGTTAGTTATGTATATGGCAAGTAGCCATCCTAGTTATTTTGTTTTGTTTATATAAAACCACTAGGACGCAGTATGCTAGGCTATGCTATATCTGGTTATTCTAGCTCGATATGATAGGTTTAAAATAGTTGGGGACAATCTCTCCGTAAGAGACACATTGTGTACGCCTCTTTCCAGATGTGGTGACTATGTAACCCTGCAAACTGGCTAGATTGTATAAATTGGCCAATTACCTTAGGGCCTCTTATTAATATCGAGTGATTGTCTCTTTCTGCGCTCCTCCAGCCACAAGGCTTAATAATTGTCTGGACTCCCAATCGACACATTGGCAGGATCCGACTCTGGGAAACTATTGGGGTTTCCGAGTGGTGATAGCTAAAGTGCCGATTTCACACACACTCCCCCTGTATCTTCGGATACCAGTTAGTTTAGATACCCCTGCCAATGTAGGAAGCACTGCCAAAACAAATTATATTATATAACACCGGCCTGCAGTGCATCTCTGGGCATACTGGAACTTAGCCCTAATGACAGGTAAAATGTTAATTCCATAACACACGGGTGACGGACGAGACGCTGATCTCCATCCAACTCCGCATGGTGACTGGGTGTGGTTTTAGAACCCTCCACGCCCTCACGGGAAGGGCACTAGGGATGGATATCTGCCTCTTACTCCCCGCCATAAATACTAGTGCACTTTCTAAATTGCTTATGTGAACTGTGACCCGTCCTAGTGATCTTATATGTGGTTATGGGGCGATGGTGACTGGAACATCATGTGATGCGGGAGTTGTTGCTCCGTAGCATGTACGCATGCTGTCTTTCTGAGGAAGATGCTATGCGGGGCGACCTTCAGGAAGCTGGGCATCTTCCCCAGTTAGACGTATGTTTCAATGGATAGGTAGGAATCCCTGCCACTTGCGTCCAAAGCTTGGAAACGTATCCAATAACTAAAGGGTAGGTTAGAACTTAGCAGAAGGCCCGCATAAATAAAGCGGCAGCTACCAATGCAGTATCTTTGAACCTACATAAGCTGGTGACTTGTGAATTCTTCGGAAGTCATCCATCTCAGTGTGCATCACATTAATTATAGTTTCACTAGGATTGACTACTGCACATAATTTTTTGTTTGAACAAAAGAGTGGCCCTTTTTGCCAGTTCTTTTCCTCCGCTTCGGTGTTGAAGGCATTTTCCTGTGACGGAGGCCTGCGCGAGGCTCTTTCCTCTCGAAACAATAATATTTTGTATGTGTTAGTGGTATAATTGGTTTAAACTAAACTATTCAAGTAGCCTCGCTGCGGCGCTCCCCTGCGGGGATACCTCTGCGGATTTACGAATCTGTGAAGTACCTTCGGCGAGCCCACGTAGAAAGAACACCAGTTGGTTCTATGTACTGTATTATTTTTCTCATTCACTATCAAACGAGTACCATTGTTTGTATTGTTGTTATTCTTTTAATTATTATTATCATGTCCAGACTTTTAATATAGTTAATGGACCGACATACCGGTGACACGAACAGTTGGGATGAAACTGTGAGGTTCAATCTCGGCGGCAATGGTTGCACTGGAATGTTATCATTCCACCGGCTCTAGAAGTCAGTCTTTGTGTCTTCTGGAGACTCGTGATACGGGATCCGTAACCCTGAGAACCGTAGCTAACCAGCCCTCCTGCGCATCCTGTACATGCGGTGCAACGAACTGGAGCAACATAGAGGACCAGCGCATACCTCTGTGAGCTACAGTATCTTCGGATACTGGTTAGTTAGAAAACCACGCCAAAGTAGGAAACACTGCGAAAATATATATAGTTACTGGCCTGCAGTGCATCTCTTGGGTGATTTTTCATAACCCTAACATCGGGTAAATGTTAGCTCCCTGGGTGCAGATCTGAAATGATCTGTCCCCAACACACTGGTGACGGAAATGATTCAGTTCTCCATCTAACTCTACAAGGGGGTGGGTGCGGTCTTAGAGCCCACCACACCCTCACGGGAAGGTCGCTATAGTTGGATAGCTGAATCTTTGTCCCCACCCTAAACCTACATGTGCTATTCAACGCTTATGTATTGTGACTTGTCCTTGTGCTGTTATATGTGGTTCAGGAGCATTCAACTCATGATATTTGTGCACGTAGTCTACTGATGGGGATGTTCTGTAGGGTGACCTCATGGTCATTGTCTCATTTTCTGTGAGTTTGCTCTGATTAGGTGGGTGCTATTATAATTTGTCAATTCTATGCAGTTTTGCAGATCACGCATATATTGATATCTGTATATATGTTTAAAATTTTGTTGACAAATTGTTCAGCGGCCATGGCTGATGTAGCAATGACGTATGATCAATATGCCAGAAAGCCATAAACATTCACTTTAACAATGATTAGATCAGTGGTAAAATCTTGGTTATCCTGTAAATCATACCATGGCTAAAAAAGTAAAGGTATAATAAATCCATGACTAGCGATCTGTGATCTTGACCGAGGTAAAACCATGGTTTTCTGGTAAATCATGCCATGGTTCTAAAAGAGTAATAGCATAATGAATCCATGACCAGCATAATGCATCCATGACTAGCATAATGAATCCATGACCAGCATGATGAATCCATGACTAGCATAATGCATCCGTGACTAGCATAATGCATCCATGATTAGCATAATGCATCCATGACTAGCATAATGCATCCATGACTAGCATAATGAATCCATGACCAGCATAATGCACTCATGACTAGCATAATGAATCCATGACCAGCATGATGAATCAATGACTAGCATAATGCATCCATGATTAGCATAATGAATCCATGACCATCATAATGCATCCATGACCAGCATAATGCATCCATGACTAGCATAATGAATCCCTGACCAGCATGACGAATCCATGACTAGCATAATGCATCCATGACTAGCATAATGCATTCATGATCAGCATAATGAATCCATGACTAGCGATCTGTGATCTTTACCGAGGTAAAACCTTGGTTTTCTGGTAAATCATGCCATGCTTCTAATGAATCCATGACCAGCATAATGCACTCATGACTAGCATAATGAATCCATGACCAGCATGATGAATCAATGACTAGCACAATGCATCCATGATTAGCATAATGAATCCATGACCATCATAATGCATCCATGACCAGCATAATGCATCCATGACTAGCATAATGAATCCCTGACCAGCATGATGAATCCATGACTAGCATAATGCATCCATGACTAGCATAATGCATTCATGATCAGCATAATGAATCCATGACTAGCGATCTGTGATCTTTACCGAGGTAAAACCTTGGTTTTCTGGTAAATCATGCCATGGTTCTAAAATAGTAATAGCATAATGAATCCATGACTAGCATAATGCATCCATGACCAGCATAATGAATTCATGACTAGCATAATACATCCATGACTAGCATAATGCATCCATGATTAGCATAATGAATCAATGACTAGCGATCTGTGATCTTGACCGAGGTAAAATCTTGGTTTTCTGGTAAATCATGCCATGGTTCTAAAATAGTAATAGCATAATGAATCCATGACTAGCATAATGCATCCATGACCAGCATAATACATCCATGACTAGCATAATGCATTCATGATCAGCATAATGAATCCATGACTAGCGATCTGTGATCTTGACTGAGGTAAAACCTTGGTTTTCTGGTAAATCATGCCATGGTTCTAAAATAGTAATAGCATAATGAATCCATGACTAGCATAATGCATCCATGACTAGCATAATGAATCCATGACCAGCATAATACATCCATGACTAGCATAATGAATCCATGACTAGCATAATGAATCCATGACCAGCATAATACATCCATGACTAGCATAATCAATCCATGACTAGCATAATGCATCCATGACCAGCATAATGAATTCATGACTAGCATAATGCATCCATGACTAGCATAATTAATCCATGACCAGCATAATACATCCATGACTAGCATAATACATCCATGACTAGCATAATACATCCATGATTAGCATAATGAATCCATGACCAGCATAATACATCCATGACTAGCATAATACATCCATGACTAGCATAATACATCCATGATTAGCATAATGAATCCATGACCAGCATAATGCATCCATGACTAGCATAATGCATCCATGACTAGCATAATACATCCATGACTAGCATAATGCATCCATGACTAGCATAATACATCCATGACTAGCATAATGCATCCATGACTAGCATAATACATCCATGATTAGCATAATACATCCATGATTAGCATAATGAATCCATGACTAGCATAATGCATCCATGACTAGCATAATACCTCCATGATTAGCATAATGAATCCATGACTAGCATAATACATCCATGATTAGCATAATGAATCCATGACCAGCATAATACATCCATGACTAGCATAATACATCCATGACTAGCATAATGAATCCATGACCAGCATAATACATCCATGACTAGCATAATGAATCCATGACCAGCATAATACATCCATGACTAGCATAATGAATCCATGACTAGCATAATACATCCATGACTAGCATAATACATCCATGATTAGCATAATGAATCCATGACTAGCGATCTGTGATCTTGACCGAGGTAAAACCTTGGATTTCTGGTAAATCATGCCATGGTTCTAAAAGAGTAATAGCATAATGAATCCATGACTAGCATAATACATCCATGACTAGCATAATGCATCCATGATTAGCATAATGAATCCATGACTAGCACAACACATCCATGACTAGCATAATACATCCATGACTAGCATAATGAATCCATGATTAGCATAATGAATCCATGACTAGCGACATATGATCTTAACCGAGGTAAAACCCTGGTTATCTTGTAAAGCATGTCATTGTAATAGCATAATGCACCCATGACTAGAAATATATGATCTTGATCGACGTGAGACCTTGGTTATCGTGTACATCATGTGGAGGTTCTAAAGCAGTAATAGCACAATGAATCCATGACTAACCATATGTTATCTTAATAAATCCCTTGAACCCTAAGACGCAAAATATTAATTTCAAAACAATCATACAAGTAAATCGCTGAGAGTTACGGAACCAATCCGACTTGAGTCGGTTGCTGCCATAGATACCAACAACTCCCATTCAGATCAGTCCCAAAATACATAACAGAATGATTATTAAACTGCTGATGATTTTTGCTCCTTGCACTCTCAATGTCAATGGGTAAATGCTCATAGTAACGATGCCTAATTTGTTATATGAATGACTGGTGATAATTATGTGTAAATAAGGATAAACGGTATATAAAACTTGAACATCGAAGTTCCAAAATCGTGATTAAATCTAGAGTAATATTTGTGGAGTAATCTATATGCTGACAGGCAGGTACCCCGATAACCTCACGACACAACAGTGACTAGCAGACGCACGTGACAATATCCAATTAAAGCTAAACTGACATAAGAAAAATGTAAATAGAGAAAAAAAAAACTTTCTTCTTTACGAAACCGTGTTATGCTAGCAGGCAACCATTTGCTTTGATTGGTAATATGTCGGTAATCCAATTTGCATGTGCGTGTGTGTGTTGAATCTAGTATCACATCAACGACGCGACGGGTGGGGAGGGGCTAGATCCTTTTTGTCATTTAACATCAAAGTGGCACATTAAGAACAAAATCATTTTTCTCTTAAAATCGATATATTGTAATCTGTTAGCAAAATATGTACATTCAAAATCCACGTGCGTGCGTAGAGCAAACGTCTTTGTGTATGAGAGATTTTGTAAAATAGACAATATTAATCCTAACACTTATCATGAGTTTGTAGTGGCATGTATTTCAATAATCTGGGTATTGTATTGTTCTATGTTCCTGCACTTTCATATGTCGGGATGACTGTCGTTTCTCCGTGTGTCTAATTGTACTTTTCCTGTGTGTCAGACAGCATTAGTAAACACATTAAACACAATAAATTATGTCCAAATCTCCCAGCTTATGGAGTAAAAACAGCTATGTCAAATCACTATAGACAGGGGGAGTTTAATGCCAGTCAATGACTTACTCTAGAGTATCCACTTTGAGGTGAACAGATTGCAATGCTTTAAGACAGGCGTACTTTCCACCCGCTATACGGAACACGTTCTTAATGAACCACACTGTTTTGGCTGCAGGTGACAGGTGGCAGGCCTACTTCTAGCAGGAGTGACATCAATGGCAGGTGGCAGGTGGCAGGCCTATTTCCAGCAGGAGTGACATAAATGGCAGGTGGCAGGCCTATTTCTAACAGGAGTGACGTAAATGGTATATGAAGCGTTCATGGCTGTTTCTCATAAACTGTTGCTCAGATCGATTTTCCTTAAACGTTTGTTCTCGTAAATGGATGATTTTCCGTCTTTAATATTTTGTCTGAGAAGACATCTTCGAAATGCCTATGGCAAACACCAATTTCCAGTCAAATTGATTCCAAAATATTCACCAGCTTAACTGTATGGTTACTTTGATATCCCATCTGGATGTCAGGTTTCGGAAAGTTAAACAATTAAATCCACATTGACTATGTTAACACATCACGTATGTTTAACATGCAAACAGATTATTTGCAAAATCAGTGGGTGTTTGTCAATTTGAACAAATTGTCCACGTCCGTATCCCTAGATTGGGATATCAGGTCAAGAAAAAGTTCGTTTGTTTAATTTGTGATCTGACACGTTCAGGTGGACACATCCCTGAAATTGCATTATTGAATATTATTATAGATACGCCCATGTCTTAATTTTAATCTTTTGTTAGTTTCCTCCATTGAAAGTGGAACCGATATACTTAAATTTCTGTCTCCAGGAGAGGTCACAATATTAGCATGTGTATATCTTACATACACGCTCAGAAACGTTAGGTCACGTGATCGAATCATTGTCAAAAATGAGGAAGGAACATATCTAAAGCATAAGTTCGCTGTCCAAGTAAATATGCTGGAACCTACTTACTTGCAGAATAGAATAGCTGTCAACCTGTCCAGCTGAACTAGATTGAACAGCTTTAAAACACTTCAGATGAACTGAATAGAAAGGCTGTCAATAGTATAACTGTCCATCACTGAAGATGAACTGAGTAGAATAGCTGTCTATCATCGAAGATGAACTAAATAGAATAGCTGTCAATCACTGAGTATGAACTGAATAGAATAGCTGTCAATCACTGAAGATTAAATGAATAGAGTAGCTGTCAATCATCGAAAATGAACTGAATAGAATAGCCGTCAACCACTGAAGATTAACTGAATAGAATAGATGTCACTCACTGAAGATGAACTGAATAGAATAGCTGTCAATCATCGAAGATGAACTGAATAGAGGTGCTGCCAATCACTGAAGATGAGGAACTGAATAAAATAGCTGTCAACCACTGAAGATGAACTAAATAGATTAGCTGCCAATCGTTGAAGATGAACTGAGTAGAATAGCTGCCAATCACCGAAGATGCGGAACTGAAAAGAATAGCTGTCAATCTCTAAAGATGTTTTTGCACCAGATTCAGAAGGGGAACTGAATAGAATAGTTGTTAACCACTGAAGATGAACTGAATAGAATGGTTGACAATCACCGAAGATGAAATGAATAAAATAGCTGTCAATCTCTAAAGATGCGGAACTCAATAGAATAGCTACCAATCATCGAAGATGAGCTTAATAGAATAGCTGCCAATAACTGAAGATGCGGAACTGAAAAGAATAGCTGTCAATCGTTGCAGATGAACTGAATAGAAAAGCTACCAATCGTTGAAGATGAACTAAATAGAATCGCTGTCAATCACTGAAGATTAACTAAATAGAATATCTGCCAATCACTGAAGATGAACTAAATAGAATAGCTGCTAATCTCTAAAGATGTGGAACTGAATAGAAAAGTTGTCAATCTCTAAAAATGATGAACCTATTCACTTTGTGCTGTAAGACACAGTAACTATGGACTTGAAGCAAGTGTAAACGCTGATCGTTCCCAAGATTTAAAATGATATTCTCTTATATAACCTTTCAAAGTTGTAAAAATAATTTCACATAATAATTAATGGTACTTATTAACATGGGTGTTTTGCCATTCAAAAACACATAATTATGTTCATCCCCTCGATTTGACTGCACGTGTGCGTATCGCTTGTGTCTACGCAGTAACTACGTCCAGCGAAACTAGTTCCAAAATCTTCCATAAATTTAATACTTCTCGACAAAAGTTGTTGTTGGTGGTGGTTTGGTTTTTATTGGCCGCTCACGCCTAGATGTATTCGAGCCATGACATTCTTTGAGGTGCTCCCCCGAAGGGTTGCGTTGCTTACTCGAAGAGTTGAATAAATAAGTCAAAACTGAAATGATAAAAAATGAAGATGTTGCTGGGGTGTGTGCATTGCCTGTTGCTACCTAATGAACTGTTGTTGGCGGGTGTAGTTGTTGTATGCCGTGTAGAGGAGGGGTGGAAAAGGTGATTACTTTATTTCTCTCGGAGGTGGGGATGGAGTTGGTGGGAAGTCTTTGAAATGAGATCTGAAAACGGAAATTAGGCAGAAGGTTTTGAAATTAAAAAAATATTAAGAGACGAAACTGAAAGATAATACTATCAAATAAAAGTAAGTAACGTAAAATAATGGCATGTGATTAAATAAACAAGAAACGGGGAAATTAAGCTTAAAATCTAGTGTTTTCACACGAAAGATCCAATATTAAAACCTTAAATTATAACCTGTTGTCGTTTGAAACAATAGGTTGGGTGCATGTGTAGATGTTTATGGAGTATTGGGTCTAGTCATTGTCCGTCTTTAGTCAAGGTGCAGCGACGAAGAAGAGCGATCTCTCTCATACTGAGTGCGGAGTGTTTATCCAGGTGAGCATCAGCATCCACATCTACATCCACCGCGATGTCGGTCTCCCAAGCAAGGCCAGGTCAGACACAACCCCATCCCTCCTTGTCTCTCCCCCCCACCCACCCCCCTCACCCCATCATCAGCATCCACATCGACATCCTCTGCGACGTCGGCCTCTCAAGCAAGGCCAGGCCAAACGCGATCTCACACCTCCGCGTTGCCCCCTTCATCAGGATTGTACCGTCCAGTAAGGTGTTTTCGAGGGTCATGTATTTTCGAGGGTACGTACTTTTGACGTTCTCACGTGCGCGTCGCTTAGGCGATGGCAACAAATCACGTGTCTTTTAAAAAGATACAGGATTTTTACATCACAAGTGTAAATGTTTTAACGATGCTCGTAAAACAAGTCATTATTGTATGCATTTTGATATCAGTGTAGTGAAAAACATGTATTTTCACTATTACTTTTTTACTCATGATAAAAATACTGATAACGCGTAAGGAAATGATACAAACCAATCCCGTTTTTTGCTAAAATGGCATCTGCCAGTTACTGTCTTGAGTAGCATAGCAGATCCGTTGACATAGCAATAATTTACTTCTCTCGAAGCGTGAAACTGTCATGGGGTGCTTATGTAGTTTTCAGATCTAGATTGATTTTTCTCTACCCGAATGACGATTCAAACAGACCCTAGTTGCCACGTACAATAAAAATTTCACTAATTTCTTTCCATTTGCCGGTAGATTAAACACCTATGTTCATTTTCAATATGACATTTACCAATTTCCAAAAGAAAAACTGAAAGATTTTAACTTTTTTAGTGTTTTGGCTGAAATTTGCTGACACCTGGTTATCACGAAAAGCGGAGTATGGCCTGATCTGGATTTACAACTATAAATTAAGTTCTGTGTTTGTATCAGACCCATTTATGACATTATTGTCGGTGCCAGAGCCGCCTTTGCTCAAATCATAAAAAATGACACCAATTCACCGCCTCACTAAAGTTGAAATTGCATGATTACATCACCCTCGAAGACACATGACACAATACTGGGATTGCATCTGCAGACTAGGTAGTGGATATTTATAAGCAGTAAGTTTATTTTCGGGTCAATTTTTATTTGTAGGCACTTTTTTTCGGTGAATGGTTGCTAGTTACGAAATTGAACAAATTTGTTGACAAAATTCCTACTCTTGTATTAAATCGGCGAAAATGTGCTTACACCCTCGAAACCCCATTATTCGATGATACATCTCATCTCGCCCCAGATCGTAGCCAGCAGATCTCCAGACCAGACTCAGCCAGGAAACGCCAACGACGAAGGCCCTTACATATTCCAAAGGTTGCAATTCACCTTTCTAGAGTATCCATCTATCATCTGGCGCCATATGACGTCATAATTCGCTAAGCGGTGTGTATGATGACGTCATAATCAGTACTTCATAAATGATTCTATTTGGCGTGTCTTTAACTCTTAATAGTCTGACACGTTGTACGAATTGTATGTCTCTATTACTTAATAAACATGCTGCTGAATATCGTGAAACTAATTTGACTGAACGCCGCTGCAGTCAAATTAGATCCAAGATATCCAATAGCTTACCTGTATAGTTTTCTGGAAATTGATAGTCAGGGAGTTCAGAGATCGGTCGATCCCAAAACGATTGAGGTGTGGGCGGAGCTTGGACAGAGATGCGCGGACATAGCTAAAAATAGAAAGGTCCATTATGATGAATATGTCCTTACTTTAAAAATAAAGTTCAATTTATCTCACAGCCATGTATATTATCGACTAGTCCGCGATGTCTGTACCGCATACCTGCTTTTGGAGCCACATGATAGTGTTTGCTTAAGACCGGTGCCTTGATAACGCAGGTCACTGGGCCGGTACATGGCCATCGGCCAAATATTAGCTCAGTACTGGCCCAGTAAGTTGCGTTATCAAGGCATGGTTAAACACACACACCCCTCCACCCAACCACCCCCTCGCCCCCTCCCAACAATGATGTGGTCCCGCACGCAATGTTCTTGTGCTCTATGACTTATATTTCCCAGTCCAAATGAGGAATCCAGTTTTAGCCCATCTTTAGCTAAGCTCCGCCCACACTTCGCCCGTGTTCAGCTCAATCGATCACTGAACTCCATGGCTATCAATTTCCAGAAAACTATACAGATAACCTGTTGAATATTACACAACCCTATCGCAGCAACAGCGCCCAGTCAAAAGAGTTTCCAAATATTCAACAGCATGTTTATTAAATAGTAAAGACACAATTCGTGCAACATCGCTTAGTCCGCCATCAATTAAGCGGTCGTGGTGAACTTAACTACGCCATTCATAGTGTAATTGATTATGACGTCATCCTACACGCCACGTAGATGTTTATGAGTCATATGATTGACTGAGAACATTGTAGTCAGTATTGTTCTAAGGAACATGTTTCTCAGTGGCGTAGCAATAGCTGCCAGGTTCAACGGGTGCAATGAACCTGGGGCCCCCAACCATTAACGGCCCCGGTGGTTACCAACGGGGTTTTTTTTATCTAGAAGTATAGAAACCTGTTTTAAGAAAGGTCTATGCGCAACAAGATGGGATAGCAGACAATCATCAGTTATTGCAATGGACCTTTCCATTTTTAGCTATGCCCCGCCCATCACTAGCTAAGCTCCACCGACACCTCGCCGTGTTGGGATTGATCGATCCCCAAATGCCCTAGCTATCAATTTCCTGAAAACTATTCAAGGAAGTGGTTGAATATTCTGTAACTAATTTGACTGGGCGCTGTCATAGGCAGCAACAGCGCCCAGTCAAATTAGTTTCAAAATATTCAATAGAATATTTATTAAATAGTAAAAGCAAAGAATTTGTACAACAACGCATAGACCGTCTTCAAATATGCGTTCGTGACGTACTTATCGACGTCATTCATGACCTCATTCATTGTGATGTCATTGTACACGTCAGGCAGTTCATTATGACGTCATATGATGGGTGGGTACTCTGGAAAGGTGAATTGTCAGGTCAATTTCCGGATGTTTTGAGAAATCTCACTCACCTTAAAGTGACATGTGACCGACCAGCTATACGTGATGAGGCTGGACAAATCTTGGAAAACATGACAAAAACTTTATATTGCTTCTGCATGTGCTCTGTCAGAAATTGACACAGAGCAAAATTGGTTGACTTTTTGCATCGGCTGAAGTACTGGATGCTTCTACGCAGACTTTGGCAAGCCTAAGTGGGGAGAGGCTCAACACGTGTGGCGAGAGGCGAGAAGATTTGCAAAACCTCTTGGAAGTTAGATGCATAGATTCAAAGCAACAGACAACGGACTGCAAAGAAATGTTCTGATGAGCTGACAAGCCATAGACATCTTGAAACCGCATACGGTCCTTTCAGGGTAACCGTTTATCTCTTTACAGTAGACGTTCATCTCAAGCAGATAAAGAGGCGGTTCGAATCATTGTACCATGTTGTGAGCAACTTCAAAATACTTCACAAGATCTTAATCCTTTGACACTCATGTCAGCCAAAAAGGCTTCTGCCGCAGTGGGCTTGTGAAATCTCCATTTGCAGACCAAGAGAAAACTATTTTTGAAATTTACTACCGGAATGACTAGTAGTCCAGTAGAAATCAACAGAAATATAGGTTAACCCGGACATTTTGTATAACAGACGATTTTGTGTTCCAATCACTTTTTATTACTGTCCAGAGCCCACACAAGAAATGCTCACAAATTCACACTTAGGGAAACCTGATTTTTAACCCTTTGAAGTTAGGGAACGAAATGTGAAAAATATTTAGCATAAATAGGTAATCTGTTGAGAATTTTATAAAATTAGACCTACTGACAATTGCTATTGTCAATTGTGTATATGACAACAGATCCCAGTCAAATAACCTGTAAGACATACTAATGTAAATTAAAATTAATCAGTAAAACCTGTCTATAACAACCGTATATGATTTGATACATGAGTGTGAATTCCAGAACATGGTACATCAATGTATGGCCATTTTTTTTAAAGATCTGACGGAGAGAGTTACACATATGGACAGCATGTTGATCGCAACTATGCAGTCAATGATATAAATATTCCTAACGCTATTATTCTTACTATTACAATAATATATAGTCTGGGGTAAATTTAGAAAATGTTACTTGAAGTAAGTTAAGTCGATTCAATTATAAAACGATAAATATATAGAGTCAAAATCACATTGTTCATGCTAATTAATGGTTTAGTACAATTATGTCTGACCCTACGCAAGAAAAAACATGTGTTGTATGTAATGTTTCCCATGATAGCAGCAGTTCTAGAAAACTTAGTCATAAAGGGCGTTCAACGCTGCTTGACGCTTCAAAGCTTCGTGGAGATGGTATTGATTTGAAACTATCTCCGTCGAACGAACATTATGTACACGATAAATGCTACAAAAATTACACGTTGCCTAGAAATATTGCAAAAGAGCAACAGCAAAACAGAAACGATGAAGGAGTGCGACCATCTACCCCTACACTGCGCTCCGAATCCAATCATTATGATTACCATACTCATTGTTTGATATGTGCTGAAGAGATCGACTTTGATGCTGTCCGCCCTCACCCTGAACGGCATTCTCACATAAGCAATATTGAATATGTTAGTACGGGTAAACTCAGTGTAGTCCAGGGAACCTTGTTAAACGCGTGTGGCAAAAGGCACGATTCATTAGCGAATGATGTTAAAGCAAGAATACTTTTTGCAGGTGGCCTATGTATGTTAAAGCCAAATACATATGTCAATGGATGATATGTGGTCAGAGCTGCGCAATTTATACGATGCTATTATGTCACATGATATTTCAACTGACGATGTTTGTGACAATGACCATTTGCAAGACCTATGTAAGCAAGTTTCTAATTTGAAGGAAAACGTAGAGAAATCAAGAACTGGTAAATTGTGGTCGTTGTTCATGGAATTTGTCGCCATTGTACGATTGTTCATCAGGGCTGAGCGTACTGGTAATTGGCTCCTTCGTTTAAAGGCGACACAACTAATGTTGCCATTCTTTGCTGCTGCTGGGCACAACAATTACACAAAGTGTTGTCGCCTTTACCTCCAAGATTCTGATGATCTATGTACTTGTCTGGATGGTCCCATGCACGAAGGGAACTTTGCTGTACGCAGGAATGCTAAACTGTATTGGAGTGGTACCTGGTCTGATATGACAATTGAACAGAGTCTAATGAGAGCTGGGAAGACACAGGGTGGATTGATCAATATAACGCACAAGGAATCCGCTAGAACAAAATGGCTTCTCACTGCACACATCATAGCACAGTACACACATGCGCTGCGGTCATTGACTGACACGTTCACCAGGACATGGTCGGAACAACACAGAGATGTTCACCCTGCAAATATGAGACGAGATGTAGAAGACATGAAGAAATTCACTCTGTTTCTCAGAGAACACAATCCATTCGCAGTTGAAGACGACCAACTGAGAAATATCGCAACTGGTTTGATTGCAGACCATCGTGTTACTGCCGATGATGCCATTGATATTGGTCGAAGAAGAAATGAGAAGTTAAATGAGAAAAGGTTTGGCGACATTACGCTAAAGCAAGCAGATCAAGCTGTAATATTTGCTGTCATGCGAAAGGTAGTTAAAGTAGGAAATGAAGATGACCATATGTCTTCCCAGGAGCTGTACCATCGCTTAATGTCAACTGCATCTGTTTCAGGACCTCCAGACAAAGCGATCTTTGAATACGAGCTTGCAACGGTATGTCCCGCCCTCTTCCACGATGACGGAACTATGAGGAAATCGCAAAAGTCACAACTGGCGAAGTATATAATTGAAATGAACACATCAATGCTACAGCAAGAGACAACAGAGCCAGCTGCAAGAGTATTTGATGGCTGCGCACTTTTGCATCGGATACCATGGCCTAAGGTTGGAACAATGGAGACCGTTTGTAGCTCATTCATAGCATCAGTAGTACATTATCAGAGGCTTGATGCGCCTGTATGCGTTATATTTGATAACTATCAAACTGAGACCACAAAAGATCAAGACCAGAAGCGACGACAGCTTAATCAAGTTGGCGCTCCTGATGTAGCTGTCCATGACAACGCACCTGTTCCAGGAAACAAAACTGGATTTCTATCAAACAAACGCAACAAGCAGAATACCATAAATCTGTTGGCAAAACATTTATCAGATGCAGGTGTTGAGGTGGTACATGCAGTAGATGAAGGCGATGCTGATGTGGCGATTGTAAGGAGAGCATTAGAATTGGCAGGAACTGAAAGAACAACGATAGTTGTTGCTGACGATACAGACATATTGATATTACTCCTCTATCATGCAAGAACCTCTGCAAATATTTTCCTACAAACAAAGCAACATAAGCTATGCATCAAAGTGGCCACAGAGATCTTAGGCAAGGAATTGTGTATGTGCCTGCCATTCGTCCATAGTATATCTGGATGTGACACGACATCAGCTTTATATGGCATGGGCAAAGTAAAGCATATGAAAATGATCCAATCTTCAACAACCCTCAGACAAGATGTACTTGCATTTGGCGACATCTCCAGATCAAAGGCGGATAAAATGGTTATTGGTGAAAAGTACATTAAGTCTTTGTATAGTGCTGGATCAAGAAGTCCTGGCTTAGACAATCTCAGATACATGACTGCCATCTCTCCTAAGCATGTACCAGTTGAAAGGATGCCACCCACACGTAGGGCAGCATACTTCCATAGCCTTCGGGTTCATCTCCAAGCAAGCACATGGTTTCACCTAAAAACTGTGTTAAAGAAAGAAGAGTATGGTTATGCAGGAGAACAAGGATCAGTGACGGCGATCATTACCGACAAGTCAGCAGCGCCTCCGGAGCTACTTCTAAATATAAGGTGCCAGTGTAAAAGCAGCACACGCCTGTGTTCCTCGTGTAGTTGCTCCAAGAAAGACATTCCCTGTAGCATACATTGTAAATGTGAAGGTCACTGCCTTAACAGCTCGAAATTTGAAAGTGAAAATGCATAGCCAAATTTCAGCTATTCTGCCTGTTCGCTGTGTTTCACAACAGTCGCTCAGTTTGCATTAAATTTATAGTTTATCAAGTGATTTTGATGATGACATACTTTAAACTGTACAACACTTACCAAAACACGGGTTTTTAGAGTCAAAATACATATTACCTGGTTATTGGTCATCGCCTTGGCGGCCATTTTGAATTTCCTCTAAAAACATATTTCCCCATGTGTGAATTTAGGAAAGTTTTTCTGGGATGTATTTTGGGCCATACCGAAGTGATTAAAACAAAAATTTGTCTGTTATACTAAATGTCCGGGTCCATGTCAATTTCTACTGTACTATAGCTCGATAACAGAGCCAGTCATTCAAGTGGTAAATTGTCAAAAATAGTCATCTCTTGGTCTGCAAATGAGCATTTTCATTAAAAAAAATTTCTTGAACAAACTTGAGTATTAGCGGGTTAACAGAGTCCACATATGAAGAGCTCTCTAATCTTGTGTTCGTTGAGACGTATAAAGACGATATCTTTGATGGCTTTCTAAGCCAAGTTTTGTCTTTCCGTACTTGTGTCCTATAATATGACATAAAAGCTCAGGCGAACAACAGTGTGAACGAATTTAGCCACCCTAATGCATCTGGAATTTGTCTCCCACTCCCCAGATATAGTCATCGCGTTAGCAATTTAACCCTGGTCTTCTCTGTTGAAGTTTCGCAAGGCTTAAACTGATAAAGACATACTTGCATTCATATCACCTTTGTTTTCTTTTCTTTCAGCTTTCTTTCTCTTTCTTTCTTCCTTTTCTAATACCTCCTTTCTCCTCCCACAGTATGCCATAAGTATAATGGTATTGTTTGGGATCTTGTAGATGGAGCATTGGAGGGTTTGTAAGAACATTTGATAGTATCTGCTAACACTTTAATGGCTAAATTCAATCATGAAAATCAAATTATTTGCTCATTGATTGTTCGTTTGCGGGCCCGGAGAAGACTATTATTGAGGGTTTACCATTGGAAGGGTTGACTCGGTTATCGAGCTAGTCATACTAGAGGTTAAATTTCAGGGGTAGTCTTCTCTTGGCCTGCACATGTGCATTCCTCAAGACTATTACAGAGGCCGGTGCTGGGAGGCCGGTGTTGGCCGTCTTCGGTACGAAAGGATTAAGAGATCCATGTCCGCATAATGTTGTGGCTAAATGAATAGTGTTAAACAAATGTTAATTTTTAAACATAGAGTAATTTAGTATTGTATTATGCTAGTGTTCCGCCAAAATATGCTTATGTACCGTACACTCAAGGGCCATCAGCCTATTGTGCAAATCTCTCTATCTATCTATCTATCTGTCTGTCTGTCTGTCTGTCTGTCTGTCTATCTCTCTATCTATCTATCTATCTATCTATCTATCTATCTATCTATCTATCTCTCTATCTATCTATCTATCGATCGATCGATCGGTCGGTCGTCGGTCGGTCGGTCGGTCGGTCGGTCGGTCGGTCGGTCTGTCATGCTGCCTGTCTGGCTGTCTGTCTGTCTGTCTGTCTGTCTGTCTGTCTGTCTGTCTGTCTGTCTGTCTGTCTATCTGTCTGTCTGTCTGTCTGTCTGTCTATCTGTCTATCTGTCTATCTGTCTATCTGTCTGTCTGTCTGTCTGTCTGTCTGTCTGTCTGTCTGTCTGTCTGTCTGTCTGTCTGTCTATCTGTCTATCTGTCTATCTGTCTATCTGTCTATCTGTCTATCTATCTATATATCTATGACGCAAGAACATTTGAGCGACTTTGGGCTTCTTTATATTACAATGATCACTGAGGCAAGTAAGTCTTCGAGAGGTCACTAGACATTAGGAATCTGATTTTTGGAATTTATAAGTAAAGGTGCATATTCACTCCAGAAGTTTTGATAATTAAACTGTTAGAATCGTGTGCCTTTAGCGGCTTAAATCGTGTGCCTTTAGCGGCTTAAATCGTGTGCCTTTAGCGGCTTAAACCGTGTGCCTACGTGTAATAAAACGAAATAAATCCTAACAAATGATGATATCATTCCATATATATCAATATAATATTTACCTGTGAATTTTAAATAGAGACGCGTGTCTCTAATTCAGTTTCATATATCATAAGTTATAATCAACTATCTCTTATTAAAATTAATTAATACTTTAACTCACCCATGTACGAGTTTGTCATCCTACTCCATAGAGCTCTGCAACACTATCTAACACTTACATGTACGAGTTTGTCATCCTATCTAACACTTATTACCATAGATTCTGGAATGTAGATCCATTGTAACTATACTGGGAACAGGCGTCAGACCGGTGAGAAAATTAAAGTGAAAATTGCCTATTACACATATACCTATGTCATAAATGTGTTCACGTTCAACTCTCTAAACCGCAAATATCTACAGTAAGTGACGGCGGTGATAATGTTGTTGAGTATGTGGGTTACATGCTTGCGTACAATGCATAAATCCAGCTTTACAAGCCACTGAAGCAAATACACTTTTTCATGAAGTGGCACGGAAAACAATCGAACCCGCTTCCTCTGCAATCATCCTATTTACCGGCGTGTTAACGCATTTACTGCTGTGGGCGCCATGATCTGATAGAGAAGTTGTAGGATAACCCTGCATTATGAATGTCCTAATGGCGTGTATGCCCAACCAGCGTGGCAGTAAGTTGTTGCTATCGTAGACTGCAACACCTTGCGTCAGCATTGTCTAAAGCACGTCTACCTACTCCAGGATTCAAAGTATACCCAATAGTCTACCTGTATACCATTGTTGACCATTTTCCCCAATACAGACCACAAATGACAAATTCTTTATTATGTATTGAACATTCTGTTGAGTATTTTGAAAAGTAATTTGACTGAGATGTGTTGCTGCCATAGGCAGAAGCATATTCCAGTAAAGTTAGATTCAAAATATGCTCCATGTTTTCTGTATACGTGTCTTGATACAGAGACTGGGAAATTTCAATGGATAAAGGGTCAGGCTCAAACGAACAGAAAAACTAAGAACAAAGACAAATACATCAAAGCGTTGTTATCCCGACGACATGACAACGATGCGGGGATATTCATGTCCACCCTCTCTCAATATTGGAGCTTTACGTCTCCTAACCAGCGTCACTTCACCCACCCCAGCCACCACAGCATCAGCCCACAAGCAGACCATGAAATGCACGTGTTTTACATCGGCCGGTAAATTTGTCATTGGGAATTGGGGATATCCGAATGGACTTTTTAATCGGCTTTAGATTGAGCCTATAGCAAGGTTAATGTGAATTAGAATTGAAAGCTGGCTCTTATGGATGTAGACTATTATGACAGGTTTTAGCTCACTTTCAGCTATTGAAGTAGTAGTATGACGTTTGTAATAACACTCACATATTGGGGCAACGATATAATAGAGTTAACTATACAAAAACCCGAATAAACATACACGCACGCACGCACGCACGCACGCACGCACGCACGCACGTAAGTAAACTACTGCATGCATGGGGGTTTCTGGCAGATAGTATTTCGTTCATCCTTTGTTCAGCAGAAATTTTGCAACTTCATTATTAGTAAACCATTGGCTGTCATTTAATATATATATATATATATATATATATATATATATATATATATATATATATATATATATATATATATATATATATATATATATATATATATATATATATATATATATATATATATATATATATATATATATATATATATATATATATATATATATATATATATATATATATATATATATATATATATATATATATATATATCTATGCATGTACACAATTTTGTCTTTCGGATCTTCTCCATTTCCTAGATACAGCATCTAATAATACTTTTCTTTCTATATCATAAAAATGGTCATTTGATCAAAAAGCGGAACTCAGTCTCTATCTCCGTGGAATTGCATAGCTTACATAATCTATCTTGAAAGGAGGATTTTGGTTGTGTATATCTACCTGTTTCGATATGTAGTCTATGATGTGATGTCCCAAGTCGAGTCAATGTATTTCTATGATGTCGGTTCGTTACTGTATAAATATTACATTAAATAGTCTTCTTGGTGGAAATTGGGTTTAAATGGTGCACATATCCTAAGTTTATTTAATTCTGTTCTGGCTACGGAACTGGCCCATCTCTTCACAAATTCGTTAATTTCTATACAGTGATACATTTTAGACGTCATGACGAGTTCCTACAGTAACCACCATTTGATCATCCACCAATTTAGTCCAGGAATTGTAATTATTAAGATAAATCCATTGACCGATTTTTTGCATTAGCGAGCAAAGCATTTGCTGGTTCATTATCAAAATGGTCTTTATATTTTAGAACTTATTTCAATACAGCTATGCCTAGTGGAAATAATCCCAGTTCACCCCACCCCCACCCCCACCCACCCCACACCACTCCACCCGTTGATGTATGCCCACCGACATCCAAAGTTTGCCTGGCAAAGCTTAGGTGAGTTTCTCAGCATGCAAGTTATCTAGCGTCTTAAAAATCTCTAAAACAGGCGAAAAGCATACTGACAGCTATTGAATGAAGTAAAACGGAGCACATCTCTATCACCTACATTAACGAAATGTATTAAATTTGAAATGTATTAAATTTGAAATGTATTAAATTTGAAACGTATTAAATTTGAAATGTATTAAATTTGAAATGTATTAAATTTGCAATAAATTAGGTTAAAGGATATTTGAACATATCATTGCGGACCAAGTATCCATAGCAACCACAATATCCAGCACCGTTTCAACCCAGTCAATAAAGGCTCTCTGAGCCATTTGTTAGTTTCTAAAAAAAAAAACCACTGTTTTAAGATAGAGAGTATAACGACTGACGACAAACATAGCCTGTAATATGTAAAATGGCGAAATATTATAGAGTTCTCGTTTCCGCCCTTACAAAAAACGTAGGCTTATACTGGATTTTGTATCTAAACTATTCGTGGTATAACTAAGTATACTATATATGTTAATTCATGATTGATTCTGATGGGGGCAGACAGACTTGTAGTTCTTTATAATATATACAGCTGGCTTTACACATGTACACGTTTTACAGCAAGGCGCTAATATGTTTAATGATCGGGTTCAACCAGTCCTCTTAAATAAGGAATTAACTCAGTATTAAATCGAGAGTGCTTTTTGTGATATGTATACCTAATACAGAACCGACCCTATATATGCTATTTGATTTTACTGAAACCCATATCACAGCGGCTAACAAAGAAAACATGTGCCAAGGTAGTCATCATATCTAACTATTTAAATCAATTCTCTTAAATCTTTCAGCGTGGAAATAGTTACGGACAGTTAGGGTGAAATACATCTAGATTAAGGCCATAATCCGCATCATATTCAATGAGTGCATCGTAGTGCATGTATGTCTACATCCATCCACACCGCCTTAACATGGGCTTATTGAAAGCGAAATGTTTGCTCAAACATCGGTTACAACAAGCGGGATGCTTAGAGACAGAATAGTCTACCATTAATATGCATTTCACAATGTCATTCTCCAATTTAGTGGCGTAAAGCCAATATAGTTTGTATCTGTAACCACTATGTGTAATCTATTAGAGGGCCGCGTGGTGTGTTCAGTTTGACATAAC
Source organism: Chaetoderma sp. LZ-2023a (assembly GCA_034401795.1). Classification (NCBI taxonomy): domain Eukaryota; kingdom Metazoa; phylum Mollusca; class Caudofoveata; order Chaetodermatida; family Chaetodermatidae; genus Chaetoderma; species Chaetoderma sp. LZ-2023a. The sequence goes on along the minus strand of CM067370.1, from coordinate 8,741,089 downwards.
AGACACACGCAGGTGTAGCGATGTGTGTCAAAGTTTGTTTTAACAAGTGACATCGACGTTTGGCCCACTGACTATACACCATCTCCACTAAGATCACCATATCTCTTGTGTCCAATAACATCCCCCATACTGACATTCACACACAAGCTTACAGACTGACATTCACACACAAGTCTACAAAATGACACTCATACGCACGCACGCACGCACGCACGCACGCACGCACGCACGCACGCACGCACGCACGCACTCACGCACTCACGCACGCACTCACTCACGCACGCACGCACGCACACCTACAGACTGGCATTCATACACAACCCTACAGACTGACACTGGCACTCACACACAACCCTACAAACTGACATTCATACACAACCCTACAGACTGACACTGACACTCATACAAACCCCTAGAGACTGACAATCACACACAGCCCTATAGACGGACACTGGCACTCACACACAACCCTACAGACTGACAATCACACACAACCCGACAGACTTACCCGCACACACAACCCTACATAGTGACATTCACACACAGACTAACACTCATATTCACACAACCTTACATACTGACACTGACACTTACACACAACCCTACAGTGACATTCACACATAACCTTACAGATATACACTGACACTCACACACACACACACCCCTAAAGAGTGACATTCACACACAACACTACAAACTGACATTCACACACAACCCACCAGGCTGACTTATGCATATCCATACAAACGAGACGCAGTGATACCCGATCGGCGGCGTTGTGTCAATAAGCGAGGCACTTCACTCTGCGTTCTTACGCCGTAAACACCGGCATACATACATAACCATACAGACTGACACCGGCATACATACACAACCATACAGACTGACACTGGCATACATACACAACCATACAGACTGACACCGGCATACATACACAACCATACAGACTGACACCGGCATACATACACAACCATACAGACTGACACCGGCATACATACACAACCATACAGACTGACACCGGCATACATACACAACCATACAGACTGACACCGGCATACATACATAACCGTACAGACTGACACTGACATACATACACATCCATACAGACTGACACCGGCATACATACACAACCATACAGACTGACACTGACATTCACACACAGCCATACAGACCGACACCGGCATACATACACAGCCTTACAGACTGACACCGGCATACATACACAGCCTTACAGACTGACACCGGCATACATACACAGCCTTACAGACTGACACCGGCATACATACACAGCCTTACAGACTGACACTGGCATACATACACATCCTTACAGACTGACACTGACATTCACACACAGACTTACAGCCTGACACTGACATTCACACACAGCCTTACAGCCTGCCATTTATACACGCCCCTACAGACTGGCATTCACAAACAATCCTACCGATTGGCATGCGCACACAACCCTAGACTGACTTCCATACACAACGCTACAGACTGACATCCACACATATCCATAGACTTACATACATATCCAGAACGCAGAACCGATTTTGTCATGCATCATCGTCATCATCGTCATCATCATCATCGTGCATTACATTTATTTGCAGTGTGGTTAATAATTGTAATGGATTGTAGGGCAGCCAATCGAACCTGCAAAGATTGGTGGTAGGGTAACCCACCGAATCCATAGAATATGTTGCTTGCTTGCGCTACATATCTAAATTTTTACCAGATTTGGATGGATTCTAGGGCGGCCCACCGAGAATCAGCAGGAACCTGCTCTAATCCGTATGTACCTATGTGGTTTCTATATAATTATCAGGTAGCAGGGCCCCGGATGTTCATCTATAGGTATAACTGAACTCACTTCTGGACGTGGTCATGTACTTTACACGGTAGTTACCTAGTACCACGGGCATAACATCTCTTTATGCCCACCCACCCCTCTTCCTTTTGCAAAGTTCTGTTCTTAGTTACACAGTCGTCTTCTCCTGGATAGGCTAGATAGCCTATAGCAGGTCTTCACTTTCTTGTTCGTCATTTTATTGTATCTGCTGAACTATTTGGGTGCGGATAAGGTGAATCTGGAACTGTGTTGTGTCAGCCTCGTTGTCAAAGTTTTTGCTTTGCCATCTTTTAAAAGCATTGAGAGTTGAAGCGGTTACCACGGTGTCTGGAAACCTATTCCAGTAGTTGTTCAGCCGAATGCTGAAGAACCTGTTTTGTGCCACTGTTGAATCGCTGCTTGTGCAGTTTGAAGCTATTGCCACGGGCTCCGTCACATTTGTCGGATAACAGAAGGCTCTCAGCGTCAACTGCATGTCCTTTAGTTCTGGAATAGTCTTTGTTGCTCTATGTTGAACACTTTCGAGGATGTTTATATCTTTCTTGTATATAGAGGTGACAAAACGACGTTTCCACATTCCAAGTGGGGTCGTACTAGACCTCTGTAGACTAGACTGAATGTGGATGAATTCGGGAAGTCAAAGAACCTGCGGATCATTCCAACTAATTTATCTGCCTTTTCGGCTGCTATTTCAGTATGTTGGGTGGACTTTAATGCACTGTCAACCTAGATGCCAAGGATCCTTCACACATAACCCTATATTATGTCTTACCACATATTTTCTGCTGTAGCTGTTGCTGCTCCAGTCTCTGTCAGGGTGTCATGTCCACTGCCATAAATATTTGTGTTGTTTTTCCCCTGCCAGAGCAGTTTGCCATTTTAGGAGAGTCGAACATTCCTATTTGGTGGGAATTTGGACTCGGATTGGCCTATCATTCGCATTGTCTGGATTATAGGATCCAATCCTACGCACATCATTCAGTTCAGTTACAGTAGTTTGTAGCGTATTTGTATGTACATAGATTCATCACCACCTCAGTGTAAGCATGTCTTCTGACTGAGAATTCTATTCAGAACCTGTAATCGTGAGTGATGTGCATTGTCGTGACCGTGTATTTTAATATCATTATCGTTTTGTTTTATTATACTTAATTTCAATTTACCTGGAAACAACACAAATTACCCTCGCAATCTCTATAAGTCAAGTAGTAGAAGCTTTAGTGTTATACTATTCATTGCAAATCACATTCTACCATGCTATGTTTGCATCCAACTGTTTCAGTTCTTCATATCAATATTAATCTTATATATTCTTACAGTAGGCTCTTAGAGAAAAGATGATATTGCATTAGGGTCTGACACTTTGTATATTCAAATCCAGAGTTGTTTCTCTGAAAATAGTGATCCGCTTTGTCTAAAATTCAACAGCAGGTAATAGCGTTTCAATAAAATAGATCTCGCTTTGGATTTAAGCCGACAGAAAATTCGGCAATGGGTAATGGGCGTTAAAGCAATAGTGATTACTCATATTGGAGTTGTTTTCGTAAATTTTTTAGAAATTTATGTATCATGAATTTGAGTGTATCTTGCTTTAAATATCAATTTAGAGGAATATATGCTGTGCCCTCGGTAATCTCAACGATCACGAAGTAGTGGGCCTACATGTTCATGAGAACATTCAGCACTAATAGTCGCCGGACAACCAATGATATATGGCGAGAGTGCCTGACAATCAAAGATGGGTGTGTATAGCAGTCGTGAGGGGCATCCACAAATGGGTTCTTGGCAAACATGCCGTACGACGAAAGATGGAAGCGTGGTGGACGTACAGTACAATGCAGGGTGGACGCTTGACTGACTTACGCAACAGGGAATGATGTACGCTAGCACAAGTACAGCTCAATCAATAAACGAGGCACGTAGTGAACATGCAGGAAAATCAATGTTGTCATATGACGAAGATGCATGACACACATAGATGGATGTATGGTGAACATACAGGGCAAAGATGGGTGTATGGCGAACATACAGGCCAAAGATGGATGTATGGTGAACATGTAGGCCAAAGATAGATGTATTGTGAACATGTAGGCCAAAGATGGATGCATGGTGAACATGCCGGCCAAAGATGGATGTATGGCGAACATGCTGGCCAAAGATGGATGTATGGTGAACATGCAGGCAAAGATGGATGCACAGAAAACATGCAGGTAAAGGTGGATATATGGTAAACATGCAGGCCAAATATGGATGTTTGGTAAACATGCAGGCCAAATATGGATGTATGGTGAACATGCAGCCCAAAGATGGATGTATGGTGAACATGCAGGGAAAAGATGGATGTATGGTGAACATGCAGGGAAAAGATGGATGCATGGTGAACATGCAGCCCAAAGATGGATGTATGGTGAACATGCAGGCCAAAGATGGATGTATGGTGAACATGCAGGCCAAAGATGGATGCATGGTGAACATGCAGGGAAAAGATGGATGCATGGTGAACATGCAGGGAAAAGATGGATGCATGGTGAACATGCAGGCCAAAGATGGATGTTTGGTGAACATGCAGCCCAAAGATGGATGCATGGTGAACATGCAGGCCAAAGATGGATGTATGGTGAACATGCAGGGAAAAGATGGATGCATGGTGAACATGCAGCCCAAAGATGGATGTATGGTGAACATGCAGGCCAAAGATGGATGTATGGTGAACATGCAGGCCAAAGATGGATGCATGGTGAACATGCAGGGAAAAGATGGATGCATGGTGAACATGCAGGGAAAAGATGGATGCATGGTGAACATGCAGGCCAAAGATGGATGTTTGGTGAACATGCAGCCCAAAGATGGATGCATGGTGAACATGCAGGCCAAAGATGGATGTATGGTGAACATGCAGGGAAAAGATGGATGCATGGTGAACATGCAGCCCAAAGATGGATGTATGGTGAACATGCAGGGAAAAGATGGATGCATGGTGAACATGCAGGCCAAAGATGGATGTATGGTGAACATGTCGGCCAAAGATGGATGTATGGCGAACATGCATCCCAAAGATGGATGTATGGTGAACATGCAGGCCAAAGATGGATGTATGGCGAACATGCAGCCCAAAGATGGATGTATGGTGAACATGCAGGCCAAAGATGGATGTATGGTGAACATGCAGGCCAAAGATGGATGTATGGTGAACATGCAGGGCAAAGATGGATGTATGGTGAACATGCAGGCCAAAGTGGGATGCATGGTGAACATGCAGGCCAAAGTGGGATGCATGGTGAACATGCAGGGAAAAGATGGATGTATGGTGAACATGCAGGGCAAAGATGGATGCATGGTGAACATGCAGCCCAAAGATGGATGCATGGTGAACATACAGGCCAAAGATGGATGCATGGTGAACATACAGGCCAAAGATGGATGTATGGTGAACATGCAGGCCAAAGATGGATGTATGGTGAACATGCCGGCCAAAGATGGATGTATGGTGAACATGCAGGCCAAAGATAGATGCATGGTGAACATGCCGGCCAAAGATGGATGTATGGCGAACATGCAGCCCAAAGATGGATGTATGGTGAACATGCAGGCCAAAGATGGATGTATGGTGAACATGCAGGCCAAAGATGGATGTATGGTGAACATGCAGGCCAAAGATGGATGTATGGTGAACATGCAGGCCAAAGATAGATGTATGGTGAACATGCAGGCCAAAGTGGGATGCATGGTGAACATGCAGGCCAAAGTGGGATGCATGGTGAACATGCAGGGAAAAGATGGATGTATGGTGAACATAAGAGCAAAGATGGATGTATGGTGAACATGCAGGGCAAAGATGGATGTATGGTGAACATAAGAGCAAAGATGGATGTATGGTGAACATGCAGGCCAAAGGTGAATGTATGGTGAACATGCAGGCTAAAGATGGATGTATGGTGAACATGCAGGCTAAAGATGGATGTATGGTGAACATGCAGGCTAAAGATGGATGTATGGTGAACATAAGAGCAAAGATGGATGTATGGTGAACATGCAGGCCAAAGGTGAATGTATGGTGAACATGCAGGCTAAAGATGGATGTATGGTGAACATAAGAGCAAAGATGGATGTATGGTGAACATGCAGGGCAAAGATGGATGTATGGTGAACATAAGAGCAAAGATGGATGTATGGTGAACATGCAGGCCAAAGGTGAATGTATGGTGAACATGCAGGCTAAAGATGGATGTATGGTGAACATGCAGGCTAAAGATGGATGTATGGTGAACATGCAGGCTAAAGATGGATGTATGGTGAACATAAGAGCAAAGATGGATGTATGGTGAACATGCAGGCCAAAGGTGAATGTATGGTGAACATGCAGGCTAAAGATGGATGTATGGTGAACATAAGAGCAAAGATGGATGTATGGTGAACATGCAGGGCAAAGATGGATGTATGGTGAACATAAGAGCAAAGATGGATGTATGGTGAACATGCAGGCCAAAGGTGAATGTATGGTGAACATGCAGGCTAAAGATGGATGTATGGTGAACATGCAGGCTAAAGATGGATGTATGGTGAACATGCAGGCTAAAGATGGATGTATGGTGAACATAAGAGCAAAGATGGATGTATGGTGAACATGCAGGCCAAAGGTGAATGTATGGTGAACATGCAGGCTAAAGATGGATGTATGGTGAACATAAGAGCAAAGATGGATGTATGGTGAACATGCAGGGCAAAGATGGATGTATGGTGAACATAAGAGCAAAGATGGATGTATGGTGAACATGCAGGCCAAAGGTGAATGTATGGTGAACATGCAGGCTAAAGATGGATGTATGGTGAACATAAGAGCAAAGATGGATGCATGGTGAACATGCAGAGCAAAGATGGATGCATGGTGAACATGCAGGGCAAAGATGGATGTAAGGTGGACATGTGCAGCAATCAAAGATGGATGCATGGCGGACATTGCCGAACACAGACGGATGAATGGGGGAAACCAAACATGAGTACGTGGGGTCACCCATGATAATCAGAGATATGTGTTTGCTGGTTGCGTGAGACCGTCCCAGGCAAGCAAAGATGTGTACCTGGGGCGTCGTTCAGAGCAGGCAGAGATGGGCGAATGTTGGGCGTCCAGGAAATCAGAGATTGTGGGTGGTGGTCGTGTATCATAATCATAGATTGGTGTGCAGTGGTCTTGTATGACCAACACAGATAATCAAAGGCAAGTGTATTATCTCTGAATCAATGAGTAACTGTGGAAAGCAAAAAAAATCATCATAAATAGAAAAGCAGTTTCGCTGACAAACAATTCCAGCCCTGGAACTCTTCTTTAGTGTTTGTACTAGAGCACATGTTTAGCCATGGTAGACTGATTTAAGGGGAAGCAGACATTGTTGTTGTTTCATTAGGAATTACTTACAAAACACGGGCGGCCGCTTATTACAGGTCGGTGGTCATGTATGAAAAGTATTGAACTGGTGGCCCTATAAGCATGTTACATACACCTGCAGTATGAAATTCCAGACCTTTTCCAGAGCTAATTTATACATTTCCATACCCATTTTATGATGTTTCCAATCAGTGTCCATTTCAAGACTGCCAAATCTTTACAGAAGACTGTCGGAATTAGTAGCAAAGATCATCAATATTTTTTAATATTACCTATTTTATTTTGCAAATGAGATTCACCTCTGATAATATTGGACTTTTCCATACATTTTTCAAACCGTTAACAGATGCTGAATTTTCAATACTTTTCAATGCCTGGAGATGGGTTTCCTATTATTCCAAACTTTCCATACTTGTGTACGAACTCTGTGTAAGATAAGCACTATTTCAACAACATATCATAGGCCATGAATAACCCACCACTCCAACAAAACAGGTGCCTGTCATCATTATCCCGATCCTTATCTAATAGTTCGCTGGCTAATGTACAACATGTTAGAGATATCATTGTTGGGGGTAGAATCTTATCAAATGGTCTTACACCTATCTAGCTTGATCACTGGTGAACTAAGACACTATTTGCTAGTTTTCTATAAGTATATAGGGTGTTAATTTAATATATTAAAACGAACAGCATTAATTGCCGGATTCACTAACTATTTCACTACACAAACAAGAGAGACTCTGGATTCCATGGAAATAAACATGCTTATTAGCCACAAATCAAATTAAAAATAATGTCTAAAGGATTGAAATGTAAAAGAATGCCGCACCTTGATTTTTTTAGTGTCTGGTGGAGTCGACGTGGTGGGGTGAAGCGGTAGGGGTCGTGAGGTGAGTGGGGTTGGGGTGGGAAATTGTGGATTTGAATTTCATTTCAAATTAAATGTAACTATTTTACTTGTTCTCTGTCTATGTCCTTAGTACTGTATCTGTCTAGATACTAACTTAATAATTATTCATATACCAGTAGACGCATTGACTTGTGAACATAAGGGGCGTGGCATAACAAATGCAGAATCGGGACCCAGCGCTCGGCGCACATGGTTATCAGTCAGTTATTATTGGCATGATATCCCAATGAAGATGTACACTAAATGTAAATGTGGCATGTTGTTTTACATAATTTGTAGTTCTTGGAGTATACCAGACGCCGGGTCAAAGTGAATTAGTTGCTAAACCATTGCAAATCGACAACACGAACTGTGCTTCTGAAGGGCTAGTAGATGCTCCACCAACTGTTATCAAACTTGTTGAATGCCCACTCGAAGGCGATCCAAAACCCAGAACGAGTCCACAGTATGGCAATTACAAGATCTGGTTGTATGATGAAGCTTAGAATACAGCTCAAACTAGTAACATCGCTTGGTTGTTGGCTCACTTCTTTACAAGAGATTATCCACATCCAAGACCTAATTTTCCCGAAGCTAGTTCAGATGTACCACATACTGCGGCTTCACGGATATATACTCTCAATACACAATTATTACCATGTATTGTGACAGACATGTATTCAGACGAGTTGGATGGGAAACAGCCAATTCCTCTTTCATCTGCCTACATTTCATTCTCTCAGACAGAACATTCAACACATTCTTCACCAGTAGTAGATAAGGCCGTTGCTCTTCCAATTATTGAATCTCCAGTTCATGAATGGACTACATTAGTAACAGCATTGACTAAACTGACAGCACTAGACTGTCTGGTATCATGAGAAGAAAAGGTCTTGCAGTAACATTGGATATGAATTTATTAAGAATATTTTGAATTTTGAACGTCTTGATCCTAAGTATAATGGAATATTCATTTCCGTCACATTCCGCACAATGCCATATATCCTCCGATATTTGGGTCGAACAATTGAAGGTAGTGGGGCTGACCAAGCATGGTAGGCGTGTTATAGTAACTTACATTATTAATGGCAGCAATTACAATAGGGGTCTTAGCACCGACACAGTTAACGCCGGCAAAATAACTCTAATTTCTATGGACTCAAGTGTGCAAAATGTTTACTATAGAAATATGGATAAAAAGATAATTAAAGGTCGCCATTTTGAAAAATTCAATTAACAACCTAAAGGTTTTCTTAGGGATGTTATTAGATAATTGTAAGTCCTGTTGCCAAGATTCTGCCCTAAAAAACCTTTCGTTTACATTACCCGGTGAACTATAGAGTGTTGCTAAACAAGATCAGTATTTAAGAGAGCAACGCTGAAACATTAGATGCAGACTTCCAACATTTCTTATTAAAATAGACTAACTCGGCAACAATAGCTTAATATTCGAACATAACTATTTGCCATACAATGTAGTCTTGAATTGTAGACATACCCGCAGCAAAAGTTTAAATATTGACACATTGGTTCTACCTCCTCCAACCCCTGTGATCTCCTTTACACGCATAGTCATTGTCTGGGATAGAGTAACACATTGTCTTCATATAGCGAGTAAAAGGGAGTCTTAAATAAACACATTGTTTGTGCGGGTAGTTCTGAAGCAACATGTGGCACCAAATATTTGTAGAAATTCCTATTTATTCTGAACAAATCCCCCTATAATTGAGGGATCCATTTCTAGCTATGGGCCGCCCATTTCTAGTTATGGCCCGCCCATTTCTAGCTATGCTCCGCCCATTTCTAGCTAAGCTCCTCACGCGCTTTGACAGTGTTAGGATAGATCGAACCCTGAATTCCCAGATAAAGATAACTGTACAGGTAACCTGTTGGATATTTTGAAACTAATTTGACTGAATTCTGTTGCTTTGGCTAAACAGCAAAGGCATACAATTCGTACACTTAACGGACTATTCAACGTTCATGAAGGACCTAGATAGGCATTTTGATTGTGATGTCAGTCAACACGTGACGTAATTGATTATGACGTCATATACGTGGGTGACATATCGGAGTCATCCATTGTGGTAGTGTACAAGGCAAGATGTTAATACACATTTAGTACTCACTAATATAAACGTGAACAAATTCCGAATATATCTGGATTTTGAGTGGGGGAGGGAGGGCTGTATCATGGTGGCCTTATTTCGATAAAGCAGATGACGTCATAATCCACTACATCGCTGGTAGGCTGACGTCACAATCTTAATATGTAATGAATTACGTATCTAAGTCCGTCAAGGATATTCAATAGTCCTCCAAGTGTACAAATTGTGTCTTCACTAACATTCGGTTGAATATTTTGAAATTAATTTGTCTGGGCACTGTTGCTGCCATATGAAGCAATAGCACCCAGTTTAATTAGTTTCAAAGTATTCAACAGCTTACCGGTATAGTTTCCTGGAAATTGAGATTCAGGTAGTTTACGGTTCCATCGATCCCAACACCAGCAAAGCTTTGGCGGTAACTAGAGATGGGCATGGCAGAAGCTGAAAGTGGATTCTTCCATTGTTCAAGAATCGGTAGAGGAAATTTGGGTGTACAAAATTTTGGAAACGCTGTTTCTTAACTGTTTTCTAATACAATGACTGCTTGGAACTACATTGTTTCCCAAATAACAACCATTTATCATATTTAAACAAATATACTTTAAGATTTTAAAATCTAAGAGGCCTGTGAGAAATCACATCTCTTCAGCTTAGATTTTAGCTGCGAGGTAGGGACCTACAGTACTATACTTATAGTCTAAGACAGAATGGAGCTGTCCAGGTTATCCATCCATCATATGACGTCATAATTAACTACGTGACGTGTAGGATGATGTCATGATCAATTACAGCATGAATGCCTCGATTGAGTCCGCGTCTTAAACGGTTAATAGTCTGACACGTTGTACGGATTGCATATCTTTGCTATTTAATAAACGTGCACTGTTGAATATTCTGAAAGGCAGCAACAGCACCCAGTCAAATTAGTTTCGAAATATTCAACAGCTTACGTGGAAAGTTTTCTGGAAATTGATAGTCAGGTATTTCGGAGATCGATCGATCTATTGCAACAAGGGCGAGGAGTGGGTGGAGCTTAGTTAGATATGGGCCGGGCACAACTAAAATGGAAAGGTCCCATCCATTGACTGTCAGACAACGGGTTTATCTATTTAAGATGTATGCAAATAAAGACAGTGAATACAAAACAAATAACGGCTATTGTACCAATGCAAATATGTCTAAAATAATGCAACGTTTATGTGCTCAGCTGCTCTTAGTCAACTGGATGTTAGTATTCAGACAACTTACCAAGCAAAATGGTGGGAAAACTTGTATGTTTTAGCATGGCCAGATCAAACATATCTATCTCAGCACTATCACTTCTAGGGGTGTGTCAAACCTCGCACGCACATCATATTCAGAATTAGTGCAACCATTAGGCTGATGTTCTGCTGGAGGCACATTTGAGCAGTCACGTGTGTGTGACAGGACTGTGCGCATGCTCAGTGTAGTGACCTACAGCGTGCTGTTGTCCTGAAACCCTCTTGTGTCAACTTAACCTTTAATCGTCAAACTGACCAAAAAAAAACAACTTTGCAGTGGTCATCAGACATGGCTATTTGAAAGGACTAGAGAAGAGTATTTTTTAATATTTACCACTAGAATGACTGGCTCGGTAACAGAGCCAGTCATTCTAGTGGTAAATTTTCAAAAATACTCTTCTCCCAGCCTGCAGATAGACACTGACTAAGTAAAAACTTTAATTTTCTTTTGCTTTACCTCTTTAATGGTCAAGCCCGTGAAAAGAAATTCAGTGGTAAATTTAAAAAAATAGTCTTCTAAAATTAAAATATCTTGAAATATCACAATGTTTAATTGATATATGAAGTAGTATTTTGAGGGCTTTGAGGCGCTGTTCGCGCAAGAGGGTGGACTATTTAACCTTCAAACCGACCAAAACAGCTTCTGCACTCGTCTTATTCAGCAGTAACAAAACATAAAATACAAAATTAGAATTCAGTCGTCAGAACGATATAGTAAATTAATCATGGATGCTGACCACACAATCGGATTGAATATTAGGTTTCAGTAAGCCAATAAAGAAGATCCAATATGGCCACCAAATTTTGACTGGTCTGTGATGGCCATGTTTTATCACGAATCAAGTTCTCTTGAACATATTTTAATCGGCCTTAGTTATCGATGAGTTTCAGCTTGATCTGTGCAGCAGTTCCTGAGATGTCATTTTGGAGAATAAAATGGCCACTAAAAAAATGGACCATTAAGATTCTGAAATTCTGGAGTTCACTCAAGTAACTTTTAGTGAAATCCACTCCGTGATCCAACACGTGATCCACTCCGTGATTCAACACGTGATCCACTCCGTGATCAAACACGTGATCCACTCCGTGATCAAACACGTGGTTTCTAGAAGTCATTTAACCCTTTAACCCGTCAATGGTGTCAAGACAACTTTAATTTTGCTCATAGAAAATGTCCATTTGCAGACCAAAAGATTATTTTTGGAAATTTATCACTGGAATGACTGGCTCCGTTATCGAGCCAGTCATTCCAGTGATAGATTTTCAAGCCTTCTCTTGGTCTGCAAATGGACACTTCTTAATCCCACAGCAGAGGCCGTTTTTGTCTGACATGAGTGTTAAATGATTAAAGCTAACTGTTCCCACTCATTTCTTATAGGTTTTACGGAAGTTATGAAAATCCAAAATGCTCACTGGAAAAATAAACCAATGAAATTCTGAACGGTAGTTGCAGAAACACTTACCATGAGTCACTTCTGGCCAAATTAAGATAAAATTGGACCATAGATTCAGGACCATAGATTCAGGACCATAGATTCAGGATCTTAAAGTGTTTTAAAGAATTTCTGGAAATTGTTTTTAAAAATCGTAGATTGCCACCGAAAAAAACTGACCAATCAAAATTCTGAATAGAAACCTTGAAGCCTAGCATGATAAACTCATTCCAGCCAAATTCAGTTGAAATCCAGCAAGTGGCTAAGGAGATGCATTTTAACAATTTCCGGAAACGTTTTCATAAAGATTTTGGCCTAAAACATTAACCAATCGAAATTCTGAAAAGAAGATCTGGAACCTAGCATGATAGAACCGTTGAAACCCATCAAAGTGGTTAAGGAGATGTGTTTTAATAATTTCCGGTAAATATCTCATAAAATCTAATAGTTTCAACCACAAAATTGACCAATCAAAATTCTGAATAGAATTTCTGGAGGCTGCCACAATATAGTCCTTCTAGCCAAATTTGGTTGAAATCCATCACATGGCTGAGGGTGATGGTGATTCAGAACTCCAATGGCATACTTACATTCATGTTTCCTGAGAATTAGTTTATAATAGCTCGAGCTGCCATCAATAAAGCTCGTCACACACTCGTCACCCCCACATGCCCAAGTTATGTGAAGATCATTTCGGGACCGCTTGATTTATCATACACAATGAACACATTGGCACATACATAGTTGGGAAAATCAAAATTAATGTAATCTTCCACACAGATATATAGTTGTATAGTGTGCGTGCGTGCGTGCGTGCGTGTGTGTGTGGGGGACAACTATGATATATTAGAGAGCGGGTTTGTTCAACTCCCTGTGTATCGCATTATCATTTTAGCAGAATATAAGCTGTAGTCTTAGCAGATAGGTGAAACCATTAATAAAGCGATGCCCTGTAATGTTGCTCAGTAGCTAGCACTATCAGCACATAATCAGAGATGAAAGTGGTGTTGGGGAAGAAATATTCGACTTTACTAAAAATGTTGATTAACAAACACTCTACCATATATAATCGAATATTGTGTGTTTAAATACACTCTTATAGCTATTCCCTTGCAAAGTATACAATTGATTTACGCCCACAAATGAAAACCAAACATTTTAGAACTGAAGGATTCGGAAGTAAACAATTCTGAATTCAGGAAAGACTTTCATCTCTGCATAATGATAACATGACGTGTATGCACAGGATATAAGCCGTCTTATAATGGGCATGAACAGAAGCACGAGTTGAATAAAAGTTACATAGTCACGATCTATCTACTTTATCCCGGAGATCATGCGCACACGTAGAGCTTATGCTGTTTTAACGAATCAGCTGAGACCAGATATCTGATATCCTGTAAACAATCTATTCTATGGTGTGAAAAAATCTGAGACTAAGAAAAAAACCAAGATTAATAATGAATTACGCACACTGTTGCACTGCCTAGATACGAACCACGCCTGGATTTCTGCACATTCACTCCCATCATTACTCCAGACCAGATGAGAAGTCCGTACAATAATACATAGTATTTCAAAATTTTGAAATTATTTTACTGGAAGGTGTTGATGCCTAAAGCAGAAACATCATCCTATCGCACCAGTTTTCAAATATTCAATATATTTACTATTGGGTTGACTTGAAAGAGAAATACCCCACCTACACATGTCCAGTGTGTAAACTACACTTGACATTGACACCGCATGCAGAACAACAGCAATATAACCTGACAAATACACAGTTACGAGGACATCGAATGAATGGATGGTAATTTTCTATTAATTGCAGCAAACCAATGCTTTGCTTTAGGGGGAGGTTCCCGTCAAGGGCATCACGTTAATCATACATGAACACATTTACTCCCGTTCTATACCAATATTTTCAACTCTAAGATACTATTTGCACTGCCCAGGTAGTTTCAACACATTCCCTTCTATAAGTGCAGTATTCATTTCCCTCGGCCACTATGCGTGCCTGCATGTGTCTGTGCACAAATATTCTGCTTTTCATGAGCAATCCAAACCATGAAATGGCTTCGACACTGTTGCTGAAAGATGTTGCTGTCTAACCTAACAACATACAGTAACTTTGTTATGAAAGGCACTTAGTTTTAAAACAAACAAGACCAATATCACATTAGCCGAGCTCGCGCGATTTCTGTTATTTCAACCGATTGTGGTTTTTATTTATAAAGGCATGTAAATGGAAACTCGTAGTTGGACGCGCGATTTATGAAGTGGTCTGTTTTCGGTTCCGGGCATTTTAAAACAAAATTTGAAATCTTTGATATGTTAGTTCTAAGGGTATATACCAACAATAGCAAGCATAATCTCATCAACAATGTGATTATTAAACACGCTACAAGCAAAATACTAACAAAAATTACATTGAAATAAATGGAAAGCAAGCTACTTTAATGCTCAATTTTTCTGTGTTCACATTTTTCACTTTAAATTGAACTTTCAAACTGATATTTATAAAATACTTACATGATTATCAGCCAATATATTGAGCAACAATATACTGCAACTATAATGTTATATCACTTGAGCATCTTTCAGTAGTAGAAATTTAAAAGTAGAAATAAACAAGAGGCCCAAAGGCCTGTGACGCTCACCTGGACCATTAGCATTTGAAACATTTGAATTTAAATATACATGATTTTTTACATTAAACAAGATGGAAAACAAATTTCAAGCAAAATTGTGAATGGAAATTTTGGCGCCTATGATCATAGGATAATTTAATCCAAGGAGCTGAAGCAATTTGACAATTTGCGGTAAATTGTTAATAAAATGTAAGATTTCCCCCCCCCCCCCGAAAAAGTTTTCCAGTAAAGTTTTCATAAAATCTCAGATTTTCACCCAAAAAATTGATCAATCGAAATTCTGAAAAGAAGATCTACAGCCTACCACGACAGAATGCATCGAGCCAAATTTGGTTGAAATATGTCAAGCAGCTAAGGAGGAGTAGCATTTTGACCATTTCCGGTAAATTTTTCATAAAATCGCAAATTTTCACCTCAAAAATCGATTAATCAAAATTCTGAAAACCTGTTCTATCGTCTACCACCATAGAATGCATCTAGCCAAATTTGGTTAAAATATGTTAAGCAGCTAAGGAGGAGTAGCATTTTGACCATTTCAGGTAGATTTTTTGTATAAAATCTCAGATTTTCACCCAAAAAATTGATCAATCAAAAAGAGCTCTGGAGCCTACCACCATAGAATGCATCTAGCAAAATTTGCTTGAAATATGTTAAGCAGCTAAGGAGGAGTAGCATTTTGACCTTTTCCGGTAGATTTTTCATAAAATCTCAGAAATTCACCAAAAAGATTGATCAATCAAAATTCTGAAAATAGGTTCTAAAGCCTACCACCATAGAATGCATCTAGCCAAATTTGCTTGAAATATGTCAAGCAGCTAAGGAGGAGTAGCATTTTGCCCATTTCCGGTAGATTTTTCATAAAATCGCAAATTTTCACCCAAAAAATGTATCAAAATTCTGGGGAAAAAACGTATGGAGGGTACCAGCATAGGATCATTCCAACCAAATTTGGTTGAAATTGGTCAAACCGATAAGGAGACGACACGATTTGATGGACAGACAGACGGACGGCCGCCATGGCATAAGCTCACATAGACTTTCAGGCCAGGTGAGCTAAAAATGCTGTAGGCAGAAATTTAGATTACAACAACACTATACATAAGCCTCCACTGTGTACTCGTTTTAAAGACTAAAAGGTGTGTTATGGCTATTTACATTTAACCGATCAAAATTTGAGAAAAGAAATTAAATTTACTCTCACAAAGCGTCTTTTTGGTGGACTACCGGTATTAAACATGCATACATACAGACACACAGAATTGTATGTATATACTAGTCTAACTATGTGACTCACAACTAACAGCCAAATTTAATAACGTAAATGAAAGAAGAAATGATGCCGAATAAAACTATGTAAGAATATTTATTATATGTGGAGACAAACCTGTCTAATTCTTCTGAGTGTTATAGATCTAGGTAATCTAGGTAAAGTTTCTGAGCGCAGGTTTGTAAAACCTCTATGCTCAGCTCCTATGCACGAATAAACTTGTTGATCCGAAATTTCCGGTTACGTCTGACTTTTAAATTTTTAGAATAATGCCCTCTTCTGTTTTTGTATTTACATGAAGCTGGTTATAGATATATTCAGTCGCATTTAATATATACAAGCTATATACATATAGTATATACATATATGAGATCCTTCACAATGGCTGTATAACTTCTGTTTATATATATATATATATATATATATATATATATATATATATATATATATATATATATATATATATATATATATATATATATATATATATATATATATATATATATATATATATATATATATATATATATATATATATATATATATATTAGTCTGATGTATGAATATGTATCATGGGCGTGAGCTGCTGTGTGCCGCCTACGCCTGTGATGATTTCATACAATCATGACAATTGTCTATATATGTACATTAAGTCTTTCAGCCTTCCTCTTCAGTCACATCAATCTCTGTGCCATCTGTTCTGGTCAGCTTTTGTGTACAGTCATAGACCGCCTCTTGACATTGCCATAGCTTGTCTAGTCGTTTTTCAAATGATATGACTGTTGGTGCTGAAATGACAGATTCTGGCAGGCCATTCCATATGTTACAAACTCTCAAGGAAAAGAAATTCTTCCTAAGGTTCGTTCCTCCCCTCTTTGGTAGACCTTTAGGTGATGACCACGGGTTATTGAATCATGTTACATCTGAAATAGGGAGGTAGCGTCTGGGTCATAAATTACAGTTAACATTTTGTATGTCTCTATCATATCTCCCCTTGCTCGCCTGTATACCATGGTTTGCCCAATGTTTTCAATCATTCAGTCTATGCGAGGTCTTTGAGGGATGGTACTAGCTTGGTCGCTCTCCGCTGAACACCTTCTATGGCATTAATGTGTTTTTTAGATATGGGAACTATACTGCATTAGCTTACTCAAGGTGTGGCCGAACCAGTGCCTTATATAGTAGCTAGAAATTTTCCTATTCCAGGTAAACAAATGTCCTACGGATGATGCCCATGATTGTATTAGCTTTGTTAACCTTTTCAAAAATATGGCTTTCAAATGTCAATTTCGAATCTATAATGACGCCTATATCTTTTTCCTCTGTGATATGTTCAAGGGATGTCTTGGCTCCATTTTCATATTTCATCCAGTAGTTATATGAACCTGATTCTGTCCTGGATAATGTCATTACCTTGCATTTCATTGGATGAAATTTCAGTAGCCATACTTCTGACTATGTTAAATCTGTTTGCAGTTTATCACAGTCCTCATGGTCCTTGATTTGGCGTGATAACTTGGTGTCGTCTGCAAACATGTACACATCTGAATCGACAACATTTGGCAGATCATTTATATAGATAACAAATAGTAAGGGACCTAACACACTACCTTGAGGAATATCGCTTGTAACATCTGACTGCACTGATGCTGCAATGTTGACCCGGACCTGCTGTTTACGGTTTCTCAGGAAATCTTCTGTCCATCCTAGGACCTGGCCACTTATGTCGTGAGCTTCTACTTTCCCAATTAGTCTTCTGTATGGGACTTTGTCGAAGGCCTTTTGAAAGTCCATATATATTGTGTCTACCACACCTCCATCGTCCATAATCTCTGTCCAGGTGTCCAAGACTTGCAACAACTGGAGGCCAGTTGAGCGGCCACTAATGAATCCGTATTGCTTGGGGCTGAAGAGTAGGTTTACTTTCAAGTGTCTGTATATCTCATCTCTTACAATGGATTCCATTACTTTGCATACAATACTTGTGAGGCTGGTGGGACGATAATTTGAGGGGCTTTTTCTACATCCTTTTTTAAATATTGCAGAGATGGTTGCGTCTTTCCAGATTTTTGGCAGGGTGCAAGAGTCTAAGGAGGTCTTAAATATGATGGATAGTGGCTTACTAATGACCGGACTTAGTTCTTTCAGTACTCTAGGGTGCAGATTGTCAGGTCCCGGAGATTTAGTTATGTCAAGGTTTCCTAATTTCCTCCTCACTATTTCCTCTGATATCACAATATATGACAAGAGGCCCAAGGGGCCTGTATCGCTCACCTGGACTTATTGGCCACTGACATATCCGAACAAAATGAGATGACCACTGGACCTAGATGACATTTCATGAGTTTTGAATCAATCCCCCATGCGGTTTCGGAGATTTTAAAGACATTTTAAATTAGAGCCGACCTCCAGAGGAGCCTTCTAACCAAATTTGGTTGAAATCTATCAAGAAACCAAGAAAATACGTTTTGACAGTTTTCGGTAAATTTTGCACAAAATCTAAGTTTTTTACACAAAAAATTAAAATATCAAAAATCTGAATAGATGTTCTAGAGCCTATGTCGGTATGACCCTTCTAACCAAATTTGGTTGAAATCTGTTAAGAAACTAAGGATGAGTAGCGTTTTAAAACAATTTGACAATTTCCGGCAAAATTTAAATAGAATCCAAGTTTTTACACAAAAAATTGAAATATAAAAAATCTGAATAGAGGTTCTAGAGCCTACCTCCGTATGATTTTTCTAGCCAGATTTGATTGAAATCTGCAAAGAAACTAAGGAGGAGATGCATTTTGACACTTTCTGGTAAATTTGCAACAAAATTTAAGTTTTTTACCCAAAAAAATTGAAATATCAAATATTTGAATAGAGTTCTAGAGCCTATGTCGGTACGGCCCTTCTAGCCAAATTTGGTTGAAATCTGTCAAGAAACTAAGGAGATGCGTTTTGACACTTTTTGGTAAATTTGAAACAAGATCTAAGTTTTTCAACCCGAAATTTGAAATATCAAAAACCTGAATAGATGTTCTAGAGCCTACCCCCATAGGATCATTCTAGCCTAATTTGGTTGAAATCCGACAAGCCGTTAAGGAGGAGATACGTTTTAAAGCAAAAGTTGATGGACAGATGGACAGCCAGACAGACAGATGGACGACGGACGGTCGGCATGGCATAAGCTCACTTGGTCATTCTGGCCAGGTGAGCTAATAATGGCTCTTGTACCGCTGCTGGGTAATGGCTCTTGTACCACTGCTGGGTGAATTCTCGGAATGTCACCCTCTGGCTCTACTGTGAAAACTGAAGAAAAGTAATCTGCCAGAACATCTGCCTTTTCCTCGTCCGTTTCTGTAAGAGCACCAGTTTCTGAGTCTATTAGATTTGCTATGCCAACCCTTGTTTTTGTCTTGCTGTTGACGTAGTTCCAGAACTGTTTGGGGTTGCTTTTGATTTGCTTAGCTATATCTTTTTCAATTTGTCTCTGTTTTGCTCTGGTTAAATTTCTTACTTTGTTTCTTGATCTGCAGTAAGTCTTATAGTCATTTTGGTCACGTGTCCTCATATAGCGCTTCCATAGTCGGTGCTTTTCTGAAGTTTTACATTGTGATGCTGTGTCAATTGGGGTTCTGTTCTCCCTGCATGGTTTACTTTGAATGAGTTTACTTGGAATGCATTGACTGATTGCTGTATTTACTGTGTCCATAAAAACCTCCCATTGCGTCATCACATCTAGTTCTGACAGCTTTTCTTCCCAGTTGATGTTCAGCATCTGCTTAATTTTTCATAATCACCTCTGTCGTAATATGTTTTTATGCGATCCATGATGTTTACGGACGCATAGCATTTATAATCAAATTGGATGCATGAATGGTCACTCTTCCCAAGAGGGCTAAGCATAGTATACTCCTCCAACATATTATCCTCATTTGTGAACACCAAGTCTAACAAGCGTGGCATGTCAGCACCTCATGATCTTGTGTCGTCCATTATATGTTGAAGTAAGTTTCTTTTACAGCATTCAATAAAGTAGTCAGCATCACTTGTTGGGTTGTCAGTGGCTGTCACACGCTTTTTCCAATCTATCTCGGGCCAATTGAAGTCGTCAAGTAGTAAAAGATGACTGTAGTTTTGGTTTGATATTTTGTCAATGAGATCATTTAGCATAAATTTGTTGTTTTCAGTATCACTGTTTTGGCTTCTATATACGCATCCAACTAAGAGTTTATCCTTTTTTGCCAGTTTTATATCAATCCATATAGATTCAGAGAAGCTGGAGTCGGCTTGGACTTGCATTGCATCTAGATCGTTATGTATATATTACAATTCCTCGTTCCGCTTTTGAGGAGAGATTTACGGAAAACAGTTCGTAATTATTTATTTGTAAAAGTGCAGCTTCCGTTGGGTATCTGGCGTTCTTTGGTGTAACTTCTGTAATAGCAATAATCATTGGCTGTGGTGAGCAGTTGCTTACTAGCAATTTTTAGCTCATTCATTTTGTTCGGAGTGTGTCTGCGTTTGTGTAAAGTATTGGTATGTAATCCCGTTTGTGCTCCATTCTTTTCACTGTTGCCGCATTACCTGGTCATTGGCTAGCACTCAGAACTGCTGTATTAGTTGTATTACCTGTATTATTTACATAATATTGTGTATTAGCTTGTGATAATTGTGTTTGTTTATTTACAGTATAGGCTTCTGTCATGAGCTGTTGTGTGCCGCCTACGACAGCGCTGTTTTCTGGTAATGGTTGTGGGTGAGTGGTTGTGATTATGTTTGGCATACTATTTGGTTATGTGACTTCATGAGATCTTGTTTCAGTGCCACTACCTTTGCTTGTAGTCATGAGCTGCTGTGTGCCGCCTATGACATCTGTTCTTGGATACACTGGCTGTGGTTGCTTTTTTGTACTGTTGCATTGTATGCTTTCCAAATTCGTGTCCTGGAGTCTCGCTTCCTTTTTTGTATCTGCGCTTTCTGCTGTTTGCTGCCTACAAAATTGTAGTTGGTAGGAGTAATATCTGTGGCATGCGGAAGTGTATCTAGACAAACTTTATTTACAGAACTATTTACATTTTCTAATGGTTGGCTTATTAGTTTTGTGAGTCAGTATCCCTTGGTCTGTCCGTTGCAGCAGGCCTGTTGATTATTCTGCCTCTCCTAATTACCACGTCCTCTCCATTTTCCCGTCTGCTTTTCATTTCCTGTCTCAGCGCATAGTCTGCTTTTCTTTCCATCTTGGTTAAATCAGGTGCAATAAACACAGACTTAGATTCAGGTAAGTTGCCGTGTCTTAGTTTTTTTGCACTTTGCAAGACTTTCCTGCGAATTTCTGGGTCATTCAGTATGATTCTGATTGGCCTGGCCTTGTCTTCGTGTTTTTCACCTAGTCGTGTTATCTGGGCTACATTCTGCGCAACATCTACACTGTCTTTTTCCCCTATTACCTCTTGCAACAGAGATATAGCACTCTTTTTCTAACTCTCCTGTCTGTCATTTGAACGATCGCCTACACATTCAGGCAGGCCCCTGATTATGAGGTTGTTTTTCCTTAGCTCTTGCTGTTTGCTGTCAGTTATACATTCGTTCACAATTTCCTTGATAGATCGGCCATCACTTGCAAGTCTTGTCTTAATTTTCTCTACATCGCTCTTAACAGTCTCTAGTTCCTGTTCTGTTTTTTCTTGCGGATCTCCATCGCTGTTGTCTTTATCAATAGGTTTTTTACTCCGGGCATGGATTTTTTGCACCCTGGACAGAACCACATGAAACATTCTAGGATGGCTTTTTGTTGATTTATCGACTCGTACAGATCTTCTGGTATGTGTGCACATGTTAGACATAGCCACAGCTGACAAAAATCACAGTACATCGCTTTACTGGTATCATCTAGTTCTGTAGGGCATGTTGAACAGACTAGTGTTGTTGCTGATGTATTTTGTTGGTCATTAGCTGGTGTTTGAGGTGTGTCTAGTACACCCTTTGGTGTCTTCCTGCCTTGCCTGTTTGGTCTCAGTCCCTGAGGCGTTTTGGGAGGCATGCTGGCTGTATTCAAACACTACTGAATTTAGACCACAGCGTGAGCTGCTGTGTGCCGCCTACTCTGTGGTCTTATAAATAAACATCTAATTGTACAGTACAGATTATTTAGTAAATTGTGCAATTGTTAAGCTCTGTTGTGAGTTGCTGTGTGCCTCCTACGACAGGGGTAATAGTCCTACGCACTGCAAATGTGTAAAAAGTACTCACCACTCTAGTGCTTTGTCCTCTTGAAATTCCAAGTTCTCTCTGATTCGGATTCTGTCTGTGAGTTTTCAGTTGAGACGGCAGTCTCCTTCTCAATCATAAATTTGAAGGAATTTGCTATCTTGTCAAATACTATTTTTCTTAGTTTCTTATCAAAATGGACGCCAACGTATAGTTGTGAATAATTAGATTAGATTAGTTTAGATAGTTTACAGAACGCAGGCTAGTGCCTTTATGTTCTGCTCATACTCCTTATTTGTAATGGCGGATAAACTCAATATGTACATCATATATTATAACAATGCGAGATACATAAGTATTACAGGTTGGGAATGAGGTGATAACACATCCTATCCATCTCTCCTGATACATTTAAAAGCACTTAACATAGCGACAATTTTGACACCTATTCCATAACGCATGTTGTTGTTTTTTTACAAATCACATAGGCCTACATACATGTGAAATACATTCAATTAGAAACGATGTGAATTTCCCACCCCTTCCCTATCTCATACTATAATTAAGCAATTCAAATATACATGTGGAATACATAACTTTAGCTTTTAGGATCGATGTGATTCCACACCCATTCCTGTCACAGAATACAATTATACTGGCACGTACCTAGCTGTTACATACAATTAGAGCTTAGGAAAGATGTGATTTCACACCACTTCCCTATCTCATACTACAGTTAAGCAATTCAAAAGCTACCTATGGAATATGTAACTTTAGATATTAGGAGTGATGCGATTATACAGCAAATCCTTATCTCATAGTACAATTAAGCAATTCAAATATACATGTGGGACACATAACTTTAGCTATTGGGAACGATGTGATTGCACATCCATTCCTGTCACAGAATACAATTATACTGGTACGTACCTAGCTGTTACATACAGTTAGAGGTCAGGAACGATGTGATTTCACATCACTTTCCTATCTCATACTACAGTTAAGCAATTCAAAAGCTACCGATGGAATATGTAACTTTAGATATTAGGACTGATGTGATTCCACACCAAATCCCAATCTCATACTACAGTTGAGAAATTCACTATACACGTGGAATACATAACTTTAGCTATTAGGAACGATGTGATTCCACACCCATTCCCTTCTCAGAATACAATTATACTGGTATGAACCTAGCTTAAATATAAATTACATAGAGATAGATATTGGGAACGCTGTGATCCCACACCCATTCCTTTCTCAAAGTACAATTATACTAGTAAGTAAGCTTATACAGTCTAGCCATCAGGATCGATGTGATTCCACACCCAATCCGTGTCTCATTTTGTAGCCTCCAGACCAATCTATCTGACTTAGAGGGCATAAGCTGCATCATGATCAAATTTCATTTCCAAGTTTTTCCAGAACTTGTCGCGTCTCCTCTCAAGGCATTTGACGCTCGGCGCACTTACAACCTCATGTGGTAGTCCGTCCCAGACATCGGTGACACGGTTTACAAAGGAATATTTCCTAATGGCCAGTCTAGCAAAGTTCTTCTGTATTTTATACTCTGGTATCTGAAATGTTGAGCTTGAAGAGGTCTTCTGTGATGTGTTTATCATATATACCATGGATGATCTTGTAGGTTGCAATAATGTCCCCTCTCATTCGCCTTTTTCTCAGTGTTGGAAGCTTTAGTTTGCGCAGTCTATCTGCATAGCAGTCCCTTTAGCGAGGGTATACATCGAGTTGCACACCTTTGTACATTTTCTATGATATCTATGTCACACCTTTTATAAGGCGACCATACAGCTTCAGCATATTCAAGTTGAGATCTTACTAGTGCCTTGTAAAGCAATGTAAAACTCTTCCTCCAGTTATGTATAGGTTCTGCAGATGGCTGCCATGATTCCCATGGCCTTATTTACCTTGGTTTGCATATGGCATCCAAAATTTCGGCAGTCTACAACAACGCCAATATCTTTTTCCTGCTCGACTGACCCTAATTCCACGGTCTCTCCTTTACAGTCATACAGCTTGTATTTTTTTTTTTCATTTACAAAGTTGTGTCCAATTTCAAGTACCTTACATTTATCAGAGTGAAATCGTAAGAGCCAAGTTTCAGACCAGTGATGAAGGGCATCCAGAGCCTTCTGTAACGTTGCGCTGTCATGTTCATTCCTAATTTCCCTGTATACTTTGGTATCATCCGTGTATAGGTAGATGCCTGACTGCACACAATCAGGTAGGTCATTTATGAAGATTACAAATAGCACCGGTCCAATGACACTACCTTGCGGAACTCCACTCGTAACTGTTTGCCATTCTGAAAATACTCTGTTCACACAGACCTTTTGCTTTCTGTCCCTTAGAAAGTCTGCAATCCATGCACACATCTTCTCACTCATCCAATAGCCTCTCAGTTTTGTTATCAGGCTCCTGTGGGCAACTGTATCAAACGGCTTCATGAAGTTCATGTAGACTGAATCAATTGCACCGCCTCTGTCCATTCATCCACGACCTTAATTAACTGTAGACTAGTTGATCTGCCACTTACAACTCCAAATTGGTGTTTACTGAGTAGTTCATTGCTCTCCAAATGCCCGATCATCCTTCTCCGAATTAATTTTTCAAATAGCCTGAAAATAGGTGTTACATTTGCAATTTTCCATTCCTTTGGAACTATACCTGTTGAAAAAGATTTGTTAAAAATACAGGTCAATGGTTTGTCTATAACATCCCACAGTTCATATAGGACTCTTGGGTGTGCCTTATCTGGTCCCTGAGATTTACTACAATCTATGTTTCCGAGCAGCTTGTAGACCTCTGTGGCTTCAAAGGTACTGTCATTAGACTTTGATGTATGCTTCCTCTCCTCCAACCTAGGTAGATCCCCTGATGGCTCCTCTGTAAAAACACTGGTGAAAAAATCTGCTAAAATTTCTGCCTTCTCACTATCAGTACTAGCTACAACCCTCTCCCCCTCTTTCTGCATGCAGCTCAGATATTCCTACACGACATTTTCGTTTGGAGTTTGCATATTTCCAGAACAGTTTGGAGTTTGTCTTAACATTTCATGCTATGTTCTTTTCCTTGTCTCTTTTAGCATTTCTCACACCAGTTTTAACTCAGTACGAGTTTTCATAAATCGGTTCCATGCTGCTGTTTTGCCCTTGATAGCTTCCCATGTCTGTGGTGCAATTTGTATTTTAGATTTCTTCATTTCCTTGTCTTTTGGTCTTGCCTTTGGAATACAGACTTCCTGTGCCTGATTCAGTCTTTCCATGAAGAGTTCTATCATGTCGCCTACCAGCTTGTCTGTAAACAGACTTGTCCAATCTGCCTCCATATACCCCCTCATCTCATTATACTTGCCCTTGTCATAATTATATTTAGCCACATCATCTTTCACATCCTCAGAACTGCATATTAAATTGAAGCTCACAACCATATGGTCACTGTTACCAAGAGGTGAGTCATGGACCACATCTGTCACCAGCTCCTCATCGTTCGTGAGAACTAGGTCCAATAAACTAGGCTTATCTGCTCCTCTTGCTCTGGTTGGTTAACTAATTCTTTGAAACAGGAAGCTATCTCTCATACTCCATGAACTGTTCTCCTTTTTCATCTGCAATCCACGAACTCCAATTTATCTTGGGAAAATTGAAGTCCCCGACAATTAGAATATGGGAGAAACTTTCCTCATTCGTCACCTGTCTTAAGAGCCTGTACAGTTCATTGTTATTATTATTATTGCTATCTGGGCTCCTGTATATCGCTCCCATGAGTAGCCTATTATTGTTCTTCAAGTTGATCTTGATCCACTTTTGTTCATTAAAACTGTTTAAAAAAGTGAGTTCAACTGGTTTAAGTTGAGCCCTAACATACATGATGATACCCCTCTCACCCTTATTTACAAAATCTCCAGTTATCATTTCATATCAATGAATGGATAATTCTTCTTTCGTCGGATCAGAAAGCCAGTTATACCAATCAAAATTGACGCAAGACTCCTGACCCTTGAACTTGCTCTGTAATTTCTCATAACAAAGCAACACACCAATTCGCAGTTGAATATGTTGAGACTGCGAAAAATTGTGGAAAACTAATATTTTTGGTATTTCATAAGTTGAAAGGGGTCATTAACACCACGGAAAATTGATGAAAATGTCTGAAACTCGAACTTGCTCTGTAACTCCCTATAATAAAGCAACCTGGAAATTCTCAGTTGAATCCCTTGAAGGAGTGCGAATAAAAGTGCGAAAAGATGATAATTTTATTATTTCTTAAGCTGAAAAGGGGTATAACTCATTAAAAAAACTGATGCATACGCGTGAAACTGGAACTTGGTCTGTAACTTCTCATAACAAAGTAATATCCCAATTGAATAACTTGAAGGACTGCAAAAAAAAGTGCAGGAAATTAACTGCGACAGACGGACAGACACGGGACACACAGATGGAGTGCAAACCTATAGTCCCCCAGTTTTACCGCTAATGGGCTAACAAAGAGAGAAATACCACTACTATTTTATATTTACATGTATATTTACAGAACTCCATCCATATAGTGAGCACAGGGGAATATTATAGTATGGCTGTTATCACCCACCATGTCCATAGCCACCATGGATGGCAGTTTGGTATTAATAGGTACTTGTACTGATACTCAAAGTACATGTACAATGTACTCGTACGCAGCCTCAGAAAAATTGCTAAAAAGTACCTGTACTCAGCCTCAAGTACTATGCCCAAGTACTCGTACTCAGCCTCAGTACAGCTGCGTGCACTCAACCCAGCCCTGATCCCGCACATGGATTCTCATAAGGGTCCTTTTGAGGGTAAATACCACCAAATTGCCGCTTGGGACCCCTAAAAGTTGTAGCAGTGGGTCCCATGGGACTCCTGAAAATCGTGTATGATTGTTAAATACTAAGTATTTTTATAGGCTTTTGCACAAAAATACCTACAAAATCTATCATTGGACCACCATAATTCATGGTTGTAAGTCCATGGTCATGATGGTACCCACTAACTTTAGCATCGATGAGAAATACTGCTTGGGAATACCAGATTTCAGTTTTGGGACTCCCTGAGTTCAGCTAGGGACCCCAGATTTCATGGTGTGGAGTTCCTGGGACCTTTAAAATTTCAATGCCATGAGAAACACTGATCCCACACGAGGCGAGGATCATAACCTCTATTCCACATGAGGCAAGGGTAGGAACCTCAATCTCAACATAAAGCCAGGGTAGGCTCCTCTATCCCACATGAAGCAAGGGTCATAACCTATCCAACATGAGGCAAGGATCATAACCTTAATCCCACATGAGGTGAGAGTAGGAACCTATATCCCACATGAAGCAGGGTCAATACCTCCATCACACAGGAGGCGAGGATCATAGCCTCAATCCCACATGAGGCAATGGCAATAACCTCAATCACACATAAGGCGAGGGTAGGATCCTCTAGCCCATATGAGGCGAGGGCAATAACATTAATCCCACATGAGCCGAGGATCATAACTTAAATCCCACATGAGGCGAGGGTAGGAACCTCAATCCCACATGAGATGAGGGTCATAACCTCTATCCCACATGAGACGGGGATCATAACCTCTATCCCACATGAGACGGGGATCATAACCTCTATCCCACAAGAGGCGAGGGTCATAACCTCTATTCCACATGAGAGGGTCATAACCTCTATTCCACATGAGGCGAGGGTCATAACCTCTATTCCACATGAGGAGAGGGTCATAACCTCTATTCCACATGAGGTGAGGGTCATAACCTCTATCCTACATGAGGCGAGGGTCATAACCTCTTTCCCACATGAGGTGAGGGTCATAACCTCTATCCCACATGAGGCGAGGGCAATAACCTCAATCCCACATGAGGAGAGGGTCAGAACCTCTATCCCACATGATGTGAGGGAAATAACTAATGTGCCACACGAGGTGAGAGTAATAATACCAAATTACCAAACATTAAGGGTATCTATGAATTGATAAACAGATCTGAAGAGGACCTTGAAAATTACAATGTTTATTTATAGATTAGGACGATGTGTAATGTACAATGAGCTATAGGCAGAATCTGCCAATGACACACCAATATAAACAAGAGGCCCAAGAGCCCCTGGCGCTCACCTGGACCAATAGCATTTGAACCATTTGCATTTAAATAGATATGATGGATCATTTCCGGACAATCCAAGATGGCCACCCAAAAAAATGACCAATTAAAATTCTGAATAGATGTTCTAGAGTCTACCATGATAGGGTCATTCTAGCCAAATTTGGTTGAAATATGTCAAGCAGCTAAGGAGGAGTAGCATTTTGCCCATTTCAGGTAGATTTTTCATAAATCTAAGATTTTCACCAAAAAAATTGATCAATCAAAATTCTGAAAAGATCTAGAGCCTACCACCATAGAATGCATCTAGCCAAATTTGGTTGAAATATGTCAAGCAGCTACGGAGTAGCATTTTGACCATTTCCGGTAGATTTTTCATAAAATCTCAGATTTTCACCCAAACAATTGATCAATAAAAATTCTGAAAAAATGGTTTGGAGGGTACCAGCTTAGGATCGTTCCAGCCCAATTTGGTTGGATTTGTTCAAACCGTTAAAGAGAAGATGCGATTTGATGGATGGACAACCACCATGGCATAAGCTCACTTGGCCTTTCAAGCCCGGTGAGCTAACAATATGATATGGGCAGAAAATGACAAAGCCATATAAACTTCTGCCAAATAATAGAGGTATAATCCAATTTCCAAGGAACCATTCAACTAAGATGTTGAATATTTTGCAACTAATTTGACTGGAAGATGTTGCTGTCACAGCTTCAACTTCCTTCAAGGCAAATTATTATCAAAATATTCAACAGATATGATTTTGAATATCTGTTATATGATGAACACTGGGTCTCCCCTTACCCTTACCACGATGATGTCAATATTCTATCATTTACTGTGTCAATAGCAGAGTCTGGTGTACATTTTTCAACAATTTTGGTGGATGATGTTGCTATCTACAACAGCAACACGTTCCAACAACTTTGTTGAAAAATGGACGCCAGTTCACCTTTTAATTTAATAATTTTAAATTTTGCCATCACAGTGTTAAGGGTTAAACAACCCAGACAGTATTTGAACATTTCAACAGTAATGTAGTGACCCTTTAATGAGCAAGCCAGCCAAAAATGGACTCTACAGTGATATGAATGAATGTCTCATAATAAGCCACAAGACGATTTATTAACTTTACCCACTGGAATGACAAGTTTGATAATTGAGATAATCATACCAGTGGGCAATTTTCAAAAATAGTCATCTCTTGGTCAGTAAATGAACATTGGCTAAGGAAAGGCTTTGATTTTCTTGACCAATTGTTGTCCATTAGCGGGTTAAAGGCAGCAACAACAGCTTTTACTAACATTATAATCAAACAGCTAGTAAGACGTGATTAGCTTTGTTTATGACTTTGTTACCTGACACTTGTTCTGGGTTAGTGCCTGCTATTATAACATTATCATCAAACTCTCAAGCAGTACAATGGTGACTGTATGCAGTGATATGAGTGTGCCCGCAAGCTTGTCTCATGGCCACGTAGCATTAAGATGTCACTGCATCCTCAATTAGAGATTTATACATACTGTATTTTTCTTAACTTTATCTCCATAATCCCAAACCATTACCACAAAAAAAAACCATTTTTCTGTATAATGAAATAAGGATTATCTTGAAAATTTGGAATTTATTTACTTGGGAGCCATTTACTGCAATGGCTTCAAATCAAATACTTTCCAAAGTAGTCAATAGCTTTCCCACATGTTTGCATTGAAATCGAAATAAAAGGGTTTTATAAGTGGAAATTTACACTATGTTAGTGACACTCATTGTTCTAATTAACCATTTACTGGTCAAGATTGGTCAAGAAACTCTAGTCAATTTGACTGATGTCCAGGTCCATCTGAAGACGTTTTAAAAATTCACAACAGGAATGACTGGCTCAGTTATCGAACCAGTTATTTCAGTGGCCAAATTGCAAAATGTAATCTCTTGGACTGCAGATGAACATCCCTCAAGACTGGTCAATCCAAAGGTCAGTTCTGGCAAATTTGCCTATTAAATGATTAAACCTCACCCATATGAGGATGTTATCTACCCGGTTATAAAGAAAGGAATAATATGATATTATGATATACCTCTACAGGCATGCAGTTAATCCCTTACCACTCTAATGTCAAAAATTTCAATTTTCAAATTACATTGATTTTCAAATTAAATTGAAGGATGAACTGGTGTTCGTTTTTCAACAAATTTGGTGGAAGATGGTGCTGTCATAGACGGCAATATCGTCCACCAAAATTGTTGAAAAATGTGCACCAGTTTTTTTTGCTATTTCCAGAGTAAAAAATGGAATACTGACATCAGAGTGGTAATGGTTAAGATTATCAGTGATATAGACACAATAGAACACATTCATTACCACATAATAAATGTACAGTACTTTAAACAGCTCCTTTGAAACTGTTGCTTTGAAACTGAAATACTGACTGCAAGTTTCATCGTGCCATTAAGTGTTACTTATTATTAGTGTGCAAATTATTTTTAAAAACAACCTATATGTAACACAAAATTATGGTACTGTAGCAAAAACTGAAGATATTTTTTAATATGCCGTCCAAACAAGTTGAAGGATTTAGAATGAAATGGGTTAAAAGAAGGCATGGTGGTGTCACTCTTGCTTAAAAGTCCTTAAGCACACAATGAATTATTTATAAAAACATTTTCTCATCTTAATCCGTTCACCGATCAGTTCCCCATCCCTCATATTTTCAAGGCAACAATACAGGAAAACAGGCTGAATATTTTGACATTAATTTGACAGGCAGCAATGTCTTCCAGTCAAATTAGTTTTAAAATATTCAATAGAATAAGTGTTATATCGTAAAGAATATTTTTAGATTTTCTTGGTGAAAGGGTTAATGACTATAATTTGATATAACGGTATTGAACGTAACCCTTTGATGGGCCAAGCCGGTCACAACTGACCACTGCACTGACCTTGATGACCAAAACTGACCACTGCACTGACCTTGATGACCAAAACTGACCACTGCACTGATGTTACAGGCCAAAACTGAACACTGCACTGGTCTTGATGACCAAATATGACCACTGCACTGGTCTTGATGACCAAAATTGACCACTGCACTGATCTTGATGACCAAAACTGACCACTGCACTGATCTTGATGACCAAAACTGACCACTGTACTGATGTTGCAAGCCAAAAGTGCCCACTGCACTGGACTTGATGACCAAAACTGACCACTGCACTGGACTTGATGAACAATGATCATTTGCAGGACAACAAACAAAGTACTTTTGAAAATTTAGCACTGACAGGAATGATTGATTCGATAGCAGAGCCAGTCATTCGTTGGAAAATTTTAAAAATGTCATGCTTTGGCATGGCTTAACCATTAAAGCAACAGTCTC
This sequence comes from Chaetoderma sp. LZ-2023a, assembly GCA_034401795.1. Lineage (NCBI taxonomy): Eukaryota > Metazoa > Mollusca > Caudofoveata > Chaetodermatida > Chaetodermatidae > Chaetoderma > Chaetoderma sp. LZ-2023a. Next base: position 8,708,533 of record CM067370.1, on the reverse strand, counting down.
AATATCCAAATTCTACAACACTGGGTGGAGATTCACCCTTTAACCCTCAGTGTCGATTAAATTGCTGTATATGACGATGCAATCTATTTATTGGTTCAGTATAACTTTAGGTCAGCAATGTCATTCAGGCCGATTCATTTCAAATTGCTCAATAAGTTCCTGATAAAATAAGTTAAAACCTGATAAGAACCTTTTAACATTTACAATACAGACTCGGTATCCTCGCTTGAAAGACCACCTCTCATTGGGGCCAAGAGTGGTGTTTATTCAAGGCTGATGATTAAAAAAAGGTACACACTATATTTGGCCCAACATGTAACTTCCTACCATATTTTACCTGCGCTACAGCGTAGAAATAATGCAACGTTTCAAAAACAGGATAAAATGTACTATAGAATATTTTGATCATAACTGGAATCCAATTATGTTCAAAATATTCATCAGAACATTTCTCACATCGTATTCAAATGTTTTTATATTGGAAACATGTTAACTTATTTATAAACTGTATTATAAGAGGTCACCTGTTTGATTTTATTTCTCAATAACATGATCTCTATATATATATATATTTGACACGCATTATTAAGGACTATACAATATTTGGTTATGTAAGTCTTCATGCTGCCATATTGTGGGCTTAATGCAGCAGATGAATGAGCGCATCCACTGCGATAGAACAGACAGGTATTAAAGGTGCACATTCACACCAAAATGCTTGAAAATAAAATTGTTCAAATTATATACGTTACAGGCTTAAATTGTTCACATCAATTATAACACATTATGATTTCATTCTCCATAGGTTAATAAAACATTTTTAGTTGTGAAGTTCAATTAGAGACTCGTGTCTCTAATTCAATTTCACACGGTCTTAAGAAATTATATTAATCAATATGTAATGAAATCATTATTTGTTAGGATTTATTTCGCTTCATAACACCTACATGTAGGCACACAATTTAAATGATTACTAAAATTATACACTTTTAACAATTTTATTTTCAAGCATTTTGGTGTGAATTTGCACCTTTAACCGTGGTGGCACATCTATGGCTGACAGTTAAATGAACTGATCATTTAAAACAGTCTCGTAACCGCCTCACGCAGTACATGAGATGAGGGAAATGTCATTATTTAAGTGATGTTGTCATCATGCGGCTGGTCGGGATATTTTTGCAGGCAGTGGTCCAGCCATCAAGGGTGGTCGCACACCAACAGGTGCCATCATCATCGGCGGTCCCATCGGCGGTCCCATTTGTGGTCGCATGCCCACTGAAATTAAAGATTTTATACATAAGTTTCATAGGAACCAATACTAGCCTTTTGCTTCGATATAACCGTTACTTTACCTACCCTTAGCATAAGATCTCTAGTGTCACAATTCACAATATAGGTTAGTGTCTTCAGGAAATCACAATAACCAATACTAGCCTTTGTTTCAATATTAATGTTACATTACCTACACTTAGGATGAGATCCCTAGTCTCACAATTCATAATATAAGTTACTGTTTCCATGACACCACAATAACCAATACTAGCCTTTGTTTCAATATTAATGTTACGTTACCTACACTTAGGATGAGATCCCTAGTCTCACAATTCATAATATAAGTTACTGTTTCCATGACACCACAATAACCAATACTAGCCTTTATTTCAATATTAATGTTACGTTACCTACACTTAGGATGAGATCCCTAGTCTCACAATTCATAATATAAGTTACTGCTTTTTAATAATGTACTATTAGCATCCTTACCCCTTTAACAATCATATCAGCCAAAAAAAACAACTTCTGAAGTGGTCTTGAGAAATGTCCCTTTACAGACCAAGAGACGACAATTTTTTAATATCTACTACCGTAATGACTGGCTCGACTACCGGAATGACTGGCTCGATAACCGAGCCAGTCATTCCAGTGGTATATTTTCAAAAATAGTCTTCTCTTGGTCTGTAAATGGACATTTTCTATGAGAAAATCGGAATTTTCTTGAACAAATTTGAGTGTTAACGGGTTAATTGAATTATATATACACCTGTGCAAAAGTTAAGCACCAGCAAAAACAATAGAACGTAGAAACATGATGGTACAACTAGGCTGCCATACTTTTTGTCCCCGCGTTAGCTGACATAATTCCAAGTACGAAATGCACATGCATGCATGACTTCACGCCGCTTGATGTCCGTGCGTGGCGGGAAACAGCACACGTGTTCAGTTATGTAAAAGTCCAGTTTGAGGTGTAGAACATTACATACAGATTTAGGCGACAAGATTAGGAATTTTGTGTTCATGACCGTGGTTTATTTGTACAGAGAGAATTAGCTCTTGATTGTGAACCGCTATGGCAAGACGAAGGTTAAGTGATCGTGTGAAATGGCAAATCATAGGCATGCATACCACTGGTATGTCATGCAGAGAGATTGGCAGACAGCTGAACATTAACCATACTGTAATCAGTCGTTTGATTGCAAAACATGGGCAAACTAACGAGGTGAAGGACAGGCCTAGATCTGGAAGACCGAAGAAGACTACTGCCCGTGATGATCGAGCCCTAGTATGCCTTGTTAGATCTCCATTCACCAACAGCAGAGTGCTCAGCCAGCAATGGGAAACGCGCAATAGAGTGTCAATGTCTACTGTCAAAAGGAGACCGTATGCTGCTGGCATGAAAGCTAGGAGACCTGTCAGACGTCCTCTCCTCACTGCACACCACAAAGAGGAGCGTCTGAGGTGGTGCAACGAAAGAAGACACTGGAACATGAGATCCTGGAGACGGGTACACTGGTCCGCTGAAAGTCGGTTCCTGCTTCATGCCACAGATGGTCGAACTCGTGTATGGAGGTCCAGACGCACGGCGTACGACCAACGTAACATCATGGAAGAAGTTCCATTTGGTGGAGGTTCCGTTATGATATGGGGGTGCATCTCATTTGATTGTAAGCTGGATCTGTTGACTGTACCTGGAACACTAAATGGACAAAGATATCAAGATTCCATACTGGATAGAGTTGTGGTCCCTCATTTTGTAAATCATGCACCTGGAACCCACCCTATATTCATGGATGACAACGCCCGACCACATCGTGCTAGAGCTGTGCATGAATACCTCCGCCAGAATGCCATCGAAACCCTACCATGGCCAGCAAGGAGCCCTGACATGAACCCTATTGAGCATATCTGGGACATTCTGGGAAACATGGTGAGAAGGAGGGATCCTCCTGTGCAGAACCTACAGGAATTAACAGACGCACTCCATCTTGAATGGCAACGAATACCACAATGGGGTATCAGTCAGTTGGTGACCAGCATGAGACGCCGTGTCCAGGACGTCATCCAGGCACAAGGTGGATATACCCGGTATTAATAATGACAGTCTCAAACTCGTGCACAGATGTTAAACTTCGTTTTCAGACACCATTAATGACAATCTAGCCACGTGTGTCAACTGTAGGGCAATAGTTGTCAGTTGTGTCAACGTAACCATATTCAGGCCTCGTTTTCAAGTTCAAACAAAAACATACAGTGTTTCCCCACCATCATAATCAGCATTCCTCTAGTTGCATTATTACCTCTTGCACTAAGATGGATGGGTACATAAATGTTTATGCTATTGCTTTCTTCATAGCACATGAATATACCCTCGCATGTGCGTAAAAATAGGGTGGTGCTTAACTTTTGCACAGGTGTATATATCTGTGCTTGTCGTAACTTTCAGTGACAGATCTAACAAGTAACCAATTCATTTTTTAGAATAATCCTCATGGTTGGCTAATAAAATACCGGGGAATAGGCTAATTTATTGGCAAAAAAAGTTAAGCCTTTCAGTTTTAGCCAGTGGAACAATTTCTGAGGCTTATCATCAAAGGGCTTCTGCATATAGTTAGTGAAGCTTATCACCATGTTTGACTGAAATCACATTTAACCAGTTACTAACGAGTAATCCTAACTGATTTCCCAAATATAAATCACATTTAACCACTTACTAACGAGTAATCTTAACTGATTTCCTGAATATTTTCGGAAAATCATAGATGGCCACGAAGTTTGATTGAAATTGGCCAAGTTGCTTTTGAGCAGTAGTAGGCTTTTAACTAATTTCCCCAAAATTTGGGACAATCCAAGATGGCTGTTGGAAAAATTGACCAATCAAAATTCTCTACAAAAGTTCGGAAGGCTAAGACCATAGGACCATTCCACCTAAGTGTGGTTGAAATCGCACAACCGGTTAATGGTAAGTAGAAGTAGTCTTAACTGATTTCCTGCACATTTTTGGACAATCCAAGATGGCCACCCTATGTTCCTTTATGCCAAGTTCACTCGAAATCACCTAAGCGGTTAAGGAGAAGATGAGTTTTGACAATTGCTGGTTAAATTTTTCATAAAATCGAAGTGTTACCCCAAAATATTGTTCACTCAAAATTCTGAATAGAAGATCTGGAGCCTATCGTGATAGGGGCACTTCTAGACAAATTGTTGAAATCTGAAAAGTGAAAAGCGGTTAATGAGGAGAAGCATTTTGACAATTTCCGGTACATTGTTCATAAACTAAGATTTTTACCCAAACAAGTGACCAATCAAAATTCTGTAAACATGGTCATTTCAGCCAAATTAGGTTGAAATCTGCCAAGCGGTTAATGTGAAGTTGCGTTTTGACAATTTCCGGCAAATTTTTCATAAAATCATAAGATTTTCACCAAAAAAATTGATCAATCAAAATGCTGTGTACAAATTTTGAAACCTACAAATAGGGCCATCCAACCCAATTAACTTGAAATCCGCCAAGTAGTTAATGTGTAGCGTTTTAACAATTTCCGGTAAATTGTTCATAAAATCTCAGGTTTTCTCACACAAAATTTGAACAATCAAAATTCTGCATAGAATTTCTGAAGCTTATGCCCATAGTGTCCTTCCAGCCACATTTGGTTGAAATCTGCCAAGTGGTTAATGAGGAGTAGAATTTTTACAATTCCCAGTAAACTTTTCATAGAATCAAAGATTTTCACCCAAAAATTGTCCAATCAAAATTCCATATACAGGTTCTGAAGCCTATTATAGGGCCCATCCAGCAAAACTATCTTGAAATCTGCCAAGTGGTTAATAGTAGTGTTTTAAAGCAAAAGCTGACTGATGACGGATGACAGACAGACAGACAATGGACAGGCGTCAGGCCATAAGCTCAATTGGCCTTTCAGGCCATGTGAGCTAACAATTTTAAACATGACGCAAGAAACGTTCTGTTGAATATTTTGAATGTAATTGGATTGGAAAACATGATACGCCTAAGGCAGCAATGCCTTCCAATCCAATGGACCTTTCCATTTTTAGCTATGCCCCGCCCATCACTAGCTAAGCTCCACCCACACCTCGCCGTGTTTGGATCCCCCAAATGCCCTAGCTATCAATTTCCTGAAAACTATGCAGGGAAGCTGTTGAATATTTTGAAACTGATTTGACTGGGCGCTGTTGCTGCCTATGGCAGCAACAGCGCCCAGTCAAATCAGTTTCAAAATATTCAACAGAATATTTCTTAAATAGTAAAAGCAAACAATTTGTACAACAAAGCATAGACCGTCTTCAAATATGCGTTCGTGACGTACTTATCGACGTCATTCATTATGATGTCATTGTACACATCACGCAGTTCATTATGACGTCATATGATGGGTGGGTACTCTGGAAAGGTGAATTATGTTCAAAATATTCAATAATATGCTTTATTTTGTTTTGGAAACATGTTAAGTTATGCGTGAGCTGTATTGTAGTGGGAGATAAAATGCTATGGAAAGACTGAGTGGATGTTATGCAGTGGCTATAAGCTTGTTTATGTGACAGATTGGGACATTCTGTAGAAACTACAATACACTAGATGGTATAAGCACGGTTTGTACACTTTGCACTCTGGAAAATTACATGACTTTCCATGACCTAAGTGTGAAATACACGACCTAAATAGGATCCTCAGGTCCCCAAAACACAAAATTTTTATATCTAGATGTGCTCAGTTGGCATCTTCTATATTTGCTTTTGGTTATGGAAATTACATTTTCAAGCATAATTTTTCACAGTAGCATTTTTCATACTTTTCATGACCTTTATAAATAAGTACGGTTTTTCCTGATTTTCCAGGCCTAGAATTTTCTTTTTCAAATTCCATGATTTTCCATGTTTTCAATGACCCGTACGAATCTAACAGTTTGAAGATATGATAGCAAAGAACATACTTTGAACCATAGGTGGCATCGGGCCTCCTGGTCTAGGTGGTCCCATCATGGGTGCCATAGCTGGTGGTCCCATGGGTCTGGGCCCGAGTGCTCCTGGTGGTGGAATCATGGCACCAGCTGCGCCAGGAATGGGTGGTCTCAACTTTGGATCAACCCCATGACCTACAATAACCAGATATACACATATAATAACCTATTACAATATATCACCATAACTATAATATTCAACTGCAACTTTTCCCTATAAACTACATTCATGTATTTTATAATACTCTATAAAACTTGACAAACAGCAAAGTCCAGTACAAACTGACAATAAAAGAAGTAGAAATATTACATCTTTTTTAAAAATATTATTTAACTAATTAAGTAATATTTGTATTAAGTTTGGTTCAGAAGACCAACTAGAGACACAAGCTATCACTTGTGAGACAGACCTTGCATGGTGGTGCGCCTCTGACCCGTAATCAATCAAAATGCCACTCTCTGGGCCATTCCATAGCAATTATTCAAAATAATGGATGGATCTGATCTGTCACTCAATTAAAAGATGCCATATATGTCTTATGTATGCTGACATCACAAGCAAAATGAATGGTGTATCTAGCTCCATCATGTACATTTAAAGGTCTGTCAAGTGTACAAATAGTGTATTCAGAACAAACACCCAGTTAAATTAGTTTCAAAATATTCAACAGCTTATCTGTATTGTTACCTTGAAAACGGGATTCTGAGAATTCAGGGTTCAAAATACATAAATTTATCCCAACCTGCGCAAAAGGTTGGTTGGAGACTAGCTAGAAATGGGTGGGGCAGAGCTACTATTTTCTGCTACTCCATCCTTATTCAGGGGAGACAACTCTCACAATAGAATAAAGTAGTCAGATAACTTGGGAGTACAGCCCATATCACAATCAGCCATCCAAATGAGAGCTAGCAAACAATCCATTATTGACAAGAGATATTTATAGGCCAATTGACTCACCACTGTCCAGAGGCAGAGGTAGGTTAGAGAATGTAGCATATTAACCCTTTCACAGAGACACAGACAGATCATGGAAAAAGTATATTCTTTACGATATAAGATGTATTGTGATGATTATTTTAAAATTAATTTGACTGGAGGCTGTTGCTACAACGCCTTCTAGTCAAATTAATTTTTTTAAATTCAACAGTTTTTCTGTGTTGAAAATGAGATATGAAGAATTCATCCGTGAAAGGGTTAATGTGTCTGTGTTTACGCTGCCACATTGTGACTCGAGGCATTTATAATTTATATGCAGGGATCATTGATATTTTATATTCTAAATTTTAATTACCTACAGACAATGTTAATTTAACTGTCTGACTGCGGCAAGCCACCAGATAATAATTTCAATGGACAATAACTCTGAACCTGCTGAATATTTTGAAAACAATTTGACTGAAAGTTGTTGCTGGCTTAACCACCAATTATTTTCAGTTAAATCATTTTCAAAATTCAGCATATGCAGTGTTAAACCCCATGGATAATGCAGTCAGTAAAAATTCAACAAGTAGACAGTTTTCAGCAGCAGTGCTGCTTCAAGAATTTAAAATTACATTGAATTATTTATTCACTACCGCTCTCCAACTCTTCCGGCCACCACAACCACACTGACTCAGAATCTTACCTGCTTTATATGCTGCAGCTGAAAAACAAAAGAATATATGATTAGAATGATTTAGCAGCGACATAGCTCAAGCATTGCAAACAAAAACTTAAGCCTGCTTGACCATTGAACACCCTGACAAAATTACGCTTGTAGTGAGTTGATAAATGTCCAGACAAAGAGAAGAGTATTTTTGAAAATTTATCACTGGAATGACTGGCTTGATAACCGAGTCAGTCATCCCAGTGGTTAATTATCAGAAATAATCTTCTTTTGGTCAGCAAATGTACATATTCTTAAGAGAAAATAAAAAATTTTCTGAACAAATTCAAGACATTAAAGGGTTAGGAGAGCTCCTGCAATTTGGAGTTACAAGTTGCTGTTTAAAAGGACTACGCATCTTGAAGAACCAGCAGCATTTTGAGTAGAAGATAGTGGTTCTTTAAGATTGGTGGTCAAACAATCTTAAAGAAGCAGACTTGGCTAGAAAATTATTTCCTATAGCAAGCATTGGATTCACATAAAGCCAGGTGTACATGTCAGCTGGCCATCTTTCTTCCATCCTAAAACAGGAAGGAGGGAATGTGGGGAAGGAGGCACCTTGGACAGGAAGGCTCTTTCAGTCCAAATTTAAAAAACTATAAAACGGAGTAACGTCTTCTTCTTCTTTTCAATCGCTGGTATCACACTTGGAGAGCCGTTCTCAAGATGAAATCTGTGGTTTTCTGCAGTTCTTCCACAGGCCCATACAGCTTTTCAAGAAAAGAGGTTGACAAAGGCCAGATCTAACCTCTCAGCAGCTGATATGTACTGCAACCTTGAAGGATGTGCTCTGTGGTCTGTTCTGCTTCTCCACAAGAACAAGCGGGCGATGTTGTACGGTGGAACCGCCTGTACATGTGTTTGTTTAGTCCGTTATGTCCAGTTCTGAGACGAAAAATGGTCGCTTTCTCTGGCCTCGAATGATGGTAGGCATCTTCTGATTGAGGTGTTCTATAGAGTGACTTGATGATAGTCTTCATCTCTGTATGGGTAACCATGTTTTCTGTCTGATTCTCTTCTGTATCCACCTTTGCCATCTTGTCTGCTTCCTCATTTCCTTGGACTCCACAGTGTGAGGGGATCCACTGCAATGCTATCCGAAAGCATTTGATGGTTTGTAGTGCTTCTTCAAGTTGTGGCAGCTTACCTTTGGCGATAGCCTCAAGGACGGAGTGGGCATCAGATAAAAAGACAATCTGTGCAATAGGGTCTGCTGTTTTGCTGATGGTATTAGCTGCATGAGCCAGTGCTTCGACTTCAGCTCTGTAGTTTGTGCAGTGTTTGCCTGTCGGTATTGCAGCTGACTCATGTTGTCCGTTTGGATACTGTATGTGCAGTCCAGCACCTCCACTCCTAACTGCATCTTTGGCTGATCCATCTATGTAGATCCTTATCCATGTCTACTGAGGGTACATTTCTTCCAGCATGGTTAGGGTCAGGGCCTTCTTGCTCACATCACTGTGTTCATCTTTGGTTGTGAGGTGAGGTACTGTGGTGCGAATAGCTATGCTCTCTAGTTTGTTTTCCCAGGGTGGAGGATCAAGGGTGTGGTTTGGGTCTTCTATTTGTGCTGGCAACATTTCTTGGTGTTTCCTTTGAAGCTTTTCAGCTTGGATCAGTGCTTTGCATTCCCTTCCTTTGCTAAGTGGGGGATGCCTGCTGTCTGCTCCATTTTTTCTATTGGTGTTGATCTCATTCCACCAGTGATGATGTGCAGTGCCTGGTCTTGTACTCTGTCGAGGTTCTGTTGATGAAATTTAGCTGCTGTCATCCATGAGCTGGAGCCATACTCAAGGTGTGGTCATACGGCACCTAGGTAGATAGTTTTGAGGATCCTTTCATTGGCATCCCACTTTGTTCCTGCCAGCTTCCTCATGATGTTTAGCTTTCTTCTGGCCTTTGCCTCTGCGTTCTGGATGTGCTCCTTCCATGTTAATCTTCTGTCATAGGTGACTTCCAGGTATGTCTGCTGGTCCTCGTACTCGAGTGGAGTACCTGGGACTAAGAATTGTCAAATATGATGTAACGGCCAGTGTCGGTCGGGTTTGGTACACAAATATGCAGGTACTGTTGATTAAACACAGGAATTAGAATACCTGCGTTGTTGTCAGTGTGGGTAAAATTATGACATTTGAGCTGTAACTTAAGTTTACTTGACGATAAAATTGGTAAAGATGGTAAAGACGGAATATAGCGACATTCAACGCATGAACGGTATTTTACTATAGTTGACTATCTGCCGGTCAAATGTACCTACGATTACTGAATCCAAAAACGTTACGCTCGACTGGCAAATACTTGACTATCGGCTACTACATTTAGCAGATTGAACCTGTGCCAAGAGGTATGTAAATAAGTACTGCATGAGCATGCACATTTTATAGTTCATTTCAAAATGAAAGATTTATATGCAAGAAAAATCAACAGAATCCAGAGTTCTAAATACAAAAATCTGGAACGTTGCTGCTTTATTTTCTTTAATTTGACTTGACAACCAAATACAAAAAGAAAAATGATTACACCGCCTGACCTTGTTATTAATTGAAATTGATAACTCTTATGTTTGCTGATTATTGCCTAACACTCTGCAACTAAGTATATTCTTGGGTTATTATGATGTCGGGAGGGTGGGAATGAGAGGGACGGGGCCTTGTTATGAGCCTTTATCAAATATGGTTGCTGCCATATATACTTGGTATTTCACGACAGACTCAGGGTCGAACGAAAGAAAATTATATGGCGATTCAACAGATTAACGAGCTGGTTTTCTCAATGACAAAGTTGTTAGCTCGTTAATCGTAGCGCTTTGTGTTGTGATTAGTACTTATTCAACACGTGCATGGCACGGCAGAATATTAAACACCGCTTTGTGTTGTGATTAGGACTTATTCAACACGTGCATGGCACGGCAGAATATTAAACACAATGAACACACGTGTGAATGGATTATAACTGTACACATGTACTCTTAAATGCAAGGTTTCAAAATATTGTATTCTGCTCAGATTTTCGACGATTTTTGTTATCTTTATTACATCGCAGGAAATTGTGCTTTTTAAAAAAATTGTGGTTTTCGATTAAATCGGCAAATCGCACAAGTCTAGGCTATGCACAGACTTGTACAGGTGTAATGGTGCCTCCTTAAACACACCTTTTGGGATGGAAGAAATATGGTCACCTGACATGCAAACGCGATTGGATACCTGACATAGCAGATACCGCAGAATAGCTTATTAGATACATGTACACTGAAATGGCATGTTCCGAAGCCGAATGGTTCAATTATAGTAACCTCATGCACAGAACATACAGGCCACTAACAGACCTTTTTAACCCTTTAACAGTGAAGCCGGACAAAACTGGCCTCCACAGTAATCTTGAGAAATGTCCATTTGCAGACCCAGAGAAAAGTATTTTTGAAAATTATCACTGGAGCGACTGGCTCAATAATTGAGCCAGTCATTGCAGTTGTAAATCTTCAAAAATAGTCTTCTCTTGGCCTGCAAATTGACAATCAACATATTCAACTGGTAAATATTTTAATATTCTTGACAAAATTTAGCCATGAATTTAAAGGGTTTTAAAAAGTGTATAATAAGAGACTGACTCTGTGATTGAAGCTTACTGGTGTCATCGACGAGCTTCTGAACCTGCTCCTCCAGCCACTTCTGATAAAACAAGCGGACATTTTCTTTGTGCTTGCGTCCACTGCAATGTGTTTTCCTTACAGATGGCTGCAAAAAGCAGATTTAATAATTACTGACCAGCACAGTCATGACAGTAGGCTAGTAACAATTTAATAAATCATAAATGTGACATCGAATCAACATTGATATTCAAAACAGACACCTTCCACAGAATAAAATTCAATACTTTTCCATCCGTTTTCGAGACCTACATTAATTTATCAATTTCCAGACCCATTTTACAATTTCCCCAATCTGTGTTCATTTCAAAACTGACAAATTTCAGTCATCCCTAGTTGTGGTGTGGCGACCTCAATTGATATTGACCTGAATATCATTGTGCTTCATCCCGTGGATATAATGAAGCATATGTCCAAGCTTAGTCCCAATAGGGTGAACCAATCCTGAGATATAAGACGATATGTGAAGTTAAACCAAAAACTTAACTGAGATTGGACACTGACCATCCTGATAGACAGATGGATTAACCAAACCAATCGCTATATTGGCGAATATTCTAATTTTAGCCAATAATAATACCTAATTTGCTATGATGTAATGACATTTATATACATTGTTGGATACTTTGACATAAATTTGTCTGGTAAGTATTGCTGTCCAAGACAGCAAATACTTCAAGAGAATCTAATTTTACAACTTGGGCATCTGGTCTCCAAGGAAGCCAAGCCTAGTAATATTGTCAACATTCAACGAATTCAATATAGAGCTGATCTATAAGCTGATGTACTTACCGAATCATGAGTCAGGTATGTGTCACAGTAATCACAATAATACCTGGAAAACAATATACATGTAGATAGGTAGGGCAGACATTAGTGAGACTCTATAACATGAAATATACAGTATAGGAGTACTCTTTTTATGCACTAACTCAACATGGTCTCTTCCTACCTTACAGTTATTGAAGGTCATGGAGGATTGGACCTGTATTATGGATAAAGGCGGGAAGATAGATACAGTGTACATGGACTTCATGAAAGCCTTTGACACCGTTCCACACCAACGTTTACTAGGAAAGCTAAGAAGTTATGGTATAAGTCAACAGCTAATTTCGTGGATTGAAAACTTCTTGTCAAACAGACAACAAAAGGTTGTTGACAATGGAGTTTCATCAGAAAGCAGGCTTGTGACAAGTGGCATTCCCCAGGGTAGTATATTGGACCCGGTATTGTTCTTTACCTAAATGATTTACCAGATGGGCATTTTCACAGTCACCAAGAGCAGAGGGGTAGAAGAGAAAGGATGGAGAATGCTCAGAAATGAACAAGAGTAATATGAAACATTACTTATTTTTTAATGCAAGATAGTATGTGGTCCCTGGAAATAAGAAACAGAATATCATTGGTTTTCTTTTAATTGCACACACGCATGTTCAATTTTGGACAAAACTGAGTTTCCCACTGATAAATCTTAATTTTGTTTCTTGGAGAAAACAATAAAAGCAGCAACTCTGCCAAGAATATTTTATAGTAGAATAGCATGCGAGAATCTGTTGCTATTAAAAATCATGCATTGATGGATGTATCGAGATTTTATTTTATACTGTGGTAATCTGAATACATGCGTGTGTTTGTACGTCCAAAACGTCCACTGAATTTTTCATGCTTTGCTTTCAGAAGAAAAGCAGCTTTGGAGCTTGAATATATATTTTCTGAAGTACACCCACATTTGTCACTTATGAGCAAAATAAACTGGAAAAAGCTCTTCACACGTGGAGCAGAAAAGTGTTCAAATATGTGTTCGTCCAAAAATGTCCACTCTGACAAATATGGTAATGTCGACACCACTTTAATATTGAGTACATTTTCATTAATTCAAGTTAATAAGAAATATACTTCAATTACATACACACAATACATACTAAAACTTTTTGCCGGACCACTAAAATTGATGATCATCCTTTGATCCAGGCAGTGCTGCGAATAAAGGACAGTCCTCCGTGCATAATTCTATATGTTATTTGACAGTGACCGTTTTTCAACGCACAAATTTGTTCAGAAAATCATCCAATGTCCATCCAATCATGCTAGGTCCAACATATCTGCATTGGGATGGCCATTTTAACATGTATCATAAATTCTTTTCACATTTACAGGGAGAATTATCAGACAACAAAGGTACAGAACTGAGAGGGGCCAAATTAACATTTGGATCGGATGACGAAAAGGCATTGCAAAAGGCAATAGGCCTTGCCTTCCCCGCATCCGATCATATCGTATGTGTTCGCCATTTGCGAGAAAATCTTCAACGACATTTACAAGACAAGATAGGTGTGACAGAAAAATTAAAGAGAGAAATTGACAATAAAATATTCGCCACGCAAGGATAATTACATAGACAGGATGAGTTCAAATTTGATGCATACATGGTAGAATTAAGTATAGAATATGAGCAATCATTACCAACTTTTGCTCATTATTTAACAAATTTCTGTACAACTTTACGAAATGACGTATTTCTACCTGCAAACAGCATCTAGGTTTCAACTGGACAAACAATGCGTGTGAATTTATGAATTTTATATTGAAACAGCGTACCAACTGGAAGGTCATGAAAATACCAGACCTGATTGAGAAGATTTACAATATTATTGAATTACAGTATGCAAACATCAGACGAGCAATTCACGGACAGGGCAATTATGAAATTACGCTTTGGGAAGCAAAATATCTGTATGCATTCAATACTCATCAGATTCTTCGATCATTAATTCTCCGAGATTCACTAACATCACAAGATCAGACAAAGCGTATGTGTGTGTGTGTGTGTGTGTGTGCGCGCGCGCGCATGTGTGTCATCATCATCATTATCACCAGCACCATCATCATCAGTTACAATGCACAGGGTTGGGTTTTGGACTGTCCAAAACTAATTTTGAACAGACTTTGTCCAAAACCTGTCTTAAAAGGTTTAAAACCAGTCCAAAACTGTCCTAAACTAATTTCAGCATATTTGTACTATGCTTATTCATGCTTACTTACTAGTCTTAGTAATAATGCAATAAAAGAAACAAAACACCATAATAACATACAAATTGTATTACATTGTATATTAAGATATATAAAGTTATTACAAATATTATGCATATTAACAGATTAAGATTACAGGCATGAAAATTCAGTTTTATGAAATGTGTAAGAGGTATGACATGTTGCTTATGCGCATTTAACCTTCAGTAATCTAAATCAGACAGTCCTCTCAGCATCCTATAACAAAAGACAAGTTTTGATGCTTTCTCTACTCCTAGTCTGTTCCGGATATTTGTATGTATGTAACTGAAATTGCTAAAGATTGTTTCAATGGATGCTGATGAGGCTGGCGCATCCATCAATTGAAGGGCCATGTCTATAAAATCTGCAGACACACCTAGAGGTTTCAGACCTTTCCACCATGTCAGTGGAGGTACCTGGACAGCAGCATCAGAGAAATAAGACACAGGAAATGGCATGCTCTTGGCTTGGTAAGAGATTAATGTCGCTATGAAATTTGGATCTTTACTTATAACCCATTTGTTTACGATTTCAAGCTGATCTGGTGTGAGCAGCTCTCCTTGGTACTTTGGGTGTAGTGTGTATGCCACGAGGTGCTATGGCAAGACTGCCTTGTGAAAACGAGCAGACACATGCTTTTTATGTGGTTCAATCAAAGTGTTGTTCTTAAGGTTAATCCAAACATTACATGCATCAGCCAGTGTTGCCGAGTCACCCTGACAAATATCAATCGCATGGGAAATAGGTCCTAGCTGCTCTGCTAAGTCTCTGGCATTCTTAAATAGGTTATAATCCATAATCCTTCTAATAATAGCACTCTCTAACTCTCCCTCGTGGTCCTGGACAATTTTCATGAAGTGTGGTCTGTTATGAATGAAAGAGTCAATACACATTAGTTGACTCTTGCACCTTGTGTCACAAGGAAGCTGCAGCTTCCTACTGCCAGGGCAATCGGAGAGCCAGGATAATGGTTTGTGGCGATTCCAAAAATATTTCTGAATTTCAACTATATGTTAAAGTTTAATTAGTGAATCTGGTGTTATATCTTGTCCTAACAAGTTCCTGAGGCAGCAACAGCTTCTAGTCAAGTTATTTTCTAAATATTCAACAGTTTTCCTATTATATAATCTGACTGAAAGTAGTTGCTATCTTATTAAAGGATTTTACTGCAGGTATATGCTCTAAGATAGCAATTACTTTCAGTCAAATTGTTTTCAAACAAATCTTGTATATATGTTAAGTGATATAGAAGTTACCTCTTCACTGATGATGGTTTCTGGAGTCAGTGTCTCATGCTACTGATAGTGGGCTTTCATTCTTGCTACTTTATTTACACGTTTGTAATCACATTCTCTACACTTAGCAAATGATTTTCCATTACTCTGAACTCCTAAGAAATGCTTCCAAATTGGATCCGTAGGCCTACCACCCGTAAAATACATCTTTGATCAAATATTTCAAATAACATCAAAAGTTATTATATTATACTGAGAGAACATCCAGACAGGAACTAAACAGATGAACTTAATTAAGAAGATTTACTTGATAACTGATTTCTAATAGAAAGTGGAGTAGAATTATATAGTGATGAAATAAGCTGATAATTGTATTAATTGTCAGACTAGAGGTTAGTCACTGTATGCTAGTTGTGTAAACATGTATCAGAGGAATATTGTAGTATAAACACAACCATGATAGCTATCAAAAAGCAATGAGAAAACTTAATTAAGTCCTGAAAACACGATGATGATGATGATGATGATGATGATAAGCTAAGTGAGGAAAATCCTTGAATTGAATTTCCCTAACGAAAACTAGTAACATGCAGTTTTTACTAAACAGTTGATAATCAGAGCTAGACAATTTTAATCAGTACTTAGGCATTCCGTGTACGTGTATAGCCTTGCATAAAAGAATTTCCACTGCGAGAGCTAGGTGTATATGTCGCGTGATTTTGTTCAAAATGACAAAAGCAAGAGGGGTTAGTATAAAATGCGGGTAAAATTCCGGATAAAATACTACCAACTCCAAAACGCGGAACGCTCGGAACCGCGGAAGGTCAAATGCCGTAGCGGATTGGGCCGCGGACACGGAGGCAGGCCTTTGATGGATTCATCAATTGTGATATATGTATATATTAATTAATCATGAAATAAATATTGATTTAATATATACATAGTTGAGGAAGTTGTGTCAGCACTCACACGTACTATAGTGCGTTAAACATCGACTAGACAAGATTCAAGATTCAATAGTATTTATTTGCTTCTTGGATACCAATTTACATATTTATAATACAGGTTGTCCGCCGAAGGCATTGCTTATAGTGGTGACGGATGCATAGCATTAAACATACATATACAATTACACACATATAGCTTAACATAGAATGTGAGATATACGTATGAATGTACAGATATGGTACTGAGCTAAGTAGACATTAAAAAAAGAACAAACAATACAATACAGCTATGTATTTTCCTTTTAGTTATTGAGATTAGAGATTTGTATTTTGGTGGGGGGGGGGAGAAGGAAGGGGGATGGGGCCATGCATGTCCATTACCCCCAGCCCAACACGTAGGTTGCTATTTAGTAGTAGCACTTGTTGAGGTGCGTCAGTTTGAAGGAGGCAGTAGTCGCGATAGCAGTAATATTGCATTATGATGTTGTAGTAGTAGTAGTAGTAGTAGTAGTAGTAGTAGTAGTAGTAGTAGTAGTAGTAGTAGTAGTAGTAGTAATAGTAATAGTAGTAGTAGTAGTAGTAGTAGTAGTAGTAGTAGTAGTAGTAGTAGTAGTAGTAGTAGTAGTAGTAGTAGTGGTGGTGGTGGTGGTGGTGGTGATAGTAATGGTGGTGGTAGTGGTAGTTGTAGTAGCAGTAGTAGTAGTAGTAGTGGGGTGGTAGTTGTTGTTGTTGTTGTTGTGGTTGTTATGAGTGGCTAGGGCAATGATACAGGAAGTGTGCGATCTTGGTTATCATGTCATTATGCAATGATAGCTGTTTAGTGTGTTATCTAGATCTAGTATGTATTGAGTATGCTAGTTTTAATTATGTCTTTGTATGATTTTAGTGTTAGTAATTTTTCGTGTGTGTGTTTATCTGCACTATTTCACGCTTTGATGGCACCAACTGAAATTCTACGTTTCCCTGTGTCTGTCGTGTGTATCTCATGTGGAGATCATGTTTGTTCCTAGTATTGTATGTGTGGATTTCGATGTTGTTTGCAAAGCTGTGGGTTATTGATTTAGGTAGGATTTTGTGATGAAAGGATCTGGCAATGTTGAAGATATGTGACTTACCTATGTCTGTGGGTTTAAGAAGTTTTTGTGTTTTGAAGATGTTTTGACCCTTTGCTGTTTTTGAGAACATTTTAATGCATTTTTTCTGCATGGTTTGGAATTTTGTTAATTTGGTTTTTTGTGTGTTGGTATGTGATGTGTGGAAGGATCAGTGTGGAATACAGGGTTTTAATGGTGGTTTGTGTTAGGTATGGCTTTAGTCTATGAATTACCCCTACGCCTATTGCTACTTTAGCTGTGACTACCTCAATTTGTTTGCCCCAGGTCAGGTTCTTGTCTAAATAAACTCCTAAGAATTTAGCAAAAGGAGCTTCTTCAACTTCTTTTTTATTAATATAGATTTTTGGAATACTAATGTTTCTTGATTGTCTAGACTTTGAAAATAGCATATCATCATCATCATTACGACGTATGAGGCCTGTATGGCCTTTTGTCTGTCAAAATACTTATTATTATAACTATTTGTCACTGTTTACGGTGTAGGAACTTTTTGTGCAGTTATATAGTTTGTTTTATCAACATTTAATGATAGCTTGTTTACTTTGAACCAATTAATAGCTTCTTCCATTTCTTTATTTACTCTTTCGTATAATATACGACAGTTACTGGTCAGTGTATTTTCAAGATTCAAGATTATTTATTTTCATATTTTGTCATCATTATCAGAGATTACAACAGGCAGTCCACCAAAGGCAAGCCTACGAAGTCGTGGACTTCTAACATATAAACATTAATTGCAAAATATATTATGACATAAATAATATGATGTAACATAAACAGACATATATATTACGTGAAACTATATGAACAGTAGGTATATACACATAGGATACAACAGTAAAATAGGGCAATTACATTCATGAACGTAAAGGGATGGAGGGTGGGAGAGGGATGGTGGTGGTTGGGGGGGGGGGGGGGAGGGGAGGAGAGCTCATCTATTATATATTACCATATTATTATTATTATTATTATTATTATTATTATTATTATTATTATTATTTTTATTATTATTATTATTATTATTATTATTATTATTATTATTATTACTCCTATACAGTTTTACATTTGATGTTTTGTTCCGGTGAACAGGTGCCTTGAATAGTTAGACTACAACATAGCTCATAATAGGAGTAATAGTGCTAAAAGAAGGTGGCATGCCTCCAGATCAAGACAGTAAGTTAACATGTTAATTAGTGAAAAGTGCTCCACTGAACACTCCGAGCACAATCGGATTGGAAAGCACCGCTACATTGGAAGGCAATGTCTTCCATCACTCTGCTCAGAATGTCAGCGGACACCTCAGCTCGCTCTGGAAGCATTCCAAGTCGTTCCAGAGCTGTGCTGTGTAACGGCCATGGTGGTGGTGATTAGTGGTGTGGTGTCTAGTAGTTGTCAATAATTATGTTTTTGATGAATTTATATTGTCTGTATCTATATTATTCCATAATTGTATTGCTTGGTAGGATGGTGTTCGTGTAGCTGCCTCTGTTTGGTGGTATGTGACGTGTAATTTGGAACTTGTTCTTGTGCTGTGCGTATGTATGTCTGCATTTATTGAAAAAAGATTGGATAGAGATGATGGTACGTTGCCATTGTGGTAGTCCTTTAGAATTGTGTATAATTGAACCCTTCCAATGTCTTCGAGTTTTAGGATTTTGTTTCTTTTGAAGGTATCTAGTCCCCCTACTGTTTGCGAAAATAGTTTGATAGATTGCTGTTGTGGTGATTTTATTTTTTTAGTTTAGTTTGATGTGCACTGTTCCAGATAGCATTGCAGTAGGTTATGTGTGGAAGTATCAATGTGCTATACAGATTTTTAAGATATGAGATGGAAGATATGACTTGAGTCTGTGCATGATACCAATATTCCTTGCCACCTTGGATGTGATTATCTCTATGTGCTTCTCCCAGGTGAAATGTGTGTCCAAATACTCCTAGGAATTTAATATACTCAGCCTCATCTATTTCTCGATTGTCTATGTAAAGTTTTGGGTGAGCAGCTTTTTCTGGTTGGCTAGATCTTATAAATAGTATAAAGTTAGTTTTGTTAACATTTAGAGATAATTTATTAATTTTGAACCACTTTATAATTTTTTCCATTTCATTATTCACGTATTTGTACAGAGTATTTATATCCCTATGTCTACCAAAGACATTGGTATCATCTGCAAATAATATTAATGAAAGTTAGTGGGACTGGATAAATTATGCATGTATAGTAAGCACAGCACTGGTCCAAGGATTGAACCCTGAGGTACACGCATACTAATTTTTTGTTTCCTGAAATAGCACCATTAAATTGAACACATTGAATCCTGTCAGTCAAATAATTTTGGATCCAATCCAAAGCAATGCCTCTTATACCGTAATGTCATAATTTTATCAGTAAGATTTCATAGTCAATAGTGTCGAATGCTTTAGAAAGATCCAGGAACACACCATGTTCTTTATTTTCCAAGGACTCAGATATTTTTCCTATCATATCCACAATGGCAAGCATAGTAGAGTGTTTTTCTCTGAAACCATACTGAGATTTGTAGATAATTGAATATCTATTTAAATAATTAACAATTCTTTTGTAATATAATCTTTCCAAGAGTTTCGAAAAAAAGTGGAGGCACTGAGTGGATCCAAATGGATCTTTAGCTTTATAAATAGGTGTTACTTGTGCTATCTTTAGTCGTGATGGGAATACATCTTGTGAGAGTGAGAGATTGCAGATGTGATTTAGTGGGGTGAGTATTTCTGTTATACAATGTTTAAAGATTTTCCATTTAAAGTTGTCAATACCTGCACATTTAGTCGGGTTAATTCGCATCAAGATTTTATAAATTTCTTCTTCATCTGTTGGTGTTAGGAACATTGAGTGTTGGTAGCTGCCTGACAAATAGTCTTGTATATTTTTGGCTGAACGTGATTGAATTTTTTGTGATAGGCTAGGTCCAATATCAATAAAGTATTCATTGAATTTGTCTACTAGCTCATTTTTATCTGTTATAATTTTGTTATTGCTAATGAACCGCATTGTTTCTAAGCTGCTTTTTTATTTATTCAATAGTGATTTAATTAATTTCCATGAATCCTGAATCTTGAATCTTACTGTGTTAAACATCGACTAGACAGTTACTGGTCGGTGTATTTATATAAATAGGACCTACCAGAAGTGCTCAGAAGCCAGAACAAATCAGAGTATCCCGTTGGTGAGCCACATAGCACAACATTCTCATAGTTAGTATCTGCTACAAGACAACCAGTTCAGCCAACAACACTGCAATTAAAGGGCTATGTGTCTCAATGGCTATGATGCAAAGACCGCCATGGCTGTTACAGGGCAGATGTCAAAACACAAATTAAATTAATGATGTTCCTGATGTACATAATTATGTCTATGATGATAATTAGGGACTGACTACAGTTAAGAATAATGAGGACGACAACGACAACAACAACAGTGTTATTAATTAATTATGTCAATGATTATGTTGATGTTCACAATAATACTAATATTACTTATAGCACAAGGCCATACCAATTTGTTTTTTTGGTGTACAAAAAAACATCCTAATTAAATTTTTCCAGATTTAGACTCGCAATTATGGAATCGCATCGGGTTAAACAAAAGCTTGAGTTGGCAGGCGGGTAATATAAAGCGTATACGGGTAGACATGTAGAGGCTACATGTTTTACCAATGGATGTAGGTACTGGTTCCACAGAATGCACCCCAAGTATAATTTTCCAGGTCAAATGTCCAATCTGTAATGTTTAATTACATGGTAATTGTGCTGCATATTTATGACTATAACAACATGTGCGGAGGTGATAGGTTATCGTCTACATGCAGTTTCCTCATTGCAAACCCTATTTGCTACATGTAATGATCTAAACTATAGATCTATAGAATACTAAGCCTTTATTTGTATCGATTTTACTCTTTAATCAACAAGCCAGCAAAAAGGCTTATGCAGTGGTCAAGAATATTCAAATTTTTGCTTAGTCAGTGTTCATTTGCAGACCATAGACAAATTTAAAAAATGACTACTGGGATGACTGGCTAATTCAACGAGCCAGTCGTTCCAGTGCTCAATTTTCAAGAAAGTCTCTTGACCTGCAAACGGAAACTGACTAAGCCAACTAAAACAGCGTATGCAGTGATCACAAGAAAGATTTGCAAGAGAACTATAGAAAAGAAAAGTGGAATGATTCTTGACAAGAAAATCCCGTTCATTACACGCACCCCTCTGTGAGTCTTATTAATATTGTGTGATAGAGGAGATAATTGTAATGCTTATTCCAGTATTATTCAAGCATTCTTTGGAGTTTACCACAGTATAGAGATATGCTGGTGGGTTGCTATATAAAGAGAATGTGTTCTATTTCAATGTGTGCCTTCAGGCCCGTGTGCACACAGGTTTCGTGACTGTGGCACTTCGCTAGACACTTCCAATGGAAATTTCGACCAACAAGACACCAGTGGTCCGTTCAGGAGAGCGAATATTTTCCGTTCACCGAACAATTGTTAGGTCACATGGTACATTCACCATCCTGAACGAGCTGTTCGCCGAACGTTTGCGGTGAATGTTTAGTGGCGAAGCGAACAACTTTATAGGTGACTCATCATGATTTGCCATGAAAACCAAGACGGCGGCAAAATATACAGCATCGTCAATTGAGACACGTTAAATGTCAATGTAACCATAAATAATGCATACCAATGCGTTCTTAGCGATCTTAGTTTTATGTTAGTCTTCCCCCAATATGTGTATGCTTGTGGATTGTTTTTGAGACCCTAATATTCATCATGACGTAATAAATATGATATCATAATGCATCGGATCTGACAAAAAGTTAACCCTCATAACTATCACGTGACATTGTAAAAGAATGCTCATCGAAGCTACGCATGACAACTCGTTCAGGAAGGCAAATATAGTTTGCGACGAACAGCGAATGCAAATAGGCAAATGTTCGGGGAACATTTTCCTTCCTGAACTCACTCTAGGTATCGGATGGATCGACACGACATACTAGGCAGCTAGTAGGGTAGGATAGGATATATTGTAATAAAATAGGGATTTAACAGACCAAACCGGATGCTACTAAAACCAGGAACAGGCCAGAAATAGGTGGTTAATTATGGGTTACAAGAGACATATGAGTAAGAATTTCCCCACATGCCTTTCCACCCACCACCCTGCTAATGATCTGCATCTGAAGTTCGCTGGTGTTGCCGGATAGCGGCTTAATCTCTGCATCATTGACCTAGTTTAAACCCTTCTTTATACACAGAAGATTCCATCTCCCTGAACCTCTCAAACAAGTCACTCGCTTGAAAGATCCACTGAGTGCATTAAGATTAAATGTTCATAATTTAAATAGGGTCAGATGGCTCTGTTAGACATCTTGAGGAGTAAAGTGTGCAAATGTGATGTTAGTGCAAATACAGTGCGATGTAGAGGGTGTTATAAATGCAATAGGAAGGGTTGGCACTACAATCCTGATGGGTTATCTAAGGCTGTGCCTGATCTGCTAATTTCTAAAGAAGAATCGAGTTCTTACAGGAAGTGTAATGCAATATAAAGGTCCTACAAGAAAATACCGAGCTCGCTAAGAAAAATAGATCTTACGCCAAAATGTTGTTAGTTGAAAAGTTGTTGGCCAGCCTTGCAACTTAATTTGCAATCGGACAGAACAACAATTCAAATACCAACAAACGAAAAGACCTAATGAACTAATAGCTAGCTAATGGCTCAAGGGTCAAATTAACCTACTGTGTCCCAGAAAAGTGTAATGGTTATCTAGAAAATCACTTTTAAAAAGGTCAATTGAAACTGACTAAGTGATTGGCATCAAAGTTGAATGTTATAAATAAATGTCACTTATTATAAACAATAGCTACGGTAGAGACAAATAATAACAATCTGGCAGGTAAATTGTGCACATATTAAATACTGTAGCGATCGCGATTGAGCACACTATCTGGCAATAACACTCCAATTTAAATTCTATCCGGCTTATGAGATAACAAATACTAATGGTGTAACAGTGTTAACACTATCTGGCAACAGAATACTGTGAGTATAATCCGGCAAGACTACCAAATGGAAGACACTCTGATAGGGTTCAAACACCGAAAATGGGGGACTAGGCTCAGTGACCTTGTCTGGTATACAAGTACCAAGTATGAATGCAATCCGGCAATAAGTACCAATTGGAAAGCACTGACAACAAACTACTGTCATGCAATCTAGCAAGTAAAAAGGAAAACTAACTCTACAAATTTACTAAAACAACCTGGCACGGAAAGCAATCATGAGCCTCTGATGAACCATGAAGTGAATCAGCAGACGATTACTTTGCCCGCACAGTTATTCAAACGTAATAAGAATGAGGATAAGGACGCCAAAGAGACTTAAATTCTAAGGAAGCCAGTTACTGAATTGATTTAGTAAGACTTTATTGATTTTTAGACTGTCATGAGACACTTCTTAGGTCATAGGCATGTGAACTCGCTATGGAAATATCCTGGGCAAATAAAGCAGATTTATAACTTAATTGTAAACCCTTTATGGCGAGGAATATTGTTCAAATGTGTTCTTGGAAACACATTTAACCAACATTCATCGCAAGAAAAAGTTTATACCCTACTGCTTTACTTTCGCACTCCCTGCTAAGATGGACAAGCTTTCCCTTGGGGCCTGGGTTAATGTGATACCAGACTTACTAAGTTTTGAGCATCCACAGGGTGCTGATACCTAGAGCCAAATTTGTGGCAATTTGGAACTAATTTTAAAGTACCCAGTCAAAGTTTAACTAAATTAATCAGAAACAGCAATACAGAACTGATAAGCATCCTAGGCTGCTATCTAATAAATCTGGTTCACCAATCCAAGCATTAGCCTAAAAGGTGTGTGGCTGACTTACTTTAATAGAAATCTCTAGACTATGACATTTTAGTACTGAAGCCATCGTCAAGAGGGAGAAATGCCCCTTTGACAACGACCTAGCACTTTAACAACGAGATTTGAAATACTCAATAAATGGCATCTTTTAATTGACAATCAGATAAATTCCTAGTGTCGTATATTAGATAATAACAATTATCGGTTCTGTACGTGTACTGTTGAAGTGTGCCAACATGAATGTAATCTTCATAAACTGGACAATAATTGGTTGCGCGTCGAAGTGGTGGAATATCCGCAACAAGAAGAAGTTTCGGTTTCTCTGTAATTTCTCAATCTGGAAGCGTGACTTGTATTTTTAGCTCCAAATGCTGATTTTAACACAATGCATTTCAATTCATTTACTACTGGACAATTTTAACATAATGCATCTCTTAATCAAATGTATTGGCGAAATACATGACTATCCAATACAGTCTGAAAGTTATACTCTTACTGGATTTCATACAATAAATGATTAAATAACCAAGATGGCGGCCAGCCTTAAAAACTTAGTCACCTTTGAAATTGAGTGAATCACGTGACAATGTGGCTGACAGCAGAAAATGAGACGTATCTACAGAGACGAATGTACAGATGCAAACACAATATCCATGGCTGCATAATCAAAATGATTCATCTAAGCTAATTACAAGCAAAACATGTGTACGAATTAGCACTCAACATAAACATAAAGAGTGGTTTAAACAACAATGGCATCCGGAACTAATAGACAAAAGACTATACAAAAGTGTTATACCTCGAAAAAGCAAACACTGACAAAAGAGAATTTTTCCACACTAAAAGACAACAGATTTAAAGTTTTATTTACTAATGTAGATACATTAAATTCAGATAAGCTTAATAAACTTAAGATACATTTAGACATCATGGATTTAATAATAGCACTTTCAGAAATTAAACCTAAGAATTTTCGACATGATATAAACATAGCAGAATATAACATAGATCGTTATGATTTAGTACCCTTGAACATTACTCGAGACAGAATTAAACCTAAGAATTTTCGACATGATAGAAACATAGCAGAATATAACATATACGGTTATGATTTAGTACCCTTGAGCGTTACTCGAGACAGCATTGGAAGAGGGATGATTGTTTATATTAAATCAGCATTAGTATATACACCTATAAACATTAATCTTGAGTATTCAGAATTTATCTGTATAAAAGTTAATCTAAGTGGTGATAATAATTTACTTACCACATTTATTTACCGGAGTCCTCAGTCAACAAGAGAAAATAATGAAAATCTAAGATTACTTTTAGAAAATTTAACTAATTTACAGTATTCACATTTTATAATGATGGGTGATTTTAATTTTCCTCATATAAATTGGACGGACAATTCAACTGTTGGTGGCCCAGGTGATACAGAATATTAATTTATCGAGGCCATTAGAGACTGTTTTTACACCAGCATATCCAGGAACCAACTAGATGCAGAGGAACAAACAAATCATCCTGTCTAGATCTTCTGTTCAGTAATGAAGAGGGTATAATAGATCAACTTGATCAATTGTCACCGCTTGGGAAGTGACCATTCAATAATCACTTTTTATATACATGCAGAAATGACAAATTGTGTACAACCTAAGTCGAGATAATTGTATGAGAAGACTGAATTTGAAAAAAAATGAAACATATGCTTGATATTGATTGGAATGAAACATTAAAAAATATGGATGTAGATATGCATGGGAGACTGTTAGTAGTAAATTGTGCACTGATATCCAAGATTGTATAGCAAAAATTAAGATTAAACAACAATGTAAATGGGTCCTGAAACATACGCTTCCTTTCAAACAGCACGTTCTTGCTAAAATAATACAAAAGCGAAGACTCTGGGCTAAATATAGATTATCAGGGGGTGACACCATAAAACTTGAATATAATAGACTGAGAAACCAAGTCCGACAAGATAACAAAGATACAAGAGCAGAAATTTGCAGACAAAATTAAAACTAATCTAAAGAATTTCTGGGCCTATGTTCAGACTAAAAGAAAAATTAAGGGGTCAATCCCTGTGCAAAGGCAGACGTCCTAGCAAACTTCTTTTCATCTGTTTTTACGAGCAAGCCTCATGGTAAGCTTCCAAAGATTGAGGCCATGGCTGTCCCACAACAAAATACGTTACAGATAAACATTGACATTGTCCAAAATAAATTGCAGAAATTAAGCATATCAAAATTTCCAGGGCCAGATGGCATCCATCCTCGAGTATTAAAGGAGCTAAGTAGTACCTTAGCGCTGCCATTAAAAATTCTGTTTCAAACATCATTAAATACCAGCACGATACCTGTACCTTGGAAACAGCAACTATTACTCCTAAATTTAAAAAAGGAGAGAGGAAAGATACGTGCAACTATAGGCCGGTATGTTTGACAAGTATTGTTTGCAAATTATTAGACACATTGATTAAAGATTCAATAATGCTACATATGAAAACTAATAACCTCTTTAGCAACTGCCAATTTGGTTTTATCCCAGGTAGATCCACTACATTGCAACTTTTGAAGTGGCTACATATACTTGACAATGGTGAAAGCATAGATGTGGCTTACTTCGATTTTCTAAAAGCATTCGATAAGGTACCCCCCCCCCACCAGAGACTTGCTCATAAACTGAACATTTATAATCTCAATCCCAAAATTATTAAGTGGATAGAAAGCTTTTGTCAAATCGCAGCCAGAGGGTTATTGTTAATGGGCAACCATCAGAATGGAAGTCGGTTTCCAGTGGAGTTCCACAGGGGTCAGTTCTGCGAACAGTACTGTTCATCCTATACATTAAAGATGTTCGTGATGTGGTAAGCACCGCTAGTGAATTATATTTATATGCCGATGATACCAAACTTTTTTATGGCATTAAGTCAGTAGATGATTTTAATATGATGCAATCTGTTATATACACCTGTGCAAAAGTTAAGCACCAGCAAAAACAATAGAACGTAGAAACATGATGGTACAACTAGGCTGTCATACTTTTTGTCCCCGCGTTAGCTGACATAATTCCAAGTACGAAATGCACATGCATGCATGACTTCACGCCGCTTGATGTCCGTGCGTGGCGGGAAACAGCACACGTGTTCAGTTATGTAAAAGTCCAGTTTGAGGTGTAGAACATTACATACAGATTTAGGCGACAAGATTAGGAATTTTGTGTTCATGACCGTGGTTTATTTGTACAGAGAGAATTAACTCTTGATTGTGAACCACTATGGCAAGACGAAGGTTAAGTGATCGTGTGAAATGGCAAATCATAGGCATGCATACCACTGGTATGTCATGCAGAGAGATTGGCAGACAGCTGAACATTAACCATACTGTAATCAGTCGTTTGATTGCAAAACATGGGCAAACTAACGAGGTGAAGGACAGGCCTAGATCTGGAAGACCGAAGAAGACTACTGCCCGTGATGATCGAGCCCTAGTACGCCTTGTAAGGAGATCTCCATTCACCAACAGCAGAGTGCTCAGCCAGCAATGGGAAACGCGCAATAGAGTGTCAATGTCTACCGTCAAAAGGAGACTGTATGCTGCTGGCATGAAAGCTAGGAGACCTGTCAGACGTCCTCTCCTCACTGCACACCACAACGAGGAGCGTCTGAGGTGGTGCAACGAAAGAAGACACTGGAACATGAGATCCTGGAGACGGGTACACTGGTCCGATGAAAGTCGGTTCCTGCTTCATGCCACAGATGGTCGAACTCGTGTATGGAGGTCCAGACGCACACGGCGTACGACCAACGTAACATCATGGAAGAAGTTCCATTTGGTGGAGGTTCCGCTATGATATGGGGGTGCATCTCATTTGATTGTAAGCTGGATCTGTTGACTGTACCTGGAACACTAAATGGACAAAGATATCAAGATTCCATACTGGATAGAGTTGTGGTCCCTCATTTTGTAAATCATGCACCTGGAACCCACCCTATATTCATGGATGACAACGCCCGACCACATCGTGCTAGAGCTGTGCATGAATACCTCCGCCAGAATGCCATCGAAACCCTACCATGGCCAGCAAGGAGCCCTGACATGAACCCTATTGAGCATATCTGGGACATTCTGGGAAACATGGTGAGAAGGAAGGATCCTCCTGTGCAGAACCTACAGGAATTAACAGACGCACTCCATCTTGAATGGCAACGAATACCACAATGGCGTATGAGTCGGTTGGTGACCAGCATGAGACGTCGTGTCCAGGCCGTCATCCAGGCACAAGGTGGATATACCCGGTATTAATAATGACAGTCTCAAACTCGTGCACAGATGTTAAACTTCGTTTTCAGACACCATTAATGACAATCTAGCCACGTGTGTCAACTGTAGGGCAATAGTTGTCAGTTGTGTCAACGTAACCATATTCAGGCCTCGTTTTCAAGTTCAAACAAAAACATAGTGTTTCCCCGCCATCATAATCAGCATTCCTCTAGTTGCATTATTACCTCTTGCACTAAGATGGATGGGTACATAAATGTTTATGCTATTGCTTTCTTCATAGCACATGAATATACCCTCGCATGTGCGTAAAAATAGGGTGGTGCTTAACTTTTGCACAGGTGTATATATTCACTAAATGACTGGACTAATAAATGGCTATGACATTTCAATAACGAAAAGTGTAAAATTATGAGAATTGGTAATACCACTCTTACCAATTACAGTTATACAATAACTAAAAATGGGCCTCCAATTAACTATACCAAGTTTTAAAAAGACATAGGTGTTAATATTGATAGTAAGCTGTCGTTTGAGAAACACATTAGATAAGGTTAATAAAGCAAATTCCATAATGGGGGGTTATAAGACGAACATTCGTATTTCTAGATATAAAAACATTCAAAACTCTTTACACATCACTGGTAAAACCACATCTAGAATTCGCTAACCAGGTTTGGAGTCCATATCTTAAAAAGCATATAGATTTGTTAGAAAATGTCCAGCGCAGAGCATCCAAAACTGTCCCAGGATTGTCACACCTAAATTATGAAATGAGGCTTAGAAAACTTATTATACCAACACTTGCATATCGTAGAATAAGAGGCGACATTATAGAAACTTATAAAATAATAACAAAAAAGTATGACCCAGATGTATGCGATTTCTTTGAGCTAAGACAAGAATCTATAACCAGAGGGCATAGTTTAAAATTGTATAAACCTCGGCCCTGCTTAAACGTCCTAAAATACTCCTTTAAGTATAGAGTGGTGAACACATGGAATAGCCTCCCATCCCATGTAATAGAAGCAACAACAAGAGCATCATTTGAGGGGAGACTTGATAAACTGTGGGTTAGCAAACCAGTATATTATGTAGCTTGCGGGGGCATGTGCTGGTCCGCCGATAGATACCTGCCCATCGCAAGTGCATGATGACCGGGATGGCTGGTTAGCTGCAGATATCAGGGTTGCTGATCCTGTATGACGTCTCTCCGTGGTGTACAAAGACCGAGTTCTAGAGCTGGTGGAACACTGATGTTCCAGTGGAGCCGTGCGACCATTGCTGCCAAGATTGAACCACACAGTGTTGTCCCAACTATTTGTGTCGCCGGTGTGTCTATCCATACTAATTTTGAGAATGGAGCAATAAGAATAATATACTAGGAATATAAATAAGTACTATACAAACAAGGTGAATCGTTTGCCAGCAAATTGAGCACAATATAGAGCTAGCTGGTGTCCTTTCTACGTGGTGTCACTGGAGGTACCACACAGCTCCTTGAATCCGCAGAGGTATCTCCGCAAGAGAAGCATCCACATAAGAGGTCACTGAGTAACTTAATATAGTTAATATACCCCTAACATACACAGAGAGAACAATGTTGCTGCGAGAGGAAAGTGCCTCACGTGGGCCTCCGTCACTGAATGTTTCATGATGGTGCAAGAGGAAGGTGCCTCGTGCCGGCCTCTGTCACAGGAATTCTCGCTGCTGCGAGAGGAAATTGCCTCGCACGGGCCTCCATCACAGGTAAATGCCTTCGACGCCGAAACGGAGGAAAAGAGTTGGCATAAAGGGCCACTCTTTTCTTCAACAGAAAATGCTAAGTGCTGAAAATCCTAGTGAAGCCATAATTAACGTGATGCGCACTGGTTTACGTGAAGGCGGAATGAGCGATTTCCGAAGAATTCCCATATCACAGCCTTATGTAGTTCCAAGATGCTGTATTGGTAGATGCCACTTTATTTATGCGGGCCTTCTGCTACAGTCTAACCTACCCATTAGTTGTTAGAAACGAAAACTATCTTTGGCCGCAAGTGGCAGGGATTCCTACCTATCGTTAGATACAGCTGTCCAATGGGCGCAGACGCCTATCTTCCCGTAGGTCGCTTTGAAAGAGCATCTACATCCACAGACAGCATGCCCACATGTTACATCGCAACGTATCCGAATTTGATGAAAATCCGGCTACCTTGCTCCGCAACCACATAAAACATCACCTGGACAATGGCTACATTTCACATAAGCAAGTTTGATCACTGACATATCGCTAATGCGGGGATAGAGAGGCGAATATCCATCGTGAGCGTCCTTCCCGTGAGGGCATGGTGGATTCCAAGATTCTTCCCAGACACACCAACGAGTTGGATGGAGATGCGCATCTCGTCCGTCACCGCTTCCTAAGGATCTAACCTTTGACCTGACATTAGAATTAAGTTCCAATGTGCTCAGATATGCACTGCAGGCCGGTAAATAAACTATCAAACTTACATTTATAACTATATGTTTTCGCAGTGCTTTCCATCGTTGGCGGGGTTATCTAGCTAAAAAGTATCCGAGGATACGGTGTGTGGAGGGGGGTGGTGGAGATGTATGTAAATCAGCACTTTAACCATCACCGCTCGGAAACCTCCGATAGTTTCCCATGGTCAGATCAGATCAACGTGCTGATGGGACGTCCAAACGATTATAAAGCCATACAGCTGGTGGATCGTGGAAAGAGACAATAACTTGATATATACGAGGCCCTATAGGTATTTGGCCAATTTTACACAACCTTGCAGGAGTGCGGGGCTACATTATCGCAACAACCTGAATAGAGGCATACACTATGTGTCTCCTAACGAAGAGATTGTCCCTAACCACTTTAACCTATCCTATTGAGCTAAATAGTAAGGTTTAGTCGGTAACATGCCGAGCTTAAACAATTAGAGCACGGTCAGCGACTTCAGTGTAAAATGGATGATGGTGGGAATAAATGATTCAGATATAGATGTTGCTGTATAGTATCTCCTAGCGTACTGTGGTCTAAGTTTTCTATAATTAAACAAAACATATTAACTGGATGGCTATCTGCCGTATATATAACTATCCGATGCAATGAACAATGATAATTTATATAAGAATTAATGAGGTAGTAAATATCAGGTTGAAAGACCTAAACGGTGCTGTTAGTTAAAGCACCTACAGTAAATAAGGATAATATGAACAGTAATAAAGAAATTATAAATCGTGGACCTAAGACCGGGAAGGCACCTATTAGTCATCAGTACCAAATACGGAAATAATAATTAGATGTACAATAGTATAGTTACTTAAGTACCTAATAGTCATTGGTATGGAACAGCTACTATGGTACTGAAATTGAGGCGCTAACATATTCATAGCGTGAGTCGACGCGTTCTCTGGAGCTGGAAAGGTTTCCGCAGGTGATTCCCACAGCTAGTTTCCGCAAGTTGGCTCTGCAAGCTGACTCCTCCAGGCAGGGTAGACACGGTACACACTCAGGACAGTGAAACAGCGCAGTGAAGTAACATCTATTAGATAGTCTCTGTAACTAAATCACAATTTATGCAGAAATGAGAAAGTATTCCGTCCGGCGACGGAAGTAGTAAAGTTGAAGTTTGCCCATTAACAGAGAGGGCGGTATACAATGTTAAGCAGTTACATAACTTGCCAAACGGTGCGGGATGCATCCCATAGCTCTTGCGACGCACCTAGCAAAGTCCACCAGACTGTGATCAAAAAGTTAATTAAAACACACATGACATGCAGTGCGGAATTTAGTGTCCACTTTTCAGCGTGGTTGGCAGATCCGGCGAGTCATCCACCAAGATTCACCGTAGCTCTACATCGTGTAGGATTACATCCTGGGCCGCAGGGGCTCTTTCCGCAAGTTCGAATGTGGGAACGATCACTTTAATTACTTATTTTGCTCCCGGATGGCCGTCCGAGAGCATCCAGAATTGCGCAATGCGGAAAGTCCGAGAACTGCTTTTACATGCGGGTGAGCTGAAAGCAGCAAGGAACCATGGTGATGTGCTGTATCTTCCGCCGGTCCACTCGTCTAGTCCGCACCTCCAGTCAGTTCTCGGCAGGTCGGTCTCCACGCCGATGATGCTCCTGATTCTCGATTTTTCAACCGTTTTATATTCGCTGTGACATTAGAGCTGGGTGTGACAACCAATCATCGGCCGAACGCCAGCCAATCAGCGTGCTGGTATACTAGTGACGTATCGACCACGCGTACAAATCACTCTGTATTTAATATATATACAAGCGATTACGACGCCATACCAATATTCTACGTAAAATTTAGCGGGGAGCTTCGACGATAACTCAGCCATTTCTGGGCCGATTTTGAAATGGTTTACAGTTTTAGAAAGCTCGTTTAATTCTGGTCCTAATCGGTACCAAGAACAACGAGAACAGATGAATTATAAACATTTACGAGTACTTACGAGACGTGTTGTCAGGGAAGCTCTGACGCACGCGCACGCGCATGCGCACCACGCGTTTTATCGGACTCGTAGGGCCATGTACGCGCACTGTCCTACCCAAGGGGGCGTGCTTGGAGCGAATCTGGAGTGGCCGTTCCGTACCCAGCTTTGCTGGGACAGTCTGTACCCGTCCGGTCGGTCCGCGCTACAATTACGACTATTATACTGCAGACATAAACACTGATTACTATCATGGTGACATATAAGGAAATGTAATTGCTTTGAAAATCTGTCATAGCAGGTTAGTAGCTTACTTACAGAAATAGAATGTGATTGATTGATTGATTGATTGATCTGGTTCCATGAACGTAGCCCATAGCCACAAGGACTAATTATGCGAGCATGTACGAACATGGAATCAAATAATGGTTTAGAAAAGGCTGCTTAAAAATACAGGTTTAAGACCTGATAACAATTTAGTACAAGAAGGCAGAAATGTCAAAAACTAATGTTACCTGCTATTACATCAATGAAACCCGCCTCCTTGGGCTATGACGTTGAGCATTCCCTTTCTCCGACTGTGCAGTATGCAAACTATAACTATCACAAATAAGTTAAAAATCAAATCTGTGACCAGAAAATATGTCTTGTGCGCACATTTGGCACTCGGTTCTAGACAGCAAAAGTGCTTTCAAATTAAGTGGCAATATAGCAACTTACTGCCGTACAAAATACAGCCACGTTTACCAATTAATCAACTGGCCATACAGAATCCGAACCCACTAACATTTTACGTAAATAAAACTTGAAAGCAATACATTGCCATACTGCACAACAGTCGGCGAGAGAGAACACTAACATTTTTTTTAACTTCACCGTCAGACAAACTGCAATTGCTAAAGTAGCAGTTTATATTCGGATTTGATATCATGCTAACGTAAAGCTCACGATCTAGTCAGAGTGCGCACACGCACGCACGCACGCACACACACGCGCGCACCTGCAACAACTTCTAGCATCATCATTCAAAGAAAATTAAACAAATTCTAAGACACCAACCGTATGATGAGAATCGAGTGGTTAACGTCTCGGGCTAGCTATTACTTGATATGCAAATCTGGAACCTAACAAAAGCCACGCCGTCTAAAATTCACGTTCGTCTCCTATGAATAGTTTTTGATAGCTATTCCTCAAGTAAACACATTCCAATATAAATCTATCCAAGTAAATGCGTGCATCTGATAAGCACACAAATAAACGTCATCTATATTAAGTCCGTCGAACAGCAAATAATGTCATTTCACAAAAATGACCGGTAAACAAACTGAAGAGGAATATCCCTCCTAAGTAAGGAGCACCGCAATCGAATAATGAAAATTGGTTCAAGCTCACAGTTCAAATGAAATGTAAGTTGACACAATCTCAAAATTCGATCCGGCTGCTGTTTGATTACAATATGTAGGAAATGAGAAGAGATAGGAGGTGCAGAGTACCGGTAGAAAACCCCCTGAGCCGCCGCCGACCAACATCAGCAGAGCGGCTCAGGGGTTCTCGATCATGTGGTCGAGTTTTACCATTTTGTCTTTTTAGAATGCACAAACCAAGCTTGAGTCTAAGTGCAGGGTATTGCATTTAAATGCAAATGCAAATGTTTGTAAATGATTCAAATGCAAATGCAATTACAAGTGCAGCCTAGCACGATTGCATTTAAATGCAAATGCAAATGTTTGCAACTTATTCAAATGCAAGTGCAGATGCAAATGCATTTGCAAATGCATTTGAATATTTGGGCACACGTCTGGTACTGAAATTCTGAGTATGCATCTGCCATCTATGAATCTGCTGGTAGCGACTATTTTTAGTAAAACTTTTTGCAGACCAAGAAGACTATTTTTGAAATTTTACCACTGAAATGATTGCCTCGTTTATTGAACCAGTCATTCTAGTGTAAAATTTTCAAAAATAGGCTTCTCCTTATCTGCATATGGAACTTTACTATGAAAAAATAATACTTATTTCATCTTTAACACTTTAACGCTCGAATTTGCTCAAAATATTTTCAATTTTCTCAAAGAAAATGTATATTTACAGACCAAGAGAAGACCATTTTTGAAAATTTTTCACTGTAATGACTGGCTTGGTTATTTTCAAGAATATTTTCCCCTATGTTCAATGTTTTGAAAGGAATTTGAGTGATAGCTGCTACTGCGCCTATGACAGCAACAGGTTCCAGTCAAAATACATTCAAGATAGTTATCAGCTTATGCAATATCTGTATGAATTTAACAAATATTCTGTTGAATATTTTGAAGATAGTTTGACTGACAGCTGTGGATTACAGTTTCCAGACAAATTTGTTTCAAAATGTTCATTAGCTTATTCAAGACCTGAACTAAGATTCTGGCACTTCAAGATTAAAATGTTTAATGTTAACTTTGTCTGAGATCATCTTAGTCACAAATGGCTGAGTATGTGCTTATAGTCAGACTGAATGAAAGGCGTGTCTAATCACAATGGGCGAACAGTAAATTAACCCATATCAACAGAATTATCAGCATCTATTATTTATTGATCTTGGTAAATGTCTATTTGCATTCCAAGAAGATAATCTGTGAAATTTTATCACTGGAATGACTGACTCAATTACCAAGCCAGTCATTTCAGTCATAAATTAAAAAAAAATTGTATTCTCTTATAATGCAAATGGACATTCAAAAACCCAATCTTGACAACTAATGGATTAAGAGATTTCTGAATGAAGGGAGTTAACAACACTCTACTCTATTCACAGATTGGGCAACCAGAGATATATTACTAAGCTCAAGCTAATTACTTTGAAAAGATCTTGACAAAGAATATAGAGAGTACTGGCTGAGTAGATTGTACTGTAGTCAAAGGTGATCGAGTGACCACTTGTGTCTTGTGGCTAAAAGACTGCGGTTCTTTAACACAGATGATCATATGAATATCATTAATTTTCCTGTAAATCAACATATTGACTAAACCAGCAACAACGTTTAGTCCAATTGTTTCATTAACCTCTTGGTGCCCAAACCGGCCAACCCGAGTCTTTGTCGTGGTCTTTACAAATGCCAAGAGAAGACAATCACTGAGCCAATTATTTCAGTGCTCTTGTATGTATGTATGTATGTACAAGAGAATGGAGGCATCCATTCCTTACTATTTATAAGCTGATCATATTTATTATGATCACGTTGCTGTAGCTTATCTCAGAAACAAATTGACCAAAATTTGTTATCTCAACTGACTTAAGTCAAACTAATTTCAAAATATACCGGATTTTGCATATTTAGGTATATTGATGGTTGAGAGCTACATGCTAGGAAATTCATATTGAAATGGGTTAATAAATCAGAGAATTGAATTTCTAATTTCTAGTAACAGTAATGCCATTTTTATGATTTAACACTAATCTATAAGCAAAAAGGCAACAAATAACTTGGTTGAATTTTTTTAAATTAATTTGACTGTAATTTGACTGGAATAAGCCATTGGGCATGGCTAAATTTTTGGATAATATTAAAATAGGCGTTGCCTATAACGTATAAGCGAATGCAGACACCTGCCAGTAGTACTGCCTCTTTTTACATATCATGGTGTTCCATATGCTTGCGGTAGCTACCACAATCGGCATCACAATAAAAGAAATTTACAACAGCAGCAAGTTCCAATCAATTTTGAAAGAAATGCATAATGAGAAAAGTATGTAGTGCTTTTGAAAAAATCAAATGCATTTGAAAACTCAAATGCAAATGCAACCCTTTTCATACAAATGCAAATACATGAGGTTCAAATGCAAGTGCAAATGCGTCAGAAATTTAATATAATTGCATTTAAATGCAAATGCAAGTGCAAATGCATTTGCACTTGTATCAAAGCCTGCCACAAACTATAATTGAACGATCTTTAGTTGGTTTTAATTTAAATCTGACCATATTATACTTGATTGCCGACAACGAGTGCTACGGTTGGTGCCTCGCAAAAGGGATGTCAGAAGAAAAACAGAAATATCTACCCTGACTTCAGGGGTGAGCCCACAGTGGCTGGAATTACAGATACAGTACAGTACTGGCAAATTACAAGTAGCTGTGGGATGGATGGATAGGGGAGTGTGTATCTGTGGTGTGGTCTAGAGGCACGTGGCCTATAGGCACATGGTCTGTAGGCATGGTCCATGGGTGTGAAGGTGATGATGTCACAGGGTACATCACATATGGTGATGACGCCACATATAGTGATGACGTCACACATGTGGCCGTAGTAGCAGCAGCAGTGAAGTGTTTAGGGGTGTGGTCTATAGGGTTGTGGTACCATAGTAGTTATATATGGAGCGGAGTGTTCCGAAACCGCTATTTTAGAACTACCTGCCATCACGCATCTCTCGTGAGACCTATTCTCGAATACTGGAACTCTGCATGGTCGCCAAAATTGAAACAGTAATTAGAAAGAGTTCAACGACGAGCAACAAAACTTGTCCCGCAAATCAGAGAGTATAGCTACACGGAAAGACTTGAAGCCCTAAATTTAATGTCACTGAAATATAGACGGTTTCGAGGAGATCTAATTGAAACATCAAGCTCATCAGGTATCTATATAACTTTGATACGGCCTACTTCTTCGAACCACCCAGTATTACACAGACCAGAGGTCATAAGTTCAAGCTCAACATAACACGCAGCAATAAAGATATTCGCAAGCACTTTTTCACCAATAGTGGTACCACAGTGGAATTCACTGCCAGCTACAATAGCCGAAGCAACAACAGTCGAATCATTCAAGAACAAAATAGATATCTACTTCAAAAAAAGAACATTCGATTTTGACTGAACAGGCCATACATATACCAGCCCATCACAAAGTCATACTGCAATTCCGCAAATAAAGTTGACTGAGCTAGGAGTAGCCTGTGTATAGACATGAATATGCTTGGTGGCGATTCCAATTACTAGTAGATACATCTCTGCTTCCACATCCGCACTTTGTGGTTGCATGCAGAGACACAAGGCAAGCGTAGAGAAGGAGACTCAGATAGCGATGAATGCAGAAAATTAAAACAACGGCAATAAGACAAACAACTGCCTCCACAAGTCAGCATGCAAACAAGTGTAGGCGGCATACCGCAGCTAACACAGGGAACACCCATCTGCACCACAGCATTCCCACAAATCAGTGTTAACCCTTGCCAATCTGAGTTCAGAATTTTACATTTCAAATTAAATTAAAAGATGATCTGTGTTCATTTTCCGGCAAATTTGACAGCAACATCATCAACAAAGTTGTTGCAAAATGTACACCAGTTTCTTTGTTATTGACACAGCAAACGATGGAATATTGACAGCAGAGTGGTAATGGCCAAAGTCTTAAAGCAAATGGTTTTGAGGATACTTAATTAAGCAACAACAGTCCTATCGTTCAAGAACAAACTGGAAGTCGACGTTAAGGAAGGAACTTATGAATTGGACTGAACAAGCCATGCAACAACAAAAACACTGAGGTAATAACAAGCGAATGGTTTATGCCTCATAAAATGATGATGATGATGTTCAATTCAGTTCATTTCGGAAATCCCTCCCATATACGGGAGCACCTCACGAGCGAGTAAAATACATAAATGACAAAAGTAGAATCTGACTTGTGTATGAATTACTTGGTCTATTTATTACTGTTTATATTTGCGAGTTTTGTGGTCCTGTGATGGTGTAGTGAGTAGAAGTATTGTCGCACTGACATTTCTAGTTTATGATGGCAGTTGCAGCTTGGTTTGTTAGACATATATGTAGAAGGGTCGAGCAGGAATGATGTTAGGATGCTGTTGTTGGTCCAGATGTTGTGGGTGTTGGTGTTGCACGTGGTACATAGGCTAGAGTGGATCAAATTGAGGTATTTCATGTGGATTTCAGCTAGGGCAGTGCAGGCAGTCAGAAGGTGCTGAAGGTCAATGGGTTCACCATTACATAGTAGGCAGGTTGCATTAACAGTGTAACGGCAAAACTTAGCTGTGTTCAGCTGAAGAATGTAACATCCTGTCAGTAGCCGTGGTCGTACTGCAAGTAGGCACATATCGTAAGGTGATGTAGTAACAGAGTCAACTGCTGGATGTGCAGAGCAGAAATTAATTGGATAGTGCTAGACGTGCTCCACCGAGGGATACAGCTGCAGTTGTGAGTTGAGATTTGCAGACCATTGTTTGTGTATGTTGGTTCTAATAGTGGTCTTCCAGGAACATTTTCCTGGTGGGCTGTCCATGAGTTCATAGATGGATGGCAGCTCAAACCTTGTCAATATCCTGCGTATGTCTGCAAACCAGCTCTCCTGGTCAAAGCCTCTCATAACACTTTGCCTTACAGCTACTTCGAATAGAAGCATTTCCTGATTTCCACAGATATTTCTGGTCATGATGAGCTTCAACATATGTATACGAGCCTCAACTGGTAAGGTGTCGAATATGATATAAGGTGATGGGTAAGCAGTCCTGTCTGGAAGGCCTAATATTTGAAGTAGTAGTTTGTAGTAGAATTTGTCTAGCAGATTAATTTCTGTCTTGGTAAGGATGAGAATGTTCAAACCGTGGAGTAGTACAGGAAGGATGTATATCTCAATCAAGTGCATACTGGCATTTGGTGTTATCCCATTGATGCTGTGGAGTCCCGCGCCCATGAGAGAGTAAGCTGCTCGTCTTGCCTTTTTATGTTTTCATCGACGGTGGGCCATGTACTAGTAATCTGATCACTCCTTTGGATTCCCAGGTGGGGAGCACAGCCTGGTGCTGATACCAGTTCTCCATTTAGAGTAAATGCTGGCTTCTCCTGTTTACAGTTTGATAGGATGGCACATTTCGCTGGCTGCAGTTCATAGAACTCGTAGGTGTTGTAATAGCTTGATGTGTCTATCAGGTGCTGTAGCTGATATTCGCTGTTTGCGATTAGGCTGTTATCGTCAGCACAGGTCGGCGCTGCCGAGGGTACAGTCCCATTATAGGCAACATTACCAGTGGCATCTAGGCAGTTGAGCAGATTGTTGATGTACAGTTTGTACAGGTCTGTTGATAATATGCTCCCTTGCCTGATACCTTGACTGAACGGAATTTGTTCTGAGCACTCACCATGCCATTTCATTGTGGTGGCAGCATTTTTGTGAAGGTCTGTGATGAGGGACCAAGTGGCTCCCTCTATTCCAGCAAGATACAGTTTACGCGCAAGGCTTGTGTGGTTTACTACATCGAAGGCTGACTTGGTATCAAGGAGAGCAACGTATGTACTAAGCTTCTTGATTCACGATTCAGAGGTAGCTTCCTGGAGCATCAGTGTGCTGTACATTGGTGATAACCCGGATGTAAATCCAAACTGAAGAGGGGGTTGTGTTTTAAGTACTGTCTGTTGGATGGTGACTTTCAGAAGCATTTCTAGAGTTTTACAAATGGTTGATGTTACTGCGTTAATACCACGATAGGATGTAGATTGGTTAGGATTGCCTTTTTGCTTATAGACTAGTGTTAATTGGCTTACCTTGAAGATGTCTGGAATGGTTTTTAAGTTTGCCAATAGCATTCAAGATTAAGGTCAGCAGGTGACCTAAAATTTGTGTTATTGTTCTAAACCGCAACAGTCCCATCTGTTGGGATTTTAGACCAATTTGATCAGTAGTCTGAGATGCGGCTCCAGACACATAAGGATGCAGATAATAATAAGATGAAGATCCCTGCTCCCCTATCCCATCCCCCTACCCCCCCCCCCCCACCTCACCCCACCCCACCCCACCACCCCCACCCCCATATATGCCAAGGACATACACGTATTCATAAATAAACTGTCAACTCACTTAAAAATAAAAAATAAAAGTTCACACAATGCAAGTGGATGCCACAACATACCCACCCTTATAATTATTTTCTCTTTTTTTCTTCTTTTTTTAAATATTATTTTTTTTGTCTATGTTATGTGTAAGAGTGTTGCTGTGTGTTGCTGTATTGTCTTTGATAATGTATCTTTCAAATCAAATCAAATCAAATAAACTTTATTTGCTGCTGTTTTATGATTATATATATATTGATTATAGG
This sequence comes from Chaetoderma sp. LZ-2023a, assembly GCA_034401795.1. Taxonomy (NCBI): domain Eukaryota; kingdom Metazoa; phylum Mollusca; class Caudofoveata; order Chaetodermatida; family Chaetodermatidae; genus Chaetoderma; species Chaetoderma sp. LZ-2023a. The sequence goes on along the minus strand of CM067370.1, from coordinate 8,666,937 downwards.
AATCCATCAAAGGCAATGCCTATAAGGCGATGGAACCTTTACATATATAACGTACAGACATCATGTGATCAATGACAATATAGCAACACTGTTACACATAACATAGACAATTAATAGACGTTAAATTTTTTTTTTTAAGTGGGTTGACAGTTTATTTATGAATACGTGTATGTCCTTGGCATATATGGGGGGGGGGGTCGTGAGTGGGAGGGGGGGGGGGACCTTCATCTTATTATTATCATCTGTATCCTCATGTCTGGAGCCGCATCTCAAAGACTGCTGATCAAATTGGTCTAAAATCCAAACACAAGGGGTTGTTTCGGTTTAGAACAGTAATATAATTTTAGGATATGCATATTCTATTATTCCAGATTAAGCTGTTAATTCAATATTAGATTTGTTACTGTGGTGACTAGATACCATACGCATTCTGGAAGCCATGGTAAGCCCTTTAGATCATGTAGCCATCATCACGCTGACAGTAGAGCATTGAGAGCTGATCTAGTAATTTTGTATTATCATATTTTTAATTACTTTTTTGTATGAGTTCTGATTTATGATTTGTGTGCGAATGTCTACAGGAGTACTGTTCCATAGTTTGATGGCTAGTGTGGAGGATTTGTTTCTTGATGTTTCTGTGCGGCAGTAGTTTGTATGGAGATTGTGACATGATCTGGTGCTATATGAGTGTATTTCAGTGTTATGTCTAATACGTGTTGACAGTGGTCTTGGTAAGTTGTCAGTGTAGAAGTCTCTCAGGATAGAATATAATTGCAATTTTCCAATGTCTTTAAGTTTTAGTAGCTGTTCTGTTTTGACGATATTCTGGCCCACTGCTGTTGAAGAGAATAGATTAACAGCTTTCTTTTGTAGTGCTTCCAGATTTTTAAGTTTATATTGGTATGTGTTAGTACAGATTGTATTGCAGTAGGTGATATATGGAAGTACTAATGTGCTGTAGAGTGATTTTAATATGTTATTTGGTAGATAGGACCAAAGACAACGCATAACACCTATGCTTTTTGCTACATTGGAAGTGATAATTGCAATGTGCTTCTCCCAAGCGAGCCCTTTATCCAGATACACGCCTAAAAACTTAACAGGTTGTGCATCTTCTATATCTTGACCATCCATCTGAATTCTTGGGAGAGTGGGGTTTTTCAATTTGTCTGCGTTTGTGAATAACCTATAGTTAGTTTTACTGACATTTAAAGATAATTTATTCACTTTGAACCACTGTATTACCTTTTCCATTTCATAATTTGTAGTTTTGTACAGGGCGTCTATGTCCTTGTGGCTGCAAAATGTATTGGTGTCATCTGCAAATAGTATTAGTGTTAGGCAGTTGCAAATGGTGGGTAATCATTCATGTATAGTAGAGACAGCAGAGGGCCAAGAATTGATCCTTGAGGAACACCGCAAACTAGTTCTGCACTCCCAGAGAGAGAGAGAGCTCCATTGTACTGCACATATTGCGATCTGTTAGCCAAGTAACTCTTTATCCAATCGAGTGCAATGCCACGTATTCCATAATGTGCTAGTTTTTAAAATTAAAATCATGTGGTCAATTGTATCAAATGCTTTCGAAAGGTCCAAAAATATTCCTAATATATCGACCTTGAGTTCTGTAACTTTAATTACTCTACATGAAACATGAAACATGAAATTCTACTAACTGTAGGCCTCTACAGCTGCGGTGTTCCTCAAGGATCAAAAAGATACAATGAAACTAAGAAAACTACAGATTACACACTCTACAAAATTGCTAGAAACAAAGCAACAGCATGCATCAGAAAATCAAAACAGACATTTGAACGTAAAGTGGCAACTGAAAGTAAGAAAAATCCTAAAGCCTTTTGGAACTATGTCAAGAGTAAAACAGTTCTACGTGAATCAATTAGCAAGCTACGTAACCCTGCAAACGACACCATGACCACAGATGATACAGAAAAAGCAAACATTCTCAACACATTTTTCTCAAACATGTTCACTCCAGAAAATCTTCTTTCTACACCAATCATTAACCCCAGAAACAATGGTACCATACTAAAAGACATATTAATAACACCTATTGCCATCGAAAATAAACTAAAAGGACTCAACCCCAACAAAAGCAATGGCCCGGATGAAATACCAGTGAGAATACTAAAAGAAGCTGCTAAAGAAATTAGTACACCACTATGCATAATTTTCAACAAGTCTCTTGAAGAAGGCATTTTACCCGACATCTGGAAAATGGCAAATGTATGCTGCATACACAAAAAAGGCTCCAAGAATGACCCAAGCAACTACAGACCAATCAGTCTCACTTCTACATTATGCAAGGTCCTAGAATCTTTTATAAGAGACAGTATTGTAAATTTCCTGGAAACGGCTAATCTATTTACCAAATGTCAGCATGGATTTAGACGTAAAAGATCATGTAAAACTCAACTACTAGAATACCTGGAGGATTTAACAGCCATGCTTGACTCAAACGAACCTGTCGATGCAATATATTTAGACTTTTCAAAAGCTTTCGATACTGTGCCACACCAACGACTCCAAACAAAACTGAGAAGCTATGGTATTGGCGAAAATTTAGTAAAATGGATAGGGAACTACTTAAGCAACAGGAGCCAGAGAGTTAGAATTAATGATGCATCATCGGACTGGATTGAGGTGACCAGCGGCGTGCCACAAGGAAGTGTTCTAGGACCTATACTTTTTCTGATATATAAATGACCTACCTGATCGATTAACCTGCCACTGCAAAATATTTGCAGATGATACAAAGATGTACGGCAACCCAGCTACCAGTCAGATTCAGGAAAACATAAATAAAGTATGTAAATGGTCGCAGACATGGCAACTATCTTTCAACACAGACAAAACGCATGTCATGCACTTCGGCAGAAATAACCCTCAAACCAAATACTATATGACAGATACACCTGATCCACATCCTGTATCAACATCAGATGTAGAAAAAGATTTGGGGGTTCATGTCGACAGAAACCTCTCTTTTGACATACATATAGGGAACATTGTATCTAAGGCAAACAGTACAATAGGACTAATCAAGAGAACATTTACCAACATTGATCAATCTATTTTCACGCTACTATACAAATCACTTGTGTGACCCATTCTTGAATACTGCAACTCAGCATGGTCTCCAAGACTGAAAAGGCAATCGCAGCTATTAGAAAGAGTACAACGCAGAGCAACAAAACTTGTCCCATAAATCAGAGAGTATAGCTACACAGAAAGACTTGAAGTCCTAAATCTAATGTCACTGAAATATAGACGGTTTCGTGGAGATTTGATTGAAACATTCAAACTCATCAAAGATCTATATAATATTGATAAGAACTACTTTTTCGAACTGTCCAATGTTAGACGGACCAGAGGTCATAGGCTCAAGCTCAACATAAAACGTAGCAGCAAAGATATTCGGAAGCACTCCTTCACAAATAGAGTGGCACCACATTGGAATTCACTGCCAACAACAATAGTCGAAGCAACCACAGTCGAAATATTCAAGGGCAAACTAGACATCTTTTTCAAAGAAAGAATATTTGAATTCGACTGAACACAATTAATTGTGGTGTGGCTTTGGACGTTGCTGTTACACATATACTTATACAACATATGTGAGCCGTCAATTCCCAAAGTCATAATACAATTATTACATCACAGTGGACTAATCTTGAAACAGCCTGTGCATCTACATGAACATGCACACATGAAGATAGCTACACGTGTTGTATCCAGACCAGGGTTGCCTGCCCTACCAGTTTAGCACTGAGGCAATAACAAGTCAATGGCTTATGCCTTGTAAATTGATGATGATGATGATGATGATGATCTAGCAAGCCTCTAACGTCAGGTCTGTTACAGCCTCGCTGTTTGCGGATTAGCCTGAAGGATAGTTTTATATCATTCCCTCTGGCACACAATAGGGTTGGGATGTCAGCGTTACGCTTGTCCGCTACTGATCTTCTTAATCCTGATAGTGATATCCCGATGATGATGATCCGCATTTTATCGAAACCCAAGATCTCAAATAAAATGGCGCTGAATACTAACAGTAACATCAACCTAACTCAGGGTACATCAAGGTGTTGTTATAGAGAAGTTTTGATCACTCCAGTATGCTCTCCAAAGTGGAAAGCGCTTAATGTAAACACAGGTATACATTTAGCGGAAATTGATGTCATTATTATATCATTAAGAAAAAATGTGTTTCCTGCAATTGTTATATTTCCGTGGTATGTTATTCACTTTTTGTAGTATCATTGTGTTCCCTGTATTTGCGCATCCCCTCTCTTTGCGCATACGCGTTGAAACGCTTGTGAGAGTCTCTCACAATCGGCATGTACACATATTGATTTACATGTCAATCTATAGTTATTCATTTTGCTCATACAAGACTCCGCTTGAAATTGTGAAACTACTTGTTATAAAATATAGGTTTGATCTCGGGTAATAAAGGCCGCCGGAAAAAAAGGCTGCCACTATGTCAAAAAAGGCCGCCGTTGTATATTTGGCTTTAAAGGCTGCCAGGATCTGAATTATGCATAACGTGTAATATTTGATGGATGTATTATCCGTGATTGTTTGTTTATTACGATTAAGCATGCTATGAATTATTAATGTTGTCTGCTTGCGTGAAATAGTATATATATATATATATGAGTATTAGGCGGCATGTATCTGATTATTAAATTTCTACTAATTATGGGGTTTTTTTCTTTTTTAGTAGTAGTAGTAGTAGCGGCACTGATGGTAGACATGCGTGAGGATGATAATGATGATGGTGGTGGTGGTGGTGATGATTTCATTTAATGTAATAATAGCAGATGTAGCGTGCAGCATAGATAATCTAATTGGCCCTGAAAAGGGCCTTTGTTCTAACATAGAGTTAGCATGCTGCACTCCTCCACCTGGCTGGTTGTTCAGATTGGCACAACGTCATCGGCTGGAATCTGCGGCGCAACATCTTCGGCAGGCATCTCCGGTCTCGGGCAGAATGAGCCAACCGTTAGCGTGGTGACCAGTTATCATTCGTATATTCTGTCCAATACATGTCAAGTTTCTCATTAACTTCTTTCGCTTTACTCCTTTGCTCCCTGTCAAGTCTTCTCTGTGAGCTAGTATTAATGATAAGGTCACTCACTAGCTTTGCATCCCTACCGAGCAGCTCACACAGGAGGTAGAATGGTAGACTTGCTGAGAATATAATAAGAATAATAATAATATTAAAATTTGACGGTGAATTGGCATAGAAGATCTAGATCGTATAGAAGCATGGAAACAAATAGAAATGAAAATTACTATAATACACACCCACGCCGATGTACCAAAAAATAAGGGAGATAAATCGTGATAGGTTTTCAATATATAATTATACGTGTGATCTCCCTTATTACTGATATATCGAAACGGCGACGGTATTGGAGGGAATTAAAATTTTCTTTTTTAGAAATATGGTGTGTATCGTTATGTGAGTGTTGCTAGCCTACTTAAGTTGTACATTTTGCTTTTGTTGTTGACTGATTGGGTCTGTATAACTACAGGCCTGATTTCTGATTAATCAGATGATGATGACGACGACGATAATTACGACGATGTTGATGATGATGATCTCATATCAGCCAAAAACCGCTTCTGCATTGGTCTCACGAAATGTCTCATTTGCCGACCTAGAGACGACTATTTTTGACAATTTACCACAGGACAATCATTCCAGTGGTGAATTTTCGAAAATAGTCTTCTTGGTCTGCCAATGGACATTTTCTATGAGAAAAGTGAAAGAATCTTGCGAGTTAAAGAGTTAACATGTTTAAAGTTATCTTTCTTGCCCCGACTATTAAGATGGTAGCGCCACCCTTCGACATCGTTGTTCGTCCGGACGTCTTGTTTGTATACGGAGCAGTCCGGCGGCGTGAATAGGCAGCCATCAATCCACGTATTTCGGAAATATGACGAATAGCAAATTACAGCAATGATAATTTAACTTTCTGTATTAACCCTTTCACAGACAAATCCCAGAAAAAGTATATTCTTTATTATATAAAACTTTAGCTGTTGAATATTTTCAAATTAATCCGGCTGAAAGCTGTTGATGCCTGAGGCGGCAACGGCTTCCAGTCAAATTAATTTCAAGATATTCAACAGTTTTCTTGTATGGTATCATTGAAAATGAGATATGGGTAATTTATCGCTTAAGCACAGTAGTATTACAGTACAGCTCGGAAATAAGTTATTTAGTAAAAGTTTCTCTTCGACTACCACCGGCCTCGAGGTTGGGTCTTGCAGCTCTGTGGCTCTGGATCCTCGAAAGGTGGCAAATCACTTGCCCGCAAGTAAACACCACAGGATCCGCGTCACCTCCAATCTCTATATTTTCATCAACTAAACTAAGTTCACCAACCGGCTCCACATCAGCTACATTAACCTGAACAACCGGCTCCACATCACCTACATTAACCTGAGCAACCGGCTCCACATCACCTACATTAACCTGATCAACAGGCTCCACATCACCGACATTAACCTGCTCCACATCACCTACATTAACCTGTGCAACCGGCTCCACATCACCTACATTAACAGCAAGTCCCAGGTTCGTCTATTATAAAACCACGAGTAGAGAAATCTAAATCCTGGTGGTTGACGATGACGTCAATCAATATATAATCTGATATGAAACTTATTCTGTTGAATATTTTGAAAATAATGTGAAAGTCCATACAGGTGGTCGCTTGATAAGTTTCTAATAAAATGCATGTCTGTCTGTGTGCGTCCGTTAATAGTGGTATGCTACATAACCTTTTTAAGAACGGCCAGTGCGTTCCATGCATGCTATCTGTCACGATTTTGTAAAGGGCATTAAACAGCCATAGGTATAAAGCCAGTAATGCCGCCGCCGTTAAGCCTTCATGAACAACCACCATCATTCAAATATACATGTATGTGGTTCCCTCAGACAAGTCACAAAGAATCACGATCTGATGACCAGTCTTAGTGAAAGCCTAACTAACTGAATGTGGCTGCAGCATCAATGACAATATATTTTTTTTATGAACCACTGACTTAATGTGCCACTACCATGACTTGTATTAAGAACCCCCCATCTAACAACCATCAAATGTGCATACAGCATACAAATTTTCCATTTAATTTTGGTACAATTTCTTTCAATTTTTTGGCATTAGAAAAACATCATGTCATTACATTGTTAACGCAAGCTGTGTTATTTAGAGGATTAATTCCATGAAGCCAGCAGACAATCGCCGGATTATCCACAGGCACTTACAATGGGGGTTTGCTTTAACCAACCAGCTTGCAGAAATGTCCTCAGCAAATCACAACGCACATGAACTCGCTCGACGTGCACTGAACTTAGGTTGACAATCAGTCTGTAAAAATCTTCCGATCAGTACAGACCATCTTTCTCAATTCCAAATTTTTCAAATTGTTCAACATTTCAATCCTAAATCAAAGCGAATTTAATTTTTTTTAAATATAAAGTCTGCATAAAATCTTGGTTCATTCCCGATAGTACTTTTCAAAGATACAACAACAATTTTGTATCTTTCTGTACACTTTCTATCCTTATTCAAGTCGATTCAAACATTGACTAATTTTCGCATGTAAACCATTTGTAAATTTCATAGTATCATATTTTCAGTTTTCGATTAATTTCTCAAGAAGTGTATACGCAGTATAATTGGCTAAAATAAAAGACGAGATAAGCTGAAATTATTCCAATATTTTCCAACATTTATTTACATTTGTGTTAAAGAGCATATTACTACTCAGATAACACAGCATTGGCCCAGTAAGCTGTGTTATCACGGTATTCTTATTATAAAAACCAACATAATACCGAAACTTGAAGACATTTTAAAGACATATTCCCGTGCTTAGCAACAGCCGTTATCAAATAGTTGAATAGTTCGCCTCTACATCCGCTCCATCTGAAAAATGGTATATAAGTAGGTCTATAGTATAGTCTAGTATAGATCGATAATAGTAGGTTTATAGTATAATATAGTAGGCGGCCTTTAGAGCCAAATATACGCCGGCGGCCTTTTTTGACACAGTGGCAGCCTTTTTTACCAGCGGTCTTTATTGCCATACACCATAGGTTTAAAACAGTGCTGTTGATTTCGGACACTGAAATATTAATTCAGAATTGTCATATCTATCGCAAAAATTGTTCTTGGAAACATAAAATATGAAGGCGTGTACCTATATTTGCTGATAAAATAATGTCAGATGACATTTTCTTCCCCTTTAAGAATAGCACGGAAATTTTTACGTATTCAGGGTCACCGTTTGTCAAACCGATCCCTCAAATATGATACATATGTTACCATTGGTTAATCTTCAGCAACAATGCATTTATGTAATAATAATAATAATCGTTATTTATTGAGGGTAATACTTCAAGTACATGACCTGATCTAGCAGAGGTCCTCATTAACATATATACAAATTTATTTTTTATTAAATCAGCATTTTTTTTTATCATTTGTCATTGAAAAGTCATAGAAAATGGTTATCATAAAAAATAACAGAAATATGTTGACATAAATTACTGCCATCACCTCTCATGCTCTATGCAGTAAAAATGATGGCAACAGCTTATCAAAACAAAGATTTGACTTGCTTGTTGCAAGAGGCAATATTCAGATATTTGCAGAATAACTTGGATCGTAATTTATGTAGCTACAATGTACATCGGAAACACAAATCTACTAGATATTAATTCTTGAACATAGATGAAAGTTTTCAGGATTTTTCCCGAATTCAGGATTGTTTACAGGTCTCTGAATCCTTTATTTAAAAAATGATTAGTTTTCATCTGAGGGGGAAATTAATTGTATGCTTTGAAAGGGAATAGCTATAAGAGTGCATTTAAACACACGATATTTAATTATATATGGTAGTGTCTTTGTTAATCAGCATTTTAAGTAAAGTTCAGGATTTTTTTGCGAACACCACTTTCATCTCTGTTTGGCGTGTTTGGAAGTCATGGAATTTGTTAATTTTGGTTATGAAAAGCCGTGGAAAAGTCATGGAATTTCAAACATAGGTGTACAAACCCTGGTTGAATATTTTGAACTCAGTTGGATAAGGCACCAATGTCTTCCAATCCAATTATGTGTTCAAAATATTCAACAGTGTGTTTTCTTGTTTTGGAAGCATTTTAAGCTATTTCTGAGTGGTACTGTGGCTGTTGTTAGCTACTAGCTGTTTCTCTAATCACATGCACCTGATCTTTATGTTTGTTTCTAGGTGGCTCAGCCAGCACACTGCAGGACATAAAAGTAGCTGAATGCTCAGGTGGATATGGATACAAGGACAGTGGTCAAGCGGGTGGAGTCACAAGGAACAGATTTATCTACTGGTACATGTGCCTATAACTGTATAAATGTATAATAATTTTGAAAATTTTACTTTATGATAATATATTAAATTAGGATAATTAAATAACTGCATAACAGATTGTTTCAGGAGTTTTGTTGAATGCTGAAGGTAAATGTATCTGATCAGATCGCTTTACTGCTGCACATTAAGGGGTCGAAAAGGGTTCAAAATATTTAACTGTGGCAGGTGACAAGTAGGATTTATCTTTACCTGTCCACTATACTACCTGAACAACTTCAGTCAATATCTGCAGGCTTTTGCCAGGAGAGACTACTGCTTTAAAATGTAATGATAAAATATAAGCCTACATTATTGCAGAAATTACCTCATGCAAGTAATTGGCTATTTATAAATCATAGGAATTATGTGACAGATAGATATTTTGTGTGGCTGTCACCAGCAAAATCTGCCTGTCCGTGACATGCAGACCGGCAAACAGTTTGACTCCTGACATTTAGCTTATCACTCTGTCAATTTTAAAAGCTTCGGAATCCGCAGAACAAATGTAAATATGTGAAAAATGTAGGTGAAAGCTGCTGCAGTCGAACAGAAGAGCTCAACCCTACCCTCGCATTTGTTCAAGAAAATTATTTTTATTGAGCCAGTCATTCCAATGGTAAAGTTTCAAAAATAGTCTTCTTGATCTGCAAATGGACATTTGTCAAGACCACTGCAGAAGCCATTCTTGGCTGATATGAGTGTTATCAGGTTAAATACAGCAACACTGTTTTCCAATATAAGACAAGGTTTATTAAGAGATGTCTGCAATTTTGCACATGTAGTTATTTCAGACTTCTCTGGTCTGGACTCTAGGGATTGGTATATTAATCATGATTCATTTCTGTGCTTTAAAATGTGTCATTACCATCATGATGAACATGTGATTTTAGCTAAACTTAAACCTCTTATTCATGGTAATTATGAAATTTCTTTTGAAACAATTGTATGCACATGTATTTGTATATTCTGGGCATAAAACCATTAAGTTTGCTATGTGTGGATCAGTGAGCTAATGTAGTTCTGTTGCGACATTCAGACGTATGCGCATATACTGTATAGTGTCTCGATAGCACTGTCTGCACAGGCACAGGAGAAGCTTATAGCACTGTCTGCACTGGCACAGGAGAAGCTTATAGCACTGCACATGCACATGCACAAGAGAAGCTTATAGCACTGCACATGCACATGCACAAGAGAAGCTTATAGCACTGCACATGCACATGCACAAGAGAAGCTTATAGCACTGCACATGCACAGGTACAGGAGAAGCTTATAGCACTGCACATGCACATGCACAAGAGAAGCTTATAGCACTGCACATGCACAAGAGAAGCTTATAGCACTGCACATGCACAAGAGAAGCTTATAGCACTGCACATGCACATGCACAAGAGAAGCTTATAGCACTGCACATGCACATGCACAAGAGAAGCTTATAGCACTGCACATGCACAGGTACAGGAGAAGCTTATAGCACATGCACATGCACAAGAGAAGCTTATAGCACTGCACATGCACAGGTACAGGAGAAGCTTATAGCACTGCACATGCACAGGTACAGGAGAAGCTTATAGCACTGCACATGCACAGGTACAGGAGAAGCTTATAGCACTGCACATGCACAGGTACAGGGGAATCTTATAGCACTGCACATGCACAGGTACAGGGGAATCTTATAGCACTGTCTGCACATGCACAGGTACAGGAGAAGCTTATAGCACTGCACATGCACATGCACAGGTACAGGGGAAGCTTATAGCACTGCACATGCACAGGTACAGGGGAATCTTATAGCACTGTCTGCACATGCACAGGTACAGGAGAAGCGTATAGCACTGCACATGAACAGGTACAGGAGAAGCGTATAGCACTGCACATGCACATGCACAAGAGAAGCTTATAGCACTGCACATGCACATGCACAAGAGAAGCTTATAGCACTGCACATGCACATGCACAAGAGAAGCTTATAGCACTGCACATGCACAGGTACAGGAGAAGCTTATAGCACTGCACATGCACATGCACAAGAGAAGCTTATAGCACTGCACATGCACAGGTACAGGAGAAGCTTATAGCACTGCACATGCACATGCACAAGAGAAGCTTATAGCACTGCACATGCACAAGAGAAGCTTATAGCACTGCACATGCACATGCACAAGAGAAGCGTATAGCACTGCACATGCACAGGTACAGGAGAATCTTATAGCACTGCACATGCACAGGTACAGGAGAATCTTATAGCACTGCACATGCACAGGTACAGGGGAAGCTTATAGCACTGTCTGCACATGCACAGGTACAGGAGAAGCTTATAGCACTGCACATGCACAGGTACAGGAGAAGCTTATAGCACTGCACATGCACAGGTACAGGAGAAGCTTATAGCACTGTCTGCACATGCACAGGTACAGGAGAATCTTATAGCACTGCACATGCACAGGTACAGGAGAAGCTTATAGCACTGCACATGCACAGGTACAGGAGAAGCTTATAGCACTGTCTGCACATGCACAGGCACAGGAGAAGCTTATAGCACTGCACATGCACAGGTACAGGAGAATCTTATAGCACTGTCTGCACATGCACAGGTACAGGAGAAGCTTATAGCACTGTCTGCACATGCACAGGTACAGGAGAAGCTTATAGCACTGCACATGCACAGGTACAGGAGAAGCTTATAGCACTGCACATGCACAGGTACAGGAGAAGCTTATAGCACTGCACATGCACAGGTACAGGGGAATCTTATAGCACTGCACATGCACAGGTACAGGGGAATCTTATAGCACTGCACATGCACAGGTACAGGAGAAGCTTATAGCACTGTCTGCACATGCACAGGTACAGGAGAATCTTATAGCACTGCACATGCACAGGAGAATCTTATAGCACTGCACATGCACAGGTACAGGAGAATCTTATAGCACTGCACATGCACAGGTACAGGGGAAGCTTATAGCACTGTCTGCACATGCACAGGTACAGGAGAAGCTTATAGCACTGCACATGCACAGGTACAGGAGAAGCTTATAGCACTGTCTTTACATGCACAGGTACAGGAGAATCTTATAGCACTGCACATGCACAGGTACAGGAGAAGCTTATAGCACTGCACATGCACAGGTACAGGAGAAGCTTATAGCACTGCACATGCACATGTACAGAAGCTTATAGCACTGCACATGCACAGGTACAGGGGAATCTTATAGCACTGTCTGCACAGGTACAGGAGAAGCTTATAGCACTGCACATGCACATGCACAAGAGAAGCTTATAGCACTGCACATGCACAGGTACAGGAGAAGCTTATAGCACTGCACATGCACAGGTACAGGAGAAGCTTATAGCACTGCACATGCACAGGTACAGGAGAAGCTTATAGCACTGTCTGCACAGGCACAGGCACAGGAGAAGCTTATAGCACTGCACATGCACAGGTACAGGAGAATCTTATAGCACTGTCTGCACATGCACAGGTACAGGAGAAGCTTATAGCACTGTCTGCACATGCACAGGTACAGGAGAAGCGTATAGCACTGCACATGCACAGGTACAGGAGAAGCGTATAGCACTGCACATGCACAGGTACAGGAGAAGCTTATAGCACTGCACATGCACAGGTACAGGAGAAGCTTATAGCACTGCACATGCACAGGTACAGGGGAATCTTATAGCACTGCACATGCACAGGTACAGGAGAAGCTTATAGCACTGTCTGCACATGCACAGGTACAGGAGAAGCTTATAGCACTGCACATGCACAGGTACAGGAGAAGCTTATAGCACTGCACATGCACAGGTACAGGAGAAGCTTATAGCACTGTCTGCACATGCACAGGTACAGGAGAAGCTTATTGCACATGCACAGGTACAGGAGAATCTTATAGCACTGCACATGCACAGGTACAGGAGAAGCTTATAGCACTGCACATGAACAGGTACAGGGGAATCTTATAGCACTGTCTGCACATGCACAGGTACAGGAGAAGCTTATAGCACTGCACATGCACAGGTACAGGGGAATCTTATAGCACTGCACATGCACAGGTACAGGAGAAGCTTATAGCACTGCACATGAACAGGTACAGGAGAAGCTTATAGCACTGCACATGCACAGGTACAGGAGAAGCTTATAGCACTGTCTGCACAGGTACAGGAGAAGCGTATAGCACTGCACATGCACAGGTACAGGAGAAGCTTATAGCACTGCACATGCACAGGTACAGGGGAATCTTATAGCACTGCACATGCACAGGTACAGGGGAATCTTATAGCACTGCACATGCACAGGTACAGGGGAATCTTATAGCACTGTCTGCACATGCACAGGTACAGGGGAATCTTATAGCACTGTCTGCACATGCACAGGTACAGGGGAATCTTATAGCACTGTCTGCACATGCACAGGTACAGGAGAATCTTATAGCACTGTCTGCACATGCACCGGTACAGGAGAAGCTTATAGCAGTGTCTGCTAGAGCTGGGCGGTATTGACATTTACATGACGGTATCGGTACCATGAAAGAATACCGCAGTATACCGTCATCTGAGTTTGAGGCATGGCACGAAATTAGAACAATTTTTTTCAATTCCGTTTCAAGATTCAAGATTTCATTTCCATCTCCAATCAACGGTAAATATAGGTAAAATAAATAAATCGGCTTTCTGATTTAGAGAAGAAAAACATTATGGCTATTGTGACTGTTTATTTTCACGACTTTATTAGGTCACTATTTTTATTGACATAATATCATTCACGGGAATATCGGTTAACGTGTGTGGTCGACTCGCTAACTATAACCCGCTGTTTGAGACATTGGAGCGTGCTACTTTCAATCTGGATTGTACTTGCTATTAATGCGTGCGACCAGCAAACGGTAAGTTTTATTTTGGCAGTCGAGGGCATTGATAAACAGAGTCCAGACAAAGTCCGTGAGTATTTAAACGAGGCCAGTGTTGTACTCTTTTATTTCTGTTGGAGTCGTATATTTGGTTACTTGCGAAAACGGGCCTATACACAAGCATATAACACGACATTGAATCTAGCCGATTCCAAAGCTTCTGATAATTACCGAGTACCCGATGTGCAGACTCGTTACTCGCCATGCTTCACGTGAACAATGCGTGTAAAAAGCTATTTCCGCGAACTTCCGACGTGTAGCCAGTTGAAAAATGAATTACAAAAACTAAAACACTATAATTTTTAGGTGTCGTTACTTAAACTGGATTTAATCCTTAAAGGCATTTCTTAAAACAAGCCAGAAAAATAAAAATAACGACTTAAACGCTGCTCGTTGTTAATTAATTAGCACGTGATCAAAACGGCGCGAGCAAATACTACGTTTTAGTAAATTTTCATTGATAAATTCAGCATAGTAATGTATTTTCCCACGGTCTAGTTTATGAACAACCAATCAGATACGTCTGGTGCGAGATCACTGTTGTGTTTGAATAGCACGCAGTTTGTATGTTGTTTTGTTATTCGAGCGTGTTTGTTCGGTGACAAAATGCTTGGAGTAATAAATTACAAATAATAAAAATGGGAATAGGGAAAATATTATAGTGTAATTACTACCGGCGGACGGCCATAGAATGAGTTTAGATGTTTTAAATAAAGCAATTTTACCGTGAGACTTTCAAGATGTACGTTTGACATACAATTCTGCCTGTCGTTATTTTGTGATTACTTCTTGATGTTTGTTTTTACAATGACCCTTTCACCTCAACTCGGGTAATAGTTAAGGATGCCAGTATTTTTGGCACTATTAGCGCCCATTTACCCTTGGTCAAGTCAGATTTTTATGGATCTATTTCTCAAATATTGCTCAAACATTATGGACGGTATTCACGGTATTTGGAAATGTCAACGGTCACGGTATCGGTTCACGGTATACCGCGGTCATCACGGTACTACCGTCAGACCGCCCAGCTCTAGTGTCTTCACATGCAAAGGAGAAGCTTATTGCACTGTCTGCACATGCACAAGAGAAGCTTATAGCACTGTCTGCACTGGCACAGGAGAAGCTTATAGCACTGCACATGCACAGGTACAGGAGAATCTTATAGCACTGTCTGCACATGCACCGGTACAGGAGAAGCTTATAGCAGTGTCTGCTAGAGCTGGGCGGTATTGACATTTACATGACGGTATCGGTACCATGAAAGAATACCGCAGTATACCGTCATCTGAGTTTGAGGCATGGCACGAAATTAGAACAATTTTTTTCAATTCCGTTTCAAGATTCAAGATTTCATTTCCATCTCCAATCAACGGTAAATATAGGTAAAATAAATAAATCGGCTTTCTGATTTAGAGAAGAAAAACATTATGGCTATTGTGACTGTTTATTTTCACGACTTTATTAGGTCACTATTTTTATTGACATAATATCATTCACGGGAATATCGGTTAACGTGTGTGGTCGACTCGCTAACTATAACCCGCTGTTTGAGACATTGGAGCGTGCTACTTTCAATCTGGATTGTACTTGCTATTAATGCGTGCGACCAGCAAACGGTAAGTTTTATTTTGGCAGTCGAGGGCATTGATAAACAGAGTCCAGACAAAGTCCGTGAGTATTTAAACGAGGCCAGTGTTGTACTCTTTTATTTCTGTTGGAGTCGTATATTTGGTTACTTGCGAAAACGGGCCTATACACAAGCATATAACACGACATTGAATCTAGCCGATTCCAAAGCTTCTGATAATTACCGAGTACCCGATGTGCAGACTCGTTACTCGCCATGCTTCACGTGAACAATGCGTGTAAAAAGCTATTTCCGCGAACTTCCGACGTGTAGCCAGTTGAAAAATGAATTACAAAAACTAAAACACTATAATTTTTAGGTGTCGTTACTTAAACTGGATTTAATCCTTAAAGGCATTTCTTAAAACAAGCCAGAAAAATAAAAATAACGACTTAAACGCTGCTCGTTGTTAATTAATTAGCACGTGATCAAAACGGCGCGAGCAAATACTACGTTTTAGTAAATTTTCATTGATAAATTCAGCATAGTAATGTATTTTCCCACGGTCTAGTTTATGAACAAACAATCAGATACGTCTGGTGCGAGATCACTGTTGTGTTTGAATAGCACGCAGTTTGTATGTTGTTTTGTTATTCGAGCGTGTTTGTTCGGTGACAAAATGCTTGGAGTAATAAATTACAAATAATAAAAATGGGAATAGGGAAAATATTATAGTGTAATTACTACCGGCGGACGGCCATAGAATGAGTTTAGATGTTTTAAATAAAGCAATTTTACCGTGAGACTTTCAAGACGTACGTTTGACATACAATTCTGCCTGTCATTATTTTGTGATTACTTCTTGATGTTTGTTTTTACAATGACCCTTTCACCTCAACTCGGGTAATAGTTAAGGATGCCAGTATTTTTGGCACTATTAGCGCCCATTTACCCTTGGTCAAGTCAGATTTTTATGGATCTATTTCTCAAATATTGCTCAAACATTATGGACGGTATTCACGGTATTTGGAAATGTCAACGGTCACGGTATCGGTTCACGGTATACCGCGGTCATCACGGTACTACCGTCAGACCGCCCAGCTCTAGTGTCTTCACATGCAAAGGAGAAGCTTATTGCACTGTCTGCACATGCACAGGTACAGGAGAATCTTATAGCGCTGTCTGCACATGCACAGGCAATGCTTATCACACTGTCTGCACGTGCACAGGAGAAGCGTATAGCACAGTCTGCACAGGCACAGGAGAAGCTTATAGCATTGTCTGCACATGCACAGGAGAAGCTTATAGCGCTGTCTGCACAGTCACAGGAGAAGCTTATAGCGCTCTCTGCACATGCATAGGAGAAGCTTATAGCGCTGTTTGCACACATACAGGCACAGGAGAAGCTTATCGCATTGTCTGCACATGCACAGGAGAAGATTATAGCACTGTCTGCACATGCACAGGAGAAGCTTATAGCGCTGTCTGCACAGTCACAGGAGAAGCTTATAGCGCTCTCTGCACATGCATAGGAGAAGCTTATAGCGCTGTTTGCACACATACAGGCACAGGAGAAGCTTATCGCATTGTCTGCACATGCACAGGAGAAGCTTATAGCACTGTCTGCACAGGAGAAGCCACAGGAGAAGCTTATAGCACTGTCTGCACAGGAGAAGCTTATAGCACTGTCTGCACAGGAGAAGCTTATAGCACTGTCTGCACAGGAGAAGCCACAGGAGAAGCTTATAGCACTGTCTGCACAGGAGAAGCTTATAGCACTGTCTGCACAGGAGAAGCTTATAGCACTGTCTGCACATGCACAGGAGAAACTTATAGCACTGTCTGCACAGGAGAAGCTTATAGCACTGTCTGCACAGGAGAAGCTTATAGCACTGTTTGCACATGCACAGGAGAAGCATATATTTATTCACATCTAGTCTGCATCTTACATTTACAGTAATGGTCATGCCCTGTCCATCTCAATCTCAGCTCCACCCACACCACGTCCATGTTGGGATCAATCGATCTCTGAACTTCCTGACTATAAATTTGCAGAAAATTGTATATGTAAACTGTTGAAAATTTTGAAATTAATTTGATTGGGTACTGTTGTTGCCATAGGCAGAACAGCATCCAGTCGAATTAGTTTCAAAATATTTGACAATGTTTATTAAATAGTAAAGACATACAATTCGTACAACGTGTCAGACTATTAAGACGGACTATATCGAATCAGTCATGACGTAATGATTATGACGTCCATCATACACATCACTTAGACTTTAATTATGACATCAGATGATCGATGGATAAACTGGAAAGATGAATTGTTGCAGGTGTTTCAAAGTGTACTTTTTTAGCTTAAATGTCCATGTTTCGTACAGTTCTAGATGTTTGTATTTCAAGCAAAAATGTCTCACATTCCTGATACAAATTCTGCTGTTGCAGGTCATTGACTGACTGTCTGCCTCGTGAATTTCTACAGACTACATTTTCAATGGTGTTAAACTCTGCATTTGCTGAATATCTTGAAAACAATTTGACTGATAGCTGTTGCTGGCTAAGCCACCAACAACTTTCCATCAAATTGTTTTCAAAATATTCAGCTGGTCCAGAGTTATTGCTCATTGAAATTATGGACTCGTGGCTTGTATCAGCGAGACAGTTAATATGTATGTATACATATCTTCTGTTAGGAGGACGTATGATGACTTTTTGGAATTGGTAGAGGAGTCACTGGATTTCAATCTCTATGGAAACCATGTGAGGTATCACTTCCAGGATACACCGATCTTAGGTGGTGTGACGATCCACGAATACCATGGAAACATTATTATCCTGGTTGCCACGGTGTCAAGTGTGCATCGGCTGTTGTTCCAACACCCACAGAAAATGCATGGATCTGTAAGTGTATATGTCGATTAACTGTTAAATCTGTAGCTAAATATTTAACAATGAACTTGTAAATTGTTAATTAATTTTGGTTAGTGTGTTAATACACATGACAACTGGTTGTAAACCATATATATGTGTGTATAATAAGTCTAGAGACGGGCCGCTTTTGTTATTCTTAATCTAATCTTTAACAGATAATCTATTAGGGGAATAGAACCCTTTCACCAATGTATGTTTTTTTAAATGTATATGCATTACCAATCTTGTCAGGCAGGAGTAATAAATACATAATAATTTTCTCTCGGAGAATTAAATATATATACTCTTCATTCACTTCCATACTTTGCCTACTTTCTTATAGATATCGTCATCTTTTACAAGTATATATATATTACCAATACTGGCCAGAAATGACATGTTAGTTTATCTCTTGAGCTGTACTGTAGCCATAATACATTAAACAGAACTGGCCAGAAATGACATGTTAGTTTATCTCTTGAGCTGTACTGTAGTCATAATACATTAACCAGAACTGGCCAGTAATGACATGTTAGTTTATCTCTTGAGCTGTACTGTAGCCATAATACATTAACCAGAACTGGCCAGTAATGACATGTTAGTTTATCTCTTGAGCTGTACTGTAGCCATAATACATTAAACAGAACTGGCCAGTAATGACATGTTAGTTTATCTCTTGAGCTGTACTGTAGCCATAATACATTAACCAGTACTGGCCAGAAATGATATGTTAGTTTATCTCTTGAGCTGTACTGTAGCTGTAATACATTAACCAGTACTGGCCAGTAATGACATGTTAGTTTATCTCTTGAGCTGTACTGTAGCCGTAATCCATTAACCAATACTGGCCAGAAATGACAAGTTCTTTATGATGTTAGGAATATTCTGTTAAATATTTGGGAACTAATTTGATTGGGAGCTGTTGCTGTAACAGGTTCCGGTTAAATTTGTTTTAGAATATTTCAGCTGCTTTCTTGTATAGTTGTCTTGAAATTGAGAAATTGGAAATTTAAATAAGAGTTAAAGGATAATAAAACTTTTTTATAATTTTGTCTAATTCCATGTCAATCATATTTTGTTTGAATTTAGGACTTGGGCTATATGTCAACTGATAGCAGCCTCCAGTCAATATTTTCCGATGCGTCGTTATCCAGCGCTAGTGATTCGAAAAACTATCATCGGCTGACCATGGCTGCAAGTAACGTCCCACAGCAGGTGCATACCGCAGCCACCTGGCTTTCACAAGATGGGGAGGCGATGTTTGCATATGCCACAGCTACAGGCAGTGTCCTACTCGTCAAAATGCCACGCTTTGGTGTTCCAGGTATAACAAGAGTAATCCACGGTTTCAGACCCACGTCATCCTGTTTTTGTCACATTGTAGATCATTTGTTTGGATTTTCTAGATTTCAAATTCTGTAGATGTTTTTCTGATCACTCCTAAAGTTGTGGAATTCTATTCTATGGTCACGCCCTTTCTTATGTTAAGATTTGAGCCAAATTGGAACTGTAGTTTGCGAAATATCCATAGATCCAGAATTTGATCTAATCTGGACCCATTTTTTTTTTATCAGGGTCACAGCCAAGGTCTGGCGATACTCTCTCACAGTAACAGCCTTTGTTGTGTTAAAATTTGAGTCAAATCACCTCAGCCGTTTCTGAGATGCATCTCCAGACTAGGGCTTCACGATATACCAATATTATATCGAATACCGGTACCATAGCTATGCCATTAGTCATACCGATTTTGCTGATACCGAAATATTGCGATATATAAGATAAAACCGGTATAACATTTTGTTAGGCAGATAATCTGCTTCCCATTAGTAATATTTCAATAGTATATAGCTGTCTAGTTATGTAAGTTACTGCTCTTCGTATGGGAAAATGATATTTTACCTGTATTTAACGATCACGCTTTTCTTATTTATCCAGAGCTGTCAGATTGTTTTTTTTAGGCTAGTGTTAGAGTAATTGATAAATTAACGATTACGGCTATGAAGGTTGCCTACTTGTAAAGTTATAAGAATGCACTTCTCACAAAAAAACTGAATAAAACTTATTTTAATTACCATCATAGGCCATCGGATGGTTAAAAATGTCTAATCTTTTCCTGCGCTAATATTTTTTAATTTCTGCCCGTTGTTTGTTAGAAAAATCATAATATGAAATGAATATTTTGAGTGATATTTTATATCAATTACTACAGCCTTGTTAGGCCGCGATTTCCCGGAATTGTGCGCCTTTGTAGTGACAGCCCAAGTAAAGAGGAACCCGGCAATATGAGAAAAACATCTCAATTCCTGCGAGCTTTATTCACTTCTTATGTTGGCGGGTATCATTAGATATCGATCGATACAAGCTATTCTAACGAGAGCGAGCTTAGGCCTATGTACTTGCAGCAATTGGTAATCTATTTAGTATGTGTTATAATGGCTAAGTTGTACCCCTGTGCAGAGATTTCCACATTTCCTGGCCGTTTCGTCCCATGCCAAATTCATCCTATAAAGCACAGGCCATCGTGGAAAGTTCATTTATTATTCTAACATATACATCAATGCAGATAGCCAGGAAGATTAATAAAACATATGTTTACATTCATATCCAACGTTTTGACTCATAACATTGATATTTGTCAGTCAAATATCAACAGCTTTAGCTGTTCGCAGTTTAACTGCGCAAATTTATACTGGGCGAGATGGTCACTGGTTACCAGTATCTCACGATTTCCACGCAGAAATAGTTGTAATTTCGTGGCAAATTCAAATCATTTCTAGTATTTTGGGGCCGTTTAAGATGTTTTGGGATATGAGTTAACTGAAGACAGTTATTGTTTTTATTGTGGAAATTTGCGGCGACTATTTAAGCAGCGCTGATCTACGTTGAATATGGAATCATACTACTCAAGCCTCTCCATTTTTCCCATTTTCCCCATCGGAATAATACTGGTATTAAAGGTATACCGGTATGAAAATTGATATCGATACCGATATTCATTTTTCTAATACCTACTCCAGACATGCAAGCACAGGCTGGAAGCTTCTGAATAAGAGATTTGAGATAAATTCTTAACACTTTCTGTCGGTCTTTCTCTCAATCTTGTGCCATCCCATGGCTATCAGTTAAATTCTCTTTTTAATAAATTATGCAAACTAACAAATAAAAATTGATAAATAAATGAAATTAATTGATAGTAAACTTTTGTCAGGAAGTGGTATCCATGGTGTTGTTATATTTTGTAAGAGTGGGTGGTAGTTAGCTGGGTGGTCTACTAGCCATTTTGGAAAGCTGTTCCAACAATATGAATAGAACTCCACAATCATAGAATTTCAATGATACAGATAAACTGTTGAAACTCATTTGTCTAGCATGTCTGGAAGCATCTAGAAGTGCTGCTTTGGTTAAAAGTAATTTCAAAATATTCAACAGAATATTTCTTGAGTCATGGCTAATGTTATGTATCTATATGTATGTCTTTGTGGTTTCAAAGAGTTAAACCTTACTGCTCTGATGACAAAATTTTTAATTCCCAAAATTAAATTGAGAGATGGACTGGTGTTCATTTTTCAACAAATTTAGTGGAAGATGTTGCTGTCGTAGACCACTAAAATTGTTTTCAAATGTACACCAGTTTCTTTGATATTGTAAAATGTAGATATTGACATCAGAGTGGTAATGACGAAGGCAGTACTGGTATATATCATGCTTTACTGTATTAAATAATGAAATAGTAAGACGTCTTACAGATATTTTGTAGGGAAATGTTTGGTGATTGTATTTATTCAGGTGTGGTTGTCCAACATGAGATGGCCAGATCTTCAGTTATGCAGAGACTGTGGTCAGGGATCATCAGGTAGGGGACAAAACTAATTCACCTGTACCGGTAGTTCATTGCTAGGAAATTTTTGTTTAGCCCCCCCCCCCCCCCCCCCCCCCCCCCCCCCCCCCCCCCCCCCCCGACATCGTCGAACTTCATCGTCATTATCCGTGTGTGAATCGGTCCGGATTTAGTTTACGCTCAATAACGACAGTTGGCCTGCTTGGATTCATTTCAAATTTGGAATGTCAACTCATTATGATAAGACCACGGTGGCATTTGCATATTGGCGAAATGTGTCGAGTTCCATCAGATTTGTCCCGCTTGATTACTTGAAAATCGTTAAATAATTGGTTTCCATTCGATAATTTCAGTTAGTTTGAATGGATTCATTTCAAATTTTTGTGTCCAAACCATATCTTGGAATGTCAACTTATGACAAGACCTCAGTGGGGAATGCATATCGGCAAAATGTGTCCAGATCCATCGGATTTATCCCCCTTGATTTCTTGAAAAATCGTAAAATATTTGGTTTCTTTTCGGTAGCTTCATTTAGCCTGCGTGGATCCAGTTCAAATTTCAGAAATACCTCCATCCGCATGAGACCTTGACTTGGGATTGCATTTGGCCAAAATCTGTCTGTAATCATCAGTAATCACCCTTGATTTCTTGAAAAATCTTACAATATTTGGATTGAAAAAATTGGGGTTGTACTAAAATGCCTGGGTCGGGGGACATGACCATAACTGGTCTTTTATCTAGCTTGACCCGACTCCCATCTGTATTTCTCTGAGCAGAGTAATTGCTCCAGTCTTTTACTTCTTGACTTCAACAACAATAAACTTAAGGTAATTGTAAACTGATAAATTGCTCCCACTCACATCACTTGTTAGTTAACTATTACCACTCTGATGTCAAACTTTAATAAAATTAAAAGATAAACTGGTGTTCATTTTTCAACAAATTTGGTGGAAATGGTGCTGTCATAGACAGCAACATCATCCACCAAAATTGTTGAAAAATATACACCAGACTTTTCGCTGTCGAACCAATAAAAAATAGAATTTTAACATCAGAGTGGTAAGGGTTAAAACAGTGTTAACCCATGGAATTCCACTATCTCAATTTCAAGAAAACTAAAGCTGGTGAGTGTTCTGGAAATAATTTGACTTAACCCTGTTGCTGCTCATCTCCCAGTCAAATTGATTTCAAAATATTCAACATAATATTCCTTAGATGATAAAGAATGTGTTGTTTTGTGTCTGTGAGGGTTAAAGTGTTAAAAGCTTGAAACATTACTTTCTCAGGGGTCGATCTTAACTTTTTATGTCACTAGTCCGTCGGACTAGAGATTTTGAAAATAGACTAGTCCGCAGATAAAAGCACTAGTGCTGTTAAAGGGGTTTCTTACATACCACACAATACATATCCTATGGTACTCACATTTCCAGCCAAAGTTTTTAGTACCCTTATCGCTTGATTTGATATTGCATAATTAGTTTGGAACCGCTATCAATTCTTTTAGCGCTATAAAATTATATTGTAAAAGGAACCAGGCACCACATGTAATTTGTTGTGTAGTTCCAGTAATCGGCAAATCACATGTATGAATATATATGCGCAGTCATGTTCAATAAGATTTTCTTTAAATTTCTGAGCGAAACAGGATTAACGCATTGCACATCTTAAATAATACGCGCCATGATCATAAATTTTGGTGCATCTAAGAAGAATTAGCATATTACGTATGTTCAAATTGCGTTACTATTTTACAAGTCATGGGCATATATTTTTATAGCACACTAACCAGGAAGTTAATGAATTCAAAACTGCAGTACACCTTACCCGTTGCAGTAGCTTGGTTCCCTGGGGCATTTATTTGGGAACAAGGCTACACGGTGTCATACGCAGTGTAGCTACTATGCGCTGTGATATTTTATCTACAGACTAGACGGTCAGTCACTGAATTGGAGTTGTTTAACGGCATAATTTTCTCAGTTCTGACTATCGTTATCCTACCGCCATTTTGTCTTTAAAAAATTGTCAATTCAAGCCGTGAAATGATTAAATATCGAATCACGATGTGCTAATAGTAGCTTACTGATAATTTAATACATTTTATCATAACATTTGTCCCAAAATCGGTTGATATAGACATTACTAAATTAATAGCAAAATAGTAAAATAATAGCAATTCTCATATCCCCCTCTAGGACAAAATGAACCAGAAGTTTCAATTCATAGGGAACATTGGGAATGAATATGTTCCTTGGCAAAATCTGTCATCAGTATACTTGTTTAATTATTAAATGTAGAGTGTTATATTCGCGTTGGTTTAATCGTTATGCTATATTATATGTAGTTTCCAAGTCATATACATATGCCAGATATGTCTATCGGTCAAAATCAATTTTATGAATTCTACCTAATGACTGATCAATTCATAAGCCATGCAACTCAGCTACGAGGCAATGAGCAATTCTTGTATCCCTCTAGGCTGAATTGACCAAGTAATTCGTTTTACGATGTCAGCACTTTTGCACACATTAAGCCATTTCGCAATTCGGTTATTTTTGGACACCGGACTTGTGACCAACAGACTATAAGTAGTCCGTATGAGAATCATGTAGTCTCGGACTAGCGGATAACTAGAGATCGAACCCTGCTTTCTGGTGGACACACTGTTACTTGGGAAGATGATGAATGCGGAGGTAACTGCACATAAATATGTCGACTGATAGCAGCATGTCTGTGCATATTCATATGGAGAGACTGCCTTCATGAACCTTCAGCCATTCGCTGTGTTCGCAGCTAAACATACTCGTTATTGCGTGGACATAGCATGTCCATTTCAAGTACTCTGCTCATGGTAAGTTGACTATTTGATATGAGCAGCAGTCTTATGCTCATGTCATGTGTGGATGTTGCAGCCTGCTTTGTAACCCATTGATCTTTGTACACGCCTATCATGGACGTTCTCTTTTGTTGCTAAGTCAGAATGCTGAACATTTCTCTCATTACCTGCATGTTGCGACCAATAGATACTAGTTTCTGAAACTTTTATTGGTCAGAATTGTTCAAGAAAATCTAATTTTGCTTATTGAAGTTCCATTTGCTGGCCAAAAGAAGACTATTTTTGAAAATTGACCACCGAAATGGCTGGCTTATTTATCGAGCCATCCATTTCACTGGTCAATTTGCAAAAATAGTCTTCTTGGCCAGCAAATGGGCATTGCTCAAGACCACTGCGGTGGCTGGCTTTGGCTGGCATCACCATTAAATGGTTACGAGGTGTGGTTCTTTGGTGACTGTTTTGAGATATATCACCTGCAATATAACAAGTGATTTATTTTAAGAGACCACCTGTTTCTAGTGTTGATCTATTGCTGACCCCATCAGCACTTCTATAGGTGTCAAACTTACCCGTACCTTGCAATGATTTCAGAGGTTCTCAAGAGAATCCCGAGATGCCGATGAGCCTGTGTTTACACGGCTTAAGTCAAGACGTGTATATATGGAGCATCTGTAAAGATCACAAGCTCAGGATGTGGTCAGCGAAGGTAGGGTATACATGTACCATTCACTGTTCTTATTTACATGTAGTTATTACCCACCCACACTGCCAATGTATGGGAAGGCCAGCATTGTCTTCACTCTTTGAGACCAATAAGCTGTACATGTTGTAGATACACAATGTTATTCTTGCGACTTGCAATAATGCAAGGGGGGTTACCAGTCTACATATATGATGCCGATTATGCTTTGGGAATAGATTCAAAGAGATTGAAGGTCCCACTCCCCCCACCCAGTGGATAATGATGGACAACTGTAGACATGATAAACTATCATGACATCATAAATCCGTATGGCGGCCACTTCCGGACAACACACACACGCATACAAGATGTCAAACTCCATAGTGGGGCGGACAATGATGGACAACTCTGGACAGCACGCATGACATCATTTATTCTAAAGGAACAATGGCAGACAACCAATCCCAGGCAATGACATACATGTAGCAATGGATTCAAACTGGAATCCATATATAAAGTAGATGACCTTAGTGCCCAGAATCCTGAACTCGATCAAAACTTAGACCTATAAGCGTTAGGTGTAAATCAGCCAATGAGTTATCGCAGACGAGTGAAGATGATAGATGTACAATATTGTCTAAGACACAAGAAATAGTCTGTTGAACATTTTGAAACTATATTAAGGAAAAATGTGTTACCTGTCCGGGATGTAAAACTTGTTTGAGTGTAGCTTTCATGACCATCTCAGTCACGTCTTCAGCACTAACTGATGGTCGCTGGCAACGTCACTCTGGTCAGTTCTTGTGGAGTCACGTGACAGCATGGACTGGTAGACTGCTGGTATACGGTAGCCCTCATCTCGGTTCATGTTTGGTTGATGCGTGTAGATTTCTATGGCCTCTGTAACTTTCCGTTTGAATAAGTTAGTCTCGATGTTGATGATCGAGGCAATGCTGGCGGGGATGACATGGCCAGTGGATTCTGTGTGTTCTGCCACAGCTGAGTTGGGATTGATTTTGAGATGTTCTTTGACTCTGGTGCTGAAGGGCCTTTTGGTTTCGCCTATATATGTCCCCTCACATTGGTCACATTCCATCTTGTAGATCACTCCAGAGCGTTCATCTGTGGTCAGTTTAACTTTGGGTCTTACTAATTGTGATCTTAAGGTGTTGACGGGCTTGTGATAAGTTTTGATGTGGTGTTGTCTGAAGAGTCTGCCACGGTGTTCTGATAGGCCTTGGATATACGGAAGTCTGACTAGTGGAAGCTTTTCGACATCTGGTTGTTTGTTGCGAGGTGGGGGAGGTGGTTTTCTCATCCACGAAGTGTAACTGTTGGCTAGGAGAGACTGTTGGATGTCATGATGTTCTTTTTTGTCTGATGTTTCTGTGATGATGGAGTCTGCGCGAAAATTTAGATATTGATCTGTTTGTGGGTTTTTTCTGTACACTGTAAGTTTGGTAGTTCCGGAATCACTGACATGTACCAAGACGTCCAGGAAGGCAATCTGGCCATCTTCTTCGACTTCGCTGGTGAATTGGATGCATTTGTCATTCCTTTTGAGGTGATCAGTGAAAGGTTGGATGTTGTAGTGGTGCAGGCATGTGAATGTGTCATCCACATACCGGTACCAGAAATTTGGGGGGGTCCATGTAGTGTAGTACATGTAGGACCTAATGGCTGGGAGACAAAGTGTTTACCACCCAACACTTCCTACTAGAGGAGTGAAGTTGATTGCTCAATATAGGATCTCTCAAGACAAGCAAGCACTGATCATAGGAACAGGCCAATCTCTAGACACAGTGTTGATGGACATCATATCCTCAGTGCTGTACTTTGTGTTCTACCATATCAACATGAGATACACGTAACAAAAACAAATGGTATTGATGGGCCAAAAAGAATAACATCAAACTGCTTCCATTTGATCTTTACAGTACAGTTCAGAAATAATGTAGAATGTTTCCAAAACAGAAACTATTTAGTTACTAAGAAGTGTTCTGTTGAATATTCTGAACATAACTATTGGACAAAAGCAAACGCTTCGAATCCATTTATGTTCAAAATATTAAACAGTACATGTTATTTTGCTTTGGAAACATGTTACGTTAATTCTGAGCTGTACTGTGTCACTCGACTAACACTGCTCTCTGCATGGAAAGTGAAGCGTATTGGGTCCACTTATCATGAAACAGACTTTTGGGGCATAAACAGGACCATCGGAGTGATTCCACACCATCCCAATGACATCCAAGAATAGAAGGATTCAATCAGCATCGCGCATCACTTGTGATGACTGATCGACACACATCCCCACCCCCACCCACCCACCCACCCCCACCGGTTACTGAGCCAGTCAATGCAGAGGTAAATTTTCAAAAATACTCTTGCCCTCTAAATTTCCATTCCGCAAGACAATTTCAGTGGCCGGTTTTGGCCGGCGAGAACAGTAACGGGTTAAGATTAACTTAGTTTATTTCGATGAGCTTCGCACGTAAATTTGACCTGATGAAGCACATACAATGTAGCTCGGCAAAATAGTCTTAAAAGCTACTAGCTTTGAATCCTGTTTTTCTTAAGCATGCTCAGTTTCAAATGTATTCTGTAGCCAGAATATTGTGGTTCATTAAGGCAGGCACTTGAACAATTAAAGGGATATGATCTGTCACTTAAGGATCTGACAGCATAATCAATTATGTCACTAGTTAAATGATGTCACAATCAAAATGACAGTCTGTCATGAATCTTGATAAGTCTGTCACCAAAGTCTACGAATTGTATGGCTTTGGTGAATTTACAATTTAAAAAATATTTTGAAATTAATTTAACTGCGAGCTGTTTCCCCCTTGAGCAATCACACAATGCAGATACGTTCATTGGGTTTTCCCAGATCAAGACCAATGTTGGAGTATCTTAATTTTCCAGAAAAGCCCCACAAACTGGTGTTAAAGTGTAACATAAAATCAGAGTATTAGTTTCTGAGAAACGGCCCTGGACAGAGGCAATGGAGGGATCAGATCTGTCACTCTAGTACCAGACGTCCAAATCAATTACACTAGCTGACATCACAATCAAAATGACGTCGATGCCCTCACAAAAATCAGTCTGTCACGAAGTGCACGAATTGTGTCTGATGAACTAAAAATTTAATTAACATTCTGTTGAAAATTTTGAAACTAATTTTACAGGGAGCTGTTGTTGCGATAGGCAGCAAGAGCCTCCAGTCAAATTAGTTTCAAAATATTCAACAGTTTAGATTCTGGGAATTCAGGTTTCAAAGTTTCATATCGATTCCAACACGCATAAAAAGGTGGGCTGAGATTAGCTAGAAATGGCCGGCGAATCTAAATTTCAAATGCAACCGTACATTTAGAAACTAGATTGTTAATTTAATAATTACACTGCTTTTCATGATGTATTGTTTTGTTACCATGTTTCAGACACAAGATTGCGTGCTTGTAGCTGATATACTGGATTATCTCCCTGTTAACATTCGAGTGCAAAAAGTCAGCCCTGGACGTAAGCATCTTATTGTGACAAAATGTGCATTGATATTCTATTCTCTATTGATTCAGAAAGGCTTGTAAGATGCTTTTTGTCCTGATGCTAACGGTTAGTGTCCGTTGAGTCTGGATGCCAGAGCACTGTTTACGCGCTCCTTTTATACTCTGGGCTACACTGGGTGTACCCGATGGGTATATACCCGGTTTTGGTAGAAAAATTCTATTGTTCTGGTCGGTTTGTACCCGGTTGCCTGTGTAGGTGTACCCAGTTTACTGTGTACTTGTGTGCTTCTGTGCCCGAAGCGTGGTGTTATGGTGTACCCGGTTGGCTGTGTGTTGGTACAGGTGTACCCGGTTGTGTGTTACATCATTATGTCATGCGCGGATATTCTACTTCGAATAATACTTACCAGATGTACTATTATGATAATGTCTATTATCTAGTCTAGCTCAAAATAAACAATTAAAACTCCGCACTCTCCTGGTCCTGCCCATACTGTGTCCGGGAATACCATAGCCGCAGGTACCGAGTCTATTCCCAATCACAATCAGATTCGTCTATTTTGCGCTTGGTTCAAGTCGCATGTGTTTAGAGTGTCATTTAATTGATAAATTAAGCAGTTTTAGCGCGTGTTTGTGAAAAACCATCGCTGGACTAATGGAGGAACTAGGGAAATCATCACAGGGGCAGGTTGTATCAATCTAGAATTTATACATTCGTGCCATAATGACTGTTTGAAATTTCCTTAAATTGGCACATTGTTTTATAATGTTAGCCATTGTTGGAGTCGCTTCTGTACCCGTTAACTTTTAGTTTTAATTCGGGTACTCGGTTAATTTCTCTTGCGACTCGGTTCCTCTAAGATGGATGCGCCCTTAGCCAAGATGGCGGCGCCCATGTAATATGTCGTTATTGGCTTGGTGTATCCAGGCACTCTGTTATCGCCGATTTTAGCTCTCGCTTCATTGTCGAGGGTGTTTGTAGTGATCGGCGAGGTTTTCTTAGTTATTTAACGTTAGTTAAAGGCTGAGTTGTGTTTTGTAAAAAAATTTCACTCAAAAAAGTTTCAAATATTTCCTGCCTAAGACTTGTTATCATTAATTTAAGAGAAAGTTAATGTGTTTAAGAAATCTTAACTATCAAGTCTATTGTGCGTATTGCTCGTCATCACTTGTCATGTGCAGCGTTTTAATTCTTCTCTGTGTTCGCAGAAACCGAAGAACCCGGACACGTTGTGCCAGAAGTGCAACAGGTTCATGAAACGGAAGTATCTTGGTCATCACTGTGTGGCGTGTGCGAAGTGTAAGGTCGGAAGCCCGTGTGATGTGTGCGCCAAGTGGTCGTCGGCAATGGTGGCTGAGTTTGACAGGGATCGACGGGCGAGGCTGGAGCGTATAGAGAAGGATAAGGCAGTGAAGCGGCAGCAAGCGTCGTTGGTTGGACTGGAAGGTCGGCTGAATGAGAGGATGGATTCAGCACTGGGCGTATGGGCGGCCCAGTTCAAGGCCATGTTTGATTCATTACAGTCCACGGGCCCGGTGAGGCAAGCTGGTGCAGGGCAACCATTAGGTGGTCCGGCTAGTTCTGCTGAGGGTCATGCACCTGACCCTTCTCTGTCCTCGGCTCAAGAGCCGTCGGTAGAGGAGGAAGAATTGCTGTTGATGGAAGACTCCGGCATGCCGGATCTTTCAATGTCGGCAATGCCTAGTACGTCCCAGGGGTCTCCCTCGGGATTTGTACGGGTTTGCCAGGCGGATGGTGATGTCGACGTTCCGTCGGGCATTTTTCATCCGTTTGTGCAACCGGATATGCCGGCGGAGCCGTGGTTTGCGGTTCCGACGGCTATCCCGACGGTGTTAGGCGCGGCTCCTATCGGAGTGACAGTGCCAGCCGTGATTGAGGCGGTCGTAGTCCCGGATCCCGTGTTGGAGCCGATGGACTGCGGAGAATCCGTATCCGGCGATTCGTTGGATACTGGTGCCGCTGGTAGTCGCGCTATGGATGCGCTCTGTCCTGGCAGAGACGTATATCGTAGCGTTCAGCAAGGATCGTCGGTGGCCCTCTCATCTAAGGGAGAGAGGGAGGATGAAAACGGGAGTTCTTTAATGGACGATTCCGCTTTCTGCGCCGAAGCTGAATGGGTGCAGGTCCTGGATGGATGACCAATCGTCTCGGGTTGGCATCGGATCTAGGATCTCAGCGCGATCCGGCGATGGAGCGGATGTCAGAGCGTGCGGCTAGCGCTCTGTCCAGTGGCTCTTCGGCCATGCCTACACTCCCCTTGGACACGCAGACTTCTGACATGTTGGAAGTTGCGGCATATCGTCTGGTTCAGCCAGACTATGCGTTGCCCAAGGCCCCGAAGGGGATAAGGAGTAGGGTCCGTTTTCCGGAGCAGGCTTATCATCAGTACGCCAGGGTTCCACGGCTTTCCGTTGCGGAACGTGAGGCGCTGAATAGGCCGTTGGCTGGGAAGGCCAAGGGGCGGTCACGTCCCTTGGTTTCTCAGACCAACAAAGACCCGTTTAATGAGCTCATGCTCATTGAGGATGCGGCTAGGGCAGCCATGGCTGCGCTGTCGCACGGGTGTACCGTCTTGCAGGGTATGCTGGACTGCACGGCGGAAGGCGGACAGGTGCCAGAGGCTGCTCCCGGAGTTGTTCGGGACACCATGCGCCTGTCTCAGGATTGCCTGGCCAGGGTGATCACAAGAACTTTAGCAGAGCGACGGAGAATGGTTCTCGATTGTGTGGAACCAGGACCGGAGATGAGGGCAGCGTTATCTTCTGCGCCTTTCATAGGTCCAGGCTTGTTCGGCGGCTCGGCACGACAAGCGCTTTCTAAAGTTGCATCGATGGTGGCGGAGCAAGAGGTGGTCGGCAAGTCGTGGAAGTCGACCAAGAGGACTCAGCCGCAACAGTCCTACCGTCAACACAGACAGGAGCAGCAGAGGCAGCGTCCTAGATCGCCCTTCCGTCCTTCTGCCCGTGATGCCCATAGGCCATCCGGAGCACAAGGGCCTGGCCGTTCGTCCACATACAAGCCCTCTAGTAAGAGGCCGTATGAGGACGACAGGAAGGGTGGCGGTTCGGGCCGTGGCGGCTACCGTAAGGATAGTCGTGGCGGCGGTTCCGGACCGTCATACCACAAGAAGCCGCGGGGCGGCCGTGGGGCTCGTTCCTGACGGGTTTCCGGCGGAATCAATACCGGCGGCTTTGGAAACAAATGGAGTCGAGAATCTTCACCCAAGCGATTTAGCGTCTTGTCGGCTAATCTCGACCGACAACTGTGTGCAGATTCCTTCCGTCGGAGGCAGACTTCAGCTATTCCTAAGCCAATGGGAACAGGTCGTGCGCGACTATTTAGTCTGTCAGTGGATAAGAAACGGCTACGATCCGGACTGGCTCATCCATCAATCGTTAGTTCCTTTAACCTCGACTCCAATATGGACTCCTATTCCAAGGGAATTAGACCGTCTAGTTGCCATTCAGTCAGAGATAGAATCGCTTCGTCAGAAGAAGGCGATTCACCTGGTCACCGATCAGTCATCACTGGGCTTATATTCGATTATGTTCCTAGTTCCGAAGCGTACCGGAGGGTGGAGACCAATTCTCAATCTCAAACCGTTGAACAAATTTGTTCTTTCTCCCAGGTTTCAGATGGAGACGGTAGCAGCGGTGATGACAGGGCTCAGGAAAGGCATGTGGGCGGTATCAATAGATCTGAAGGATGCTTATTTTCATATTCCAATGTCAATTCCCTTTCAGAAGTACCTGCAGTTTGCATTCCAAGACAATGTTTGGGAATTCAATGCTCTTCCATTCGGCCTGACCACGGCTCCGAGGGTCTTCACCAAGGTGGTTCTCGCCATGACTTCTTTACTTCGCAGGAGAAACATAGCTGTTCACACTTACATAGACGACTGGCTGCTAAAGGCGGGGAATCCAGTCACTCTGCGCAGCAATCTGAAGGTAGTCCTAGACTTATTGAAGAAGCTAGGATGGATTGTGAATCTAGAGAAATCAGAACTGACTCCATCCCAGGAGTTTGTTTATCTGGGAATTTTTTTCAATCTCAGGGACGGCGTAGCTTTTCCGGCGGAGAGCAGAGTCAGAAGCCTGATTGCAGTATTGGAGTCAGTTTCTCTAGGAGCCTATCTGACGGCGCGTCAATTTCTCAGAATACTCGGTTTACTAGTATCTCTGGAGAAGGTGGTGCCATATGCGGCGCTCAGGCGCAGGCCGATTCAGATGTATTTGATGTCGTTCTGGTCACAGAGAACAGATCCGTTATCTCTGAGAATACCAGTAAAAGAACCATTGATATTCCACCTTCAGTGGTGGTTGTCAGAACAGAATCTCCTGCGAGGTGTTCCTCTACAACCTCCTCAACCTCAGATGTCCATATTCACGGATGCATCATTGACAGGTTGGGGAGCGGTATTGGACAATCAGTCAGTGTCAGGGGAATGGGATCGGACCAATGCGCAGAAACATATCAATGTGCTCGAGCTATTAGCGGTGGTATTAGCACTGCAGAAGTTCGAGAGTCTAGTTCAAGACAAAATTGTCCTAGTAAGGACAGACAACTCAACAGTGGTGTCTTATTTGAACCGCCAGGGCGGGACAAGATCACCGGAGTTGTGTATGATGGTTTGGAACCTTCTGCTGTGGTGCCAAGAGAGGAATATTATTCTTCGGGCAGCACACATTCCAGGAAGATTGAACATCTTAGCGGATGCTCTCAGTCGAAGGACGGTTTGTCGTCCGACGGAATGGCAGCTCAACCAAGTGGTAGCGGAGGTTCTATTCAAACAATGGGGCAAGCCAAATGTCGACCTATTTGCAATGAAGAAAAACGCAAAGATGGTCACGTACGTGTCACCGATCCCGGACCCGTTAGCTCTAGCAGTAGACGCACTGGCGATAAGTTGGAAGGGAATGTACGCGTATGCGTATCCTCCAACAATTCTCATCCCGAAAGTTCTGGCAAAGATAAGAGAGGGGATGTGCCAAGTACTACTGATCGCTCCTTATTGGCCAGGCCGATCATGGTTTACGGATCTGCTGGACCTTCTGGTCTGCAGTCCAATCCCTCTTCCAGACACAAGAGATGTACTCAGAACAATGGTCTGTACCTTCACGACAGACCAGAAATGTTCAAATTGACTGCATGGATGTTGTCAAGCAGCGTGCAATTGAGGGTGGCTTTTCTAAGCAAGCAGCGAAGTTTGTTGCTTCGGCCAGAAGAGTTTCGACCACAAAAACATATAATTATAGAATCAACAAATTTGCACAGTGGTGTGAGAGAAGAGATATTGATCCCTTTTCTGCATCTGTTCAACACGTAGCAGATTTTATCTGTCATTTATACGAAGTTGACAAACTTGTACCTTCTACCCTAGCAGCATATAAGTCTGCATTAGCTTCTGTCATTCCTAGTCTCACCATTGGGGGAGCGGAGAATGACACCTTGAATGAAGTTATCAAAGGAATGAGCAATCTGCGACCTAGACAGCCAATTCCTATCCCATCATGGAATCTATCTCTTGTTCTACAGGTTTTAGGGCATGCTCCCTTTGAACCGATTAGATCTATTGACATTAAACTGTTAACTATTAAATCAGTTTTCTTGGTTGCAGCAGCGTCGGCGAGAAGGAGAAGCGTGATTCATGCGCTTTCTGCCGAACAAGACCGTTTTGTCGTCACGGGTGAAGGTTTAAGATTACTTCCACGTCTTTGTTTCCTGGCAAAGAATCAGTCACTTAAATATCCAGGACAGCCGATCAATTTGCCAAGTTTAACTAGACATGACCCAAATTCTTGTGCTTGGTGTCCTGTCAGATGTCTAAAGATGTATAAGAAACGTACTTCTGAGTGGAGAGACGACCCGAAATCTCTGGTTATGTCTCAAAGCTCCCCATTTACGTGCTTCGAAAGATACTATTTCTCGTTGGATAGTTGACGCTATTCAGATGTCGCACAAGATCGCTACAGGAAAGCAGATTGATCGTGCGAATGCCCATGAGGTCCGAGCACTAGCAGCATCATCGGCCCTTTATAAGGGTGTCTCTTTAGAGCAGGTGATGTCTGTAGCACAATGGCATGCCGAGTCGTCATTCACTGATTTCTACCTTCGAGACATCTCCAGCACACTTAATCCAGTAGCCGTCGCCAATCTGTCGAACCTAAACTAAGCCACGTCCGACCACTACTTCGCACACATCACAAAAGCCTTCCCCCTACACTGACCAAGCGCTATGCACATGACTGAGTACGACCGTGGATTGGGCCTAGCTCCTGTGATGATCAATAACAGATCGACCACTCAAAAATGGTGAGTGTTTACATTAATTAAGTGACTATAAATATGTTTACTTCCAGTCGAAATACCAGACTGAGTAAGTGAATAGTCTGGTACAAGAGTATATTTATCCTCTCATACAGACATGAGACTCATTCCAATTTGAAAATCTAATCGATATACTGATAGTTTTTTTCAAAGATTTGAAGTTGTAGTAGCTTCTTTGCACTCTACTGGACTGCCCTAGCTGAGACTTGGGGCTGACACGGGTCTGGTGGGTGTTGCATCCCCATGGACATCCCTCTGGTTTTGTGCGGACAAAAGAGGGGGGGAGCGCGGTCTAGACCATGGAAGTTTAGCACTCTATGAGTCAGATAGCAGAACCCAAGCGTATGCCAGGGTTTTAGTCTCTTCACAACCTTCTCTGTTGGATGGTTGATGAGTGCTGGTTCGAGCCTCACCTCCTCCCACCGGCATTTCCTGGCTGTCGAAATCCGGAGTTTATCATAATAGTACATCTGGTAAGTATTATTCGAAGTAGAATCAAAAAAGCATCCGCTTTTGTTTCTACGAGAATTCTTAATACTTACCAGATGTACTATGGCCCTGCCTCAGCCGCCCCGCTGAGGTGAGGCTGAGCTGCTTTCGCAGTTTGCCAAGGCAAATATAAGACGAATCTGACTGATTGGGAATAGACTCGGTACCTGCGGCTATGGTATTCCCGGACACAGTATGGGCAGGACCAGGAGAGTGCGGAGTTTTAATTGTTTATTTTGAGCTAGACTAGATAATAGACATTATCATAATAGTACATCTGGTAAGTATTAAGAATTCTCGTAGAAACAAAAGCGGATGCTTTTTTGATTCTGAATGAGATTTGGAAACCCGTCTGAACAGAGCTCTCAATAAAGCACCAAAACCACCACATTCACCATCTACATCTATTCGGATCCCATGTATCACAGATTTCCACACACATAGCAAACTAGCTAAAAATGTTATCCTACATCACTGGGACCAACTACAGAGCAGTCCGAATTGCCTCTCTACCTTCACTGAACCGCCATTATCTGGTAATAGAAGAAATCCATCTTAAAGATACATTAGTATCAGGCAAATTTATATCTGCCAAAACATATGGCATCCAGGGCAAATGCATAACCAACCCAGTCATCCTATGCAACAACCTAAACTGTATCTTCTGCCACAAAATGGACCAAAAACCCACATTCAAAAGCTCAAACACAGGGCTCAGCTGTCATATCAAAATGAAAACATTTTGTCATACAACAAATGTGGTTTATTTAATCACATGTCATACATGTTCAAAACAATACAGTGGTGAAACAAAACATGGATTTCAGGCATAAACACAAAAGACACACCAGTCGCAGAACATTTAATCTTCCTAATCACGGCACCACTTCAGTCGACTACAGAATCATTGAAGTGCTCCATCACCATCCTGAGACACCGGAAGCCACATCTTTCTGTGAGGAAAGTGAGGAATTCTGGATTCATCAGATTAATCATGCCGATTGGTACCGTAACAAATTCTACATGACATGCCTGAAAGTAGTAAAATAGATATTCTATTCTCTATTGATCATGCATATTCACATTTGTTGATATCGTTACTAGGTTCCCTCTAACAATATGTGTTAACATGTTGACAGAGTACAGCTAATTAGTAGGTTCCCTCTAACAATAGGTGGTAACATGTTGACAGAGTACAGCTAGTTACTAGGTTCCCTCTAACAATAGGTGGTAACATGTTGACAGAGTACAGCTAGTTACTAGGTTCCCTCTAACAATA
Source organism: Chaetoderma sp. LZ-2023a (assembly GCA_034401795.1). Classification (NCBI taxonomy): domain Eukaryota; kingdom Metazoa; phylum Mollusca; class Caudofoveata; order Chaetodermatida; family Chaetodermatidae; genus Chaetoderma; species Chaetoderma sp. LZ-2023a. Next base: position 8,629,151 of record CM067370.1, on the reverse strand, counting down.
GGTGGTAACATGTTGACAGAGTACAGCTAGTTACTAGGTTCCCTCTAACAATAGGTGGTAACATGTTGACAGAGTACAGCTAGTTACTAGGTTCCCTCTAACAATAGGTGGTAACATGTTGACAGAGTACAGCTAGTTACTAGGTTCTCTCTAGCAATAGGTGGTAACATGTTGACAGAGTACAGCTAGTTACTAGGTTCCCTCTAACAATAGGTGGTAACATGTTGACAGAGTACAGCTAGTTACTAGGTTCCCTCTAGCAATAGGTGGTAACATGTTGACAGAGTACTGCTAGTTACTAGGTTCCCTCTAACAATAGGTGTTACGATGTTGACAGAGTACAGCTAGTTACTAGGTTCCCTCTAACAATAGGTGTTAAGATGTTGACAGAGTACAGCTAGTTACTAGGGTCCCTCTAACAATAGGTGTTAAGATGTTGACAGAGTACAGCTAGTTACTAGGTTCCCTCTAACAATAGGTGTTAAGATGTTGACAGAGTACAGCTAGTTACTAGGTTCCCTCTAACAATAGGTGGTAACATGTTGACAGAGTACAGCTAGTTACTAGGTTCCCTCTAACAATAGGTGGCTGACAGAGTACAGCTAGTTACTAGGTTCCCTCTAACAATAGGTGGTAACATGTTGACAGAGTACAGCTAGTTACTAGGTTCCCTCTAACAATAGGTGTTAAGATGTTGACAGAGTACAGCTAGTTACTAGGTTCCCTCTAGCAATAGGTGGTAACATGTTGACAGAGTACTGCTAGTTACTAGGTTCCCTCTAACAATAGGTGTTAAGATGTTGACAGAGTACAGCTAGTTACTAGGTTCCCTCTAACAATAGGTGTTAAGATGTTGACATAGTACAGCTAGTTACTAGGTTCCCTCTAACGATAGGTGTTAAGATGTTGACAGAGTACAGCTAGTTACTAGGTTCCCTCTAACAATAGGTGTTAAGATGTTGACAGAGTACAGCTAGTTACTAGGTTCCCTCTAACAATAGGTGGCCGACAGAGTACAGCTAGTTACTAGGTTCCCTCTAACAATAGGTGGTAACATGTTGACAGAGTACGGCTAGTTACTAGGTTTCCTCTAACAATAGGTGGTAACATGTTGACAGAGTACAGCTAGTTACTAGGTTCCCTCTAACAATAGGTGATAACATGTTGACAGAGTACAGCTAGTTACTAGGTTCCCTCTAACAATAGGTGATAACATGTTGATAGAGTATAGCTAGTTACTAGGTTCCCTCTAACAATAGGTGTTAAGATGTTGACAGAGTACAGCTAGTTACTAGGTTCCCTCTAACAATAGGTGTTAAGATGTTGACAGAGTACAGCTAGTTACTAGGTTCCCTCTAACAATAGGTGTTAAGATGTTGACAGAGTAGAGCTAGTTACTAGGTTCCCTCTAACAATAGGTGGTAAAATGTTGACAGAGTACAGCTAGTTACATCAGACCCTTTAACACTCAAGCTGGCCAAAATCTTGAAAAACATCTTGCAATGTCCATTTATAAATAAAGAGATTATTTGTAAAAATGTACCACTGTAGTGACTGGCTTGATAACCAAGCCACTCATTTCAGGGATAAATTGTCAAAAATATTCTCGTGGTCTGCAAATAAACATTTGCTATGAGAAAATTGAAATTTTTCTGAATGAATTTGAGGGTTAAAAGGTTTAACAACCACATTATGGATCATTGAAAGGTTGTGACAGCTAGGGATCACTCGTAACCCTTTTAAACTGAAAGGACCCGAATCTGAATTTCAAGACAATGTTACTAGTAAGTTGTTGAATATTTTGTTTCAGCACTGGCTCCCAGTCAGGGTAGTTTCAAAATATTTAAACGATGTGCGTTGAATTAGAATTAGATCAATTTCAAAACTGATTTTTCTGTGTCCCAAGAGATATCTATCGCAGAGAATCATAGAGGTGTTTTATGAACATATATTTAATCCTGGAGATCATGACATTCTGTAATTCTGCTCATGGTAAAATCAGTCAGGAAAGAGGCTATCGCGACCGCATAGGTATGTGTCTGTGTGCACACGCATGTGTCTGTCTAAAAAAAGTACTGATCCAATTTGGCTCAAATTTTAACACGCCAAAGTAACGTGACGTGCAAGAGGATTTCCCGACGTTGGTCATGATCCAGATAAAGGAATCTGGCTCGGATCAAATTCTGGATTTGTGGAGCACCTGTATATACTGGTACATTGTTTTTACTCTCTAGCCACTGGTCACAAAGTGAAGGTGACACTGGACAGTGAAATAAACACGGTCAGACTGGCGATATACATGAACTTCACTGACCAATCACAAGTAAGTATCACTGATCTGGTCAGTGTAACTTCTTCACCCAGAAACTATCTAAGATACATCTGCTTTTCTATTACTATTATGCTAGAAATTGATACACTTGCGCTGAACAGGATTGAAATATTCACTGTTTAACATACTGCCATGAATACGGCCAACACGCTTTTGTCTAAAGTATTTGCATTTGCAGACATTTTGTTTGAGAAATCCCTGTCTGTACAAACATATTTCAAAATTTAACGGGACACATGAACTTTAATTGTTTATATTGTGCTAGTGATTTTGTTGTTTCATTCTGTTTACTGTTTTCCGGTTGTTTTAGTTTGTGATTGTGGAGCTGATGAAGATAAACAACCGACTGCAGCTGACTCATCTGTACACACTTCATACTCGCAATGTAAGTGTTTGCTATACCGTCAGGTCTACTCAGTTATACCATCAGGCCTAATAAGTTATAGCATCATACCTAATCAATTATACCATCACACTTAATCAATTATACCATCACATCTAATCAGTTATACCATCACACCTAATCAATTATACCATCACACCTAATCAGTTATACCATCACAATTAATCAGTTATACCGTCACACCTATTCAATTATACCATCACACTTAATCAATTATACCATCACATCTAATCAGTTATACCATCACGCCTAATCAGTTATACCATCACACCTAATCAGTTATACCGTCACACCTAATCAGTTATACATTCACACCTAATCAGTTATATCATCACACCTAATCAATTATACCATCACACCTAATCAGTTATACCATCACAATTAATTAATTATACCATCACAATTAATCAATTATACCATCACATCTAATCAGTTATACCATCACACCTAATCAATTATACCATCACACCTAATCAGTTATACCATCTCACTTAATCAGTTATACCATCACACCTAATCAATTATACCATCACACTTAATCAGTTATACCATCACACCTAATCAGTTATACCATCACACCTAATCAGTTATACCACCACACCTAATCAATTATACCATCACAATTAATCAATTATACCATCACACCTAATCAGGACTGGAATGATTTTTTGTTAAAATTTGTCAGAATCCACATCGAGCCAGTAATAGCGCGATACCTGAGTCAGTTATTCTAGTTGTAAGCTTTCAAAAATAACATTTTCTTGGCCTGCAAATGTGTGTTTCTCAAGACCAGTACAGAGGTCGGGTTTTGGACAGCTGGCCATTAAAGGGTTGATATATATGATAATTGATGTTCATTTTGTAGACAGTGTTGGTGTTAAAGGATAAATCTAATTGCTTATGATATCAACATACATGTGACGTATATGTAATTCATTATGATGTCATCCTGCATGTCATTCATTATGATGTCATCCTACATGTGACGTACATGTAATTCATTATGATGTCATCCTACATGTGATGTACATGTAATTCATTATGATGTCATCCTACATGTGACGTACATGTAATTCATTTGATGTAATTCATTATGATGTCATCCTACATGTGACGTACATGTAATTCATGATGTCATCCTACATGTGGCATACATGTAAATCATTATGATGTCATCTTACATGTGACGTACATGTAATTCATGATGATGTCATATTTTTGACAGCCAGATTGGATTCCTCTCTTGCTTTTATAAGTTTCAGCAAAACTGTTCTAATATTTACACTAGGCTTTCCTTTACTGACATTATACACGTTATATAGCTATTAACCTTTTAACATCAATGTTGTATGTATATATCTTTGATAAAGTGAAGGTGTCACTATGTTTCAGGAATCTTTGCTGGACTGTGCTGCCACTGCTGACTACCTGTGGTCTCTGTGGCGTGATAAAGCCGGTGACATGCTTATCAGAGCTGCAGCACTGCCATGGACAGAGAACTCACAGCCAGATAATGATGTCACAGTCGTACTAGAACCACCATATCCTGATGTACCCCTAGTACCAGCTACCAAAGACCCACGGGAATCATTCATTACAGAAATATTTCAGCCTGGCAGATTCAGCAACCAGGATATCTTAAAAGCATTAAATGTAATTATCACACAATATTACATTAACCCTTACCACTCTGATGTCAAAAGTTTAATTTTTCAAATTAGATTAAAAGATGAGAACTGATGTTCATTTCTTACTATCTAACATTTTTCATCAAATTTAATTGGAGCTGTTGCTGTCTATCGTCTGACAAATTTGTTGAAAAATGTACATTGTACATTAGTAACCTTTGCTATAGACACAGTCAAAGATAGAATATTGGAATAAAAGGTTTCAACATGGAAGTTATTTGATATCATTATTTGAAACAATTAATCTTGCTAACATATCATGAACAGGTGAAGAGAAGGCCATTTCTGGATGCTAGCACAGGTATCATCTTCAAACTTCTCATGGGGAGTTTCTTCTTTCAATGACTTTCGTTATCTGGAAGTAATCGTTTATACAGGTTTCAACATGGTAGATCTTTGATAACATCGTAAAACTGTTCAAGGAATCCAGTTTTTCCCCGCCCATCTCTAGCTAAGCTCCATCCATGCTTTGCCCATTTTGGGATCAGTCAATCCCTACACACTTTGGATCCTAATTTTCAACTATACAAGTAAACTGTTGAATATTTTAAACTAATTTAACTGCTGTTGCTGCCTGGGGCAGTAATGGCGCCCAGTCAAATTAGTCTCAAAATACTGAACAGAATGTTTATTAAATAGTAAAGACATACAATACGTACAACGTGACAGACTATTAAGCGTTTAAGATAGACTAAATTGAGTGGTTCATGACGTAATTGATTATGATGTCATCATACACTTGATGTATTTGATTATGACGTCATGTATTTGCTGCGAAACTGGATTCATGAATTAATCTTTGTTGCTATGTGAATGTCGCTGTATTTGTGTGTGTGTTTTCACACAGGTATATAGTGTATTTATGTGTGTGTGTTTTCATACAGGTATATAGTGTATTTATGTGTGTGTGTTTTCATACAGGTATATAGTGTATTTATGTGTGTGTGTTTTTATACAGGTATATAGTGTATTTGTGTGTGTGTTTTCATACAGGTATATAGTGTATTTATGTGTGTCAGTTTTCATACAGGTATATAGTGTATTTATGTGTGTGTGCTTTCATACAGGTATATAGTGTATTTATGTGTGTGTGTGTGTGTTTTCATACAGGTATATAGTGTATTTATGTGTGTGTGTTTTCATACAGGTATATAGTGTATTTATGTGTGTGTGTGTTTTCATACAGGTATATAGTGTATTTATGTGTGTGTGTTTTCATACAGGTATATAGTGTATTTATGTGTGTGTTTTCATACAGGTATATAGAAAGACACATAGATCAGCAGAGGATCTGGATATTACAAGAGGAAGCCTTAAAGAACAGGTGTCACTAGCAGTCGAAACAGAGGTAATGTAAGACCTTTAAGTCAACTACTGTAGCCAAACATTCCCAAGGATTAAACAATATTTGAGAAGATGTGCTATGATTCTATTTTTAGACACGTTTTACTCATGACCTAGCACTTGCTTTTTGTAGTAATATGCACACATTTTGTTAGCAGAAAAGCATCCTGTGCACAGTTTATATACATTGATGGTTATGCAGACCAAAAACTGGCCTCCCGTCTTGGGCAATGTCCATTTGCAAGTCAGGAGAATGCCATTTGTGTAACAGAGCCAGTCAGTCCAGTGGTAGCTTTTAAAAAAATAGTCTCTCGGTCTACAAAAGGACTGACTAAGTAGAGCTTTTGTTTTTCTTGACCAATCTTGTCCGTTATATTGCTCAATTATGCGCATTAACTGCCAGTCTGTGTGTATGTGTCATTGTTCTTGTCCTTGTTATTTCAGGTTAAATCTGTGGCTAGTGATTGTGAAATACCAGAGGAGGAATATTGCAAGCTTCAGCTGGAGCAGTGGGCAAAGTTCTACTCATGCTGTGTTCAGTATAATGAGGTATGAGATTACTGTCACTGTCGTGTCTTACGAGGATGTGCAATTAGCAAAATCCTCTAGACATAGGTCTCTTCAAGTTTAGGTTGTTGACAAAAAAGCTGACTCATGACCAAGGAGCCGGGCCTCTTTTTATACGTCTCAAAGTTTCTAACCTACGCTCGCAATTTTTTCTCAGCGTATAAATTAGGGATAGTGTCATGATTTAATTTCGCCAATGGCGTTCCTTATTTGCCAGAGTTATCTCCCTTGAAATACTGAACAAGTTTTGTTTGCGCGGCATATCTCGGCACGTTTTTAACTTACTCTCGTTATTTTAGTTCTAGCAAAATAGATTATGGATAGGCGACGTGTCATTATTTTGTCTCCGCAAAATCTGTCTATATTAGTCAGAATTATCTCCTCTGAAAGACTAAATTGCCTCAATTTCCTTTTCGTGTATGTGCCATGTCTCTGAAAAATTTTTGTATTTCAACAACTGGCAATTTTTTTTTCAGAGAATAGATTATGGATAGGCGAAGGGTCATGATTTTGTTTCGCTAAAATCCATCAATATTCTCCAGATTTTTCACCATTGAAACTAAAATTTGTCAACATTTTTTGTGTCCAAGCCATATCTCGGAAGATCTTTGTTCGAGTAACACTATACTTCAACAACCCTTCAACCATCGACTTTATTGCGGACATACATTGAGTTTCACTAGGTGTGTTTTTGCTTGTTTTCAGGTTGCTAATGAAGTGAAAGGAATTTTTGCAGATAATATTACAGGCATGGTGGGAGTCATTCGAAAGGTAACTATGAGTAGTAGATTTAACAATGTAATCTTTTGTTACATTATAAATGTGTGACAGTAAAACGTTTGACTGCAGTGATCAAGAACTGTTGTGAAGCGGACTGTCACTCAGAGTGGCATCTTACAGTACTCACCCAACATACAAGAGATACATGAAGCTACAGTGGTCATAGATTCTGGCCATATAGAATAGTGTGGTTTTGATAAGGGAGCTGGACAGCCTCTACGTCTAGGCCATTAGGTTTAATGCTAGGTTTAACTGTGTGACTGCTGCAAGCCACCAGACAATAATTTCAATGGGCAATAACTCTGGACCTGCTGAATATTTTGAAAACAATTTGCCTTTCGCCACCAACAACTTGCAGTCAGATTGTTTTCAAAATATTCAGCATATCCATAGTTCAGGTATGAAACTATTCCGACTTTTAGCGGAATTCCGACCCTAGTGCCTTCAAAATGGTCATTCCTGAGATCGCAGCAAATTTGAAGAGAAAATTTGGGGTGGGTGGGTAAGACATATGTTTGACTCGCTTCCCTAAACATCAGAACCGCCGATAATTTCTTACACTCGTTATTGGCGAGCGTGTAACCATTTCCGCGAAAGCGGCGTTAACGCATCCATTCTCTGTCTATGCTAAGCATCTCGCAAGTGCCAATCAACACGATCAATATAAAGTGACTCGGCACATAATCCAGATTCCAGTCAGTATTTGTTGACCAAAATTTGTTACTTGAGCGATTTGTACTCGATCTCACTTATACCACAGTTTCGTATCAACCGAAGTTTCATATTTTATTCTAAGCCAATCAACGACGTCGTTACATTTGTGCATGATAACCATGTTTTCATTACGCGCTAAAACTGTGAAAAAAGTTACGATTTTCTTAGATCCGCGTGTGTAATGTTGTTATCTTTATCGGAAATATGATTAGGAAAGTGATTGAACGCGATTCTGGCATTGATGTTAAACTGACGATTGATGTTGGCATAAAGAATACGTGGAGATGGGACTGGTTGGAAAAAGTAATTGACGATGTGGCACTGTCAGACTTCATTAGGAAACTTGACCAACCTGGCAAAGCTTGTTGTGAGTGGTGTCAATTAGATATTAATTACGGCGATCGAGGAAAGGTTGTATTTGACAAACACGTTCAGTCCCAGAAGCCCATAGACGTTGTGAAAACACAGAAAACAAACTTCACACTTCCAGGTAAGTGCACCCAATTCTGTTTCTGTTGTGATTCGGTGGGGGGGGGGGGGGGGTGAGGTGGAGCATTTGGGGGTTGGGGTTGGTGGGTGGTTTGTCTAGGCCCTCTAAGGTTCATGAAACTGCAGCCCAAACGATAACTATATCCATGATCAACATATCATCAAATGTGCTATTGCTGCTGCATAACAATTAGTATCTGTCATACTCTGTGCGTGTGTGATGCCATTAGTATTTGAAATACCAGCTAATATGGCTTGGAAATTAAGAAAATAAGTCTGGAAAGTATGGAATATGCTTCTGAATGTCGGACTGATCTGACTTTTGCAATGTTCTAGCGAATAGATTTGCCAAATAGTAAATCTGGTTGCCAAATAGTAAATAGTAAATATGTTAGCCACATCTTCAATGTCACTTATGGACATGTTTGCAGTCGGTCATCATCAGTTAATACTATTAATTTTACAGTCCAGATACAATAGGGTCTTAATATATAAGAAATGTATTGAATATGTTGAAACTAATATAACTGAAAGCAACAGCTATCAGTCATATTAGTTTCAAAATATTCAACAACGTAAACAGGAAAATCATTAGCCAATGATTTAGCCAATTCTGCTTTTCATTATCCAGATTTCAGTTTGACTAGTTTTTGGGTAATTGGCTAGTGGGTAGATCAGTCCCTGGAAAGTGTATGAATCTTGCCTAGATGTGAATGAGTGGCATAAGTATTCATGACCACAAAAATGTCAATAATAACCGATGCCCACATTATACACATTTTTTATGTAAGAAATATTCTTTTGACTCATGTCTTGAAGAAAATAATTTGACTGGAAGCTGTTGCTGTAGCAGCAGCTTCCAGTCAAATTATTCTCAAAATATTCAACAGCTTATCTTTAGTGAGGATTATTTTTACTTTAGAAAGAACCAGTCATATCAGTTGAAAATTTTCAAAAATATACGTTTTTCACAATAATCATGATAATCAATTTGTACATAGGCCTATGGTTTATGAGGAAATTTGTTTGAATATTTTGAAACACGGCTATAACAAGCTAAATAAAACCTGTGCTTGCATGCTTTTCTCAAAGTCATATTTTGCCCTTCGAGCAAGCAGTCAGTTGAATATTTTGAACACAATTTGACTGATTAATGAATCATAATTATGCTGCTTTTTTAGAATTGTGGAGTTAAAGAGGGTACAGTGCTATATCTTAGCGTATGCCCTCATGCAACTGCATCTGAAAATTGCCATGGGAATGCACATCTCCTCAGTCACCTGCCCTCTTTAAGCATACCACTTTTACTGTGTCTGCACCATAACAGAATTATGTGGGCAATCTAATTTCAATGAGGAAACTCAGTTTTAATTAATAGCATGCCCTGATGACATTTACCTCAAAATATTAAGCTACAGCACTGCGGTTATTAGTGTTTTAAACAGTATAAGTATACAAATGAATATTATGGCCATTTTACAGGAGCCGGTTCTGTTGGCCAGAAGGTGTATGGGAGTTGGCCAGGCTTTCTCAATGCTATACAGAGTCCACAGCCTGTACCATCTCAGCCTCTAGTTCCGTTAAAGGATCACCAATGCAATCAAGAAGCTATGCTGTTGTCATTCATGGCTCAGCACTCATTGTCATTCTCCATTGCTCCTGATCTGTTAAATCTGGTCAAACAGATGTCATAGGATCGCAAATCTCTCATCCATGACAATGAGCCGCACAGTAGCGTCGTACAAAACCTGGTTAGGTATTGCACAGACATTTAATGATGCGCTATCTGTAACTCTGAAGAATGTCCATTTTTCACTAAACAATGATGAGGCTACAAGCGACACTGGCAAGAAAATCTTGACATGTCTGGTGTCATTCTACTCACCAGCGTTCAACAGAGTGGTCGTTAGGCATTTGGCTTCTACTGACATGTTAGTCGTCAATAGTAAGAATATTTTTGTAATACTTGTGCACTTATTCAAGGACCGAGCCATCCCATGGGAAAGACTAGTGTCTGGTCTGTTAGATAGTTGCAATGTAATGAGGGGGTGTAAGACTGGTGTGGAGATGAGAATACGGAATGGTCCAGCAGCGCATCTACTGGATATCGATAGAGATTCATTGCATCACATCCACAACAGTGCTAAGCAATTCACAAACCAGTTTTGTATGTTCTTAGAGAAGATGTTTACTGATATATTCAACGATGTGAAGTGGTCACCCGATATTTGCAATTTCATGAAGGAGATCTGTGAACTGATTGGCATTAGATACACCATGCCGGAGCGATATGTTCCAACTAGATGGCTTTCTGTGTGTGATGTGGCCAGCGATACCCTACATAAAACTGGCGCTAACGTTGCTGTATTATTCATTCATTGCTCCCAAGGACAAGGCTCTATATCTTGGTTGTTGTGTTGAAATATTTCATCAGAGGAACATTGGGGAACAGGCAAGACACAGAATTCAGGAAATCATGAGAATCTTGAAGAAAAAGTGTCTGACAGAGGATGGTGCTTCAAGAATTGCAGGATCATACAACGCTTATTCATCGAAAGAAAGCGTACAAGGCTGTATCTAAATTTCTATTGCAGTGTCCTCCCGCTTCTGAAAAAATACCTTTTGATCTTTCAGTCATCGGAACCAAAAATCCATAAGATGAATGATGAGCAACTGACACTTCTCAAGGAGTTTCTTGTCTCTTTCATGAAGCCCCAGGTAATCCTTAAATCATCTTCAAAGGCATTGGCTCAGCTCAAGCTCCATGATCATTTATTACCTGTCAGGAACATGGATGCAAAGTATATTGCATTATCAAGGATGGCCGTCGCGACTGCACCATTATTTAAGATTTCTTGGAAAAAGCCAAATCAGCTTATTTAATTTGTGCACAGTATTAGATTTTAAAATTGCCAATCAATCACAAATTCCTGAAGTCAGTATCTGCTATTGACCCACTTGCACAGGACACGAGGCTAGCATGAGGTACATGAAGAATCTGCCACGTTTAATGACCACAGTTTTGACAAATGACGAGCTTGACCTGTACTCTTTGGAGGTCCAGAAATATCAAATTGACCAATGCCTACCTTCAGCTTATGAATCTAATAGTACACCTGTTCGTATTGACATGTGGTGGTCACACGTCTCCAGCACTAACCACTATCCATTTCTCTGCAGAATGGTTTTTGCATGCCTCAGTGTCTTCCACTGCCCAGTGGTTGAGAGTTCTTTTAGCATAATGGGGAATGTCCTGGATGCGTCAATACACAGGATGAATGCTACTACATTTGATGCTATCAAGTCAGTAAAGTATACGCTTTCTTCCCCAGATAAATCGGCCATTGAGTATTTTAAAAAGACTGACTTGCATGAGATTGTTGATCCTCAGCTAGTGAAGAACTTATGCCACTCAGCACGTGTGTACAAAGAAGAACAAGAAGTCGCTAGACAGCAGAAAGAACAACGGCGTAGGGATCTGGAAGTTAAGCAGATGGAAAGGGTTTCAAAGAGGAAAGTAAGGGAGTTTGCCATCATTAGTGCAAAGACGACTAGAGAGGCTCATGTGGCTGCAGTTTCAGCCATAAATCCTAGAAAACATCTGATTAAGAAATGCCTGTTAGAACTATCGGAAAAAGTTAAAAAAATAAGCATAGGAAAGTTGGTAAATAGTGTGCTATATGAGACTTAGTTGTTTATTTGTGCCAAAAACTGGAATAAGGAGTCTTCTATAGCTGCGCCATTTCAAATTCCTGACTAAATGTCTACATGAATATGATACTTAAATATGGACGTTATACTGGACACTTAGGTATGGATTTTATACTGGACACTTAAATATGGACGTTATACTGGACATAAACTTTTTCGTATACTCAGCGTCATACATGACTATTTCCTGAATAGGGTCATACCTTGGATTGGAGAAAAGATGTTTTACAGTTTACTTTGAAGGTAACTATAGATTACTGAGTTCATTTAACACATTTAGGTTTGTAAGTCAGTTGAATTATCAAGAAAATTTACTGTGCTATGAGTCACCTTACAAAACCTAAACACGTTATACACAGAAATGTTCACTGTAGTTATTCTGGATGAATAATTTAACCATTACCACCCTGATGCCAGAAATTTCATTTTTAACCCTTTAACATTCATATCAGTTACAAGTCTTGAGAAATGTCCATTTGCAGACCAAGAGAAGAGAATTTTTGAAAATTTGCTGCTGGAATGACTGACTCGATAACCAAGCCAGTCAGTTCAGTGATAAATTTTCAAAAAAATTCTCTTGTTCTGCAAATGGACAGTTTCTCTGAGAAAATTAAAAATTTTGCGAACAAATTTGAGTGTTAAAGGGGTAAGGAGGCACCGGAAGAAAGACGGGTTTACATTTTGGAAACAATTTTGCTGAAAGCTGTTGCTGTCTAAGACAGAAGTAAGACATCTTACTGCAACACTGTTTCCAAGATGAACACTGGCTATCATACTAAAGGTAACTTAATCTAGGATTCTTACAGATCTGATGACTAAGATTTTATAATATATCATTTTGCATGAAGCAAAGTTTGTGTATGGTGCATCTGTGATTCATAGGTTCTGAATAACTTCTGATAATGACTTTAGTTTGAGAGGATCTATTCTGGCCAAAATGAGTTATCACTAAGCATCTGAAATCTTTGTCTAATGTCTGGAAATGACTTAGATTGTCATGAGCAGAATACAGTGCTCGGTCTGGAAACCTTGGATATTCAAGCCTTTACTCATAAGTCATTAAAATGTCAGCCTCAGAATGTCATGTTCAAGACAATCATCATGCATGTACATGTAATATGTAGAAATGCAGGAGATGCTCTCTGAGAGCATCTCGACCCGACAGCCCCCAGACCCCCGGCTACAGGCATTCCGCTTCCCATGCCCGATATGCGGGCACACTCGCGGCGCTGGTTTTCAGACCTAACATTCACTTGGTATTTTCATGGCTGATAGTTAAACCACTGTGGCAAATGTAATCTGAAGAAAGTAAGCAGACAGACAGTAAAGATTGCCCTATCTTGCGACAGGCAACTAATACCGGTATTATTCCGATGAGAAAAATGGAGTGAGACTTGAGTAGTACGATTCCATATTCAACGTATATCAGCAGTCGCCGCAAATTTCCATGATAAAACCAAGAAATTACATGAATCCTGATATTAAAGGCTAAATTTTAACTGTTCAGTTAAATCATATCCCAAAATGGCAAACCCCCCCCCCCCTCGCAAATCGTTCCTACAGATGATTTGAATTTACCACAAAATTACAAGTATTTCTGCATGGAGATTGTGAGATACCGGTAACCAGTGACCATCTCGTCCCATATAAACTCGGCCAGTGAAACTGCGAACAGCTAAAGCTGTTGATATTAGACTGACAAATATCAATGTTATGAGTTAAACACAGTGGATGTGAATGTAAACCTACGTTTTACTCATTTTCCTGGCTATCTCTAATTGATGTATATGTTAGAATAATAAATGAACTTTCCACGATGGCCTGTGCTTTCTAGGATGAATTTCCAACGGGACGAAACCGCCAGGAAACGTGGAAATATCAGTGCAGGGGTACAATTTAGCCAATATAACACATATTAAATAGACTACCATATGCTGCGAATACATTGGCCTACGCTCGCTCTCGTTAGAGTAGCTTGTATCGATCGATATCTAATGATACCCACCAACATAAGAAGTGAATAATGCTCGCTGGAATTGAGGTTTTTGTCATTGTCGGGTTCCTCTTTACTTAAGCTGTTGGATGGTCACTACAAAGGCGCACTATTCCGGAAAATCGCTGACTAACCAGGCTGTAGTAATTGATATAAAATGTCACTCAAAATATTCATTTCATATTACGATTTTTCGGGCCGAAATTATAAAATATTAGGGCAGGAAAAGATAGGTTTTAGACATTTTTAACCATCCGATGTCCTATGATGGTAATTAAAATAAGTTTTATTCAAATTTTTTTTTGCGAGAAGTGCATTCTTATAAGTAGGCAACTTTCGTAGCTGTAATCATTAATTTATCAATTACTCTAACACTAGCTTCAAAACAATTTGACAGCTCTGGATAAATAAGAAGAGCGTCATCATTAAATACAGGTAAAATATCATTTTCCCGTACGAAGAGCAGTAACTTATATCGCTAGACAGCTATATGCTATTGAAATATTACTAATGGGAAGCAGATTATCTGCCTAACAAAATGTTATACCGGTTTTATCTTATATCAATATTTCTGTATCAGCAAAATCATATCGGTAGGACTAACGGTATAGCTATGATACCAGTATTCGATATAATATCTGTATAACGTGAAGCCCTATCTGGTGGTTGAACAATAACATTTGATGCAGAGGTGCCAACCATTACGATTTTGGTGTAATCATTACGATTTTATCATTCCCTCCATGTCATATCTCCTACGTAGTGAAGTCACATTAAGCTGGTACCCGACTCCAATTACTCATAATCACAAACGTATCCTAAGCAAGAGAGTCGCCAGCGAAGGAATGAGGAGTCGGGTACCAGCCTAAAGTCACATGAAATAGTGTTGTTACACAAACTCAAAAATCTGCTAAAGCTAGCCTGGTTCCTGGCTACTATTTTGCGAACGTTATCTTCAGGCGATAACGTTCCCAAATAGTAGCCAGGAACCAAGCTAATGTTGGCAGATTTTTTAGTTTGTGTAACAGAACTTACTATCTCAGTTCCCATTGATATTTCATACGAGCGACGTGATTGGTTCGTTCAATCTATCAACCAATCGTTGATCAGATAATAAATCATGTTCGGAATGTTTATATCCCGGGTAAATTTGTGTAAAAAATGGCGGATGAACGTAAACATTCGCCCTGTCGCGAATCGACTAAGCCAAAGCGTACAAAGACCGTGGATCAGAAATCTAAACAAATTACAGTGCAAAATTTCCGGTTTTAACAAATTCACGACTAAGCGAATATCACGCGCACTGGCAAACATGTGGAATTGACTTCTCGGTAGCTCACGGTGGACTGAATCACTGTTCAAAACATCTAAAGACGCTCGGCCATATACGCAACGGTAAAGCCGCGTTCGGAATCTAGTACAATTACAAGTTTGTGTGTACGTGATACAGACTATGGATCACTAAAAGCTGAGGTGTTATTTACCAACTTCATAATTGAGCATAATTTGCCAATTGCTGTTGCAGATCACGCAAGCCACTTATTTAAATCAATGTTCCCGGATTCTAAAATTGCCAGTCAGTATGCATGCGCTCGAGCAAAAACCACAGCTATTGTGGAAACATTAGGAGATTTTAATGACAAACACAGCCATTCAGTGCGGCAACAGATGGTAGTACCACTATGGCTGATACGAAACTCTATCCCATTGTGATCAAATATTTTGATTAAACACTATCAAAAGTTGTGTGCATTTTATTAACCATTGTTGATTGTGATAAACCATCTACTGGAGAAAACATTTATAACATAATTGACAGAACTAAGAACGCGTGAGATCAATTGGAAAAGCTGCACGTGTTTTTCAGCAGATAATGCTAGCGTAATGTTGGGCAAATATGAAGGTGTTGCAAGCTATATTACAAAAGAGGCACCACCTGTATGTTTTGGGCTGTCCATGTCACCTAATGCATTTGGCAGCATCAAAGGCTGGTAAACAATTACCATGCGACATCGAGGAGATACTGGTGGTCTACTACCTAGACAAAAGCTCTTAATAGGTAACAAAATCTTAAATTATTCCAAAAAATGTGCGGAACAGCAGAAAGAAAGATATTGAAGTTTGTAAGTACGCTTTGGTTATCATTAGGACAGTGTTTGGAAAGAGTTTTGGACCAATGGGAGCCACTCTATAAGTTTTTTCAATCCGAGAATGATAAGAAAGCTAAAACAAAAACTGCCACATCACAAACTAGCAATGCATCGACTGCCAAATCATCTAAATCAACACACAGTGAGAATCGTATTGCCGGCAAGAACACTTCATTACCATCCAGTGGGATGTCAAATTCAAAAGTGAATAGTAATGCCTCCACACCTTCAAGCAGCAGCTCACGTATCACTGCAAAATCAAAACACAGCCACACAGACAGTAGTTATCTACAAGCTACAAAAGGAATTCATGATGAGAGCATTGCTGCACCCAAACCCAGTGCTGTTAAATCATTTGACATTTATAAGTATATTTTCAAACAGACTGATTTAGCAGTGCAGAACGATTTTTGTGAAAGCAATGTTGCCACTATTTTAGACAGCTAATGTTACCCAGCAAAATGAGGAACCATGTGTCCACATGCTACGTAGAGTGCTGATTAAACAGCTGAAGGATCTTCTCATCTGATTTGTGAAACCGGAGCATATACTCAATTCCAAGGCTATTCATACTGATGTTGACTATGAAAATCTGGACAATCAGAAATCTGATGACAATCTTTATATTGGTAAAGCAGCAAAGGATTATCTTGATTCACATACAACTCTTAGAACCAAATCATTTTTTACATCGGTCAGAGACTTTTATGAAGCCGCTTGTAGGTAGATGATTGCAAAATTTCCATATGCTGATGAACTTTTGTTCCATGCAGAGATTGCTGATCCCAGCATGCGGTTAGAGAAAGACTATTCAAGCATTAAGTATTTCACAGACAGATTCTCTTATTCTCCCACAGGATGGTGACAGGCTTGAAGGACAGTTCCTGAATTATCAGGTTGATACTATTCCAAATCTGGAGAGTACCGGCCACAGTATTGATAAGTTTTGGGTGAACATGGCCCAAAGTAAAGATGACAATCATGTTGCAAAATATGACTTACTAGCTCAAGTAATGCTATGTATTCTTGTAGTATTTCATTCTAATGTGGACCGTGAGAGATTGTTCAGTATTGTTACCAAAAACAAGACAAATTATAGGCCTACTTTAAGTACCAAAACGCTTATTAGGTTGTTGACACATAAGATGTCTATGATAAGAGAAGGCAGTGTGTGTCATACATACAAACCCGATAAAGAACTCCTGAAGAAAGCCAAGGGAAGTACTGCTGCCAAGTTGCATGCGCAAGCAATTCTGAAGTCTGCGAGTAGTACTGGCCAGTGAGTAGAACTGACTATGGCACAGATGATTACAGAATTCAGAACCATTCAAAAGACATGAAAATTAATGTATGCACCCTACTTATTGACCAGCTTTAATTGTGCAGCTACTACTAGTCTTAATTTTATCATAGCTTGTGTTCATATCTCTTTTTAATCCTTTCATGGTGAATCCGACCAAAACCGGCCTCTGTAACGGTCTTGAGGAATGTCCATTTGCAGCCCAAGAGATTCTAAGCCAGTCATTCCAGTGGTAGTTTTTCAAAAAATGGTCTGGATCTGCAAATGAACATTCTAAAAGCTGATATTTTGATATACTTTAACAAATTGAGCCATGAAAGGTTTGAGCCACTACATTCTTAATACTTTATCCTTACAAGCCTGAAGTTCCTTTATATGCATCTAAATTTTGTAGCAATGTGATGATTATTTTGAAACTAATTGGACTGGAAGCTGTTGCATCTGCAATGGCCTGGAGAAATTCCCATTTGCAGATCTAGAAAAATTATTTTTGGAAATACACCACTGGAATGACTGGCTCAACTATCGCGAGTTATTCCAGCGGTAAAATTTCAAAAATAGTTTCTTGCTCTGCAAATGGACATTTCTCTAGGTCATTGCAGAGGACTTTTCCTGTAGTACTTACTCACTAGGAAATCATTATGCCAACTTTGCCCAGATAGAACAAATATTCAGCTATCATTTTTGTTCATGTATACCGCTCAAAATGATAATTGTTACTTTTAGGACCATCAATCATACTGAGCAGCTGAAAAAGATGTCAAGTTATTGTCTGTATTCAGGTTTAAGCAATAAAAATTAACATGACGTCTTTTTAGTCATACAGCTGAACATGATGGTTGCTGGCCCTAACACTAACCGTTTCTCATTTTGATCTGCACATGACAGAAAAACGTTTAGTTCCGGCGCGTAGCTAGTATAAATAAGTCTGTCTGTCAGTTGATGGGTCAGTCAGTATATCTGTCTCAAAATTTTTAACAAAGCTGCCGAAGTCGCAACTATAGCATGTTCACACTTTTTTAAAAAGGTGATTTGAATGGTTCTGAAGCACATAACATGGTTGAAGGAAAGGGGAATTTGAGTGCCAGAATGAGCTTAGAATGCTCCACAGAGCATCTAAACACATTAAATTTCTGGGGCCGCAGGCCTCCGGCATTAGGCATTAGGCTTCACACTCGCTCGATCGTGTTCGCTGCGTTTCTCATTACTATTTGCAATCGTCCAAAATTGGCACCTCTGTTGATGTTTAGAACATGCTTTTGCAGACAATCATTTGATTATGTGAATCATTGGATCCAGGTAGTGTAAGTTTCTGCTAATTAGTCGCTACAATGATAATTATAGAATTGAGTGCAGGCCTACATTGAATTGTACTCAAGATATGCAATACTTCACTTTATGGATATTGTGCAATAAAATATTAATTAAATTCTGTACTACTATTAACACTACTGCTACTACTATTAATACTACTGTTACTACGACTATTGCTAATCCTACTGTTACTACTACTGCTACTATTGCTAATCCTACTGTTACAACGACTATTGCTAATCCTACTGTTACTACTACTGCTACTATTGCTAATCCTACTGTTACTACTACTGCTACTATTGCTAATCCTACTGTTACAACGACTATTGCTAATCCTACTGTTACTACGACTATTCCTAATCCTACTGTTACTACGACTATTGCTAATCCTACTGTTACCACTACTGCTACTACTGTTAATACTACTGCTACTGCGACTATTGCTAATCCTATTGTTACTACTACTGCTGCTACTGTTAATACTACTGCTACTACAACCAGTGTTGCCCACAACATCTGATTTTTGGGGGTCCCAAGGACCCCACACTCAGATTTGGGGGTCCCACTGTAAAATTTGGGGGTCCCCTGGGGTCCTCATCTGAAATATGGGGGTCCCATGTTTTTTTCTTAAAATAAACACAGCACATTGATCTAATTATAAAGCACTTTATTAAACATGTTGAAAGCACTAGGTATGACATTGTGTAAATAATGTTAATGTGTATATAGAGAATATTAACTATGCATAGTTTATTAACCTTTAGCACTTAACACTTTTGGCCACTATTGTAGATCACCAAAATACCTATTTTTGAAAGTTTAACACTGGAATGACTGGCTCTAAACAGTGCCAGTCATTCCAGTGGTAAATTTAAAAAAATGTATTCTGTGATCTACAATCGTGGCTAAAATTGATATATTGAAATGGCCATTGTATATTTAACTAATGACATTTGAACTGCATATCAATAAACAATAACTTAAAGCACTGTACTTGTTTGTTGTCTGATAAACCAACCAACCTACATTGACATCCTTGTATGATTAACATTTCCAAAGACCACTATATTAGTAATTACATGTAGCTAAGACCACTGCATTAGTTTTTCTATAAAACCCTAACTTGACTGGACGAATTGAAAAATTACTAGTACCTGTGGCGAGTTTGCTCAAGGACGACTTAACCTACTTCGACATAATGTGCGCATATTTTTTTATAATGTAACTGGAATGACTAAATATAGTGGAATACATAGGCTAAGATCAGACAAAACAATAATTTATCAAAAATAATCTGTATAAATCAGATTAAAATGCGTAATTAGTGAAAATATATCAGCCAACAACCTGATATGTCTAATTCATAGGGAGTAACTATGTAACGCGATTGCTGATTGGTTGAAGCATAGATAACTCATTAGCGTGTATCCAATAAGGACGCTTGTATCAGGGAGCTTTGAGCTATACGCTGTTTGAAAAAATGACGATATCATTGAACATCGTTGCTGGGATGAGCTTTTGAGTTGAGAAATTGGGAACACCTAACGATCGAGTATTGTTAAACATTATAAACACTAATCCATCAGTCAATCAATCAGCCGCTATTGCTAAATAAAAGACGGCTTATAGCGCGTATTGATACCGTTATTCAAACAGCAATACACAGACACCGCCGCTAATCCGTCAAATGACCATTCAAATGTAAAAGATATCACACTGACATTTAGCACAACAGACAGAAACATGGCGGGTATTTTTTGCAATTTGTAGGCCTAACAAGGCGACTAACATCGGGCTTGTAAACTCATTATTTATCAAAATTAGATCAAATAGATACTAAGGAGGATTTGGGGATTGTGTTTACAATTAAATGTGGTGGTTGAATCTGATTTATGGGCATTAACAACTTTGAGTTGTGCAAGAAAACATACAACAAATCATAGTCTTAAACAACACAGTAATTTCGTTTTTATTGAACGCACAATGCATTAGGTATATTTCTTAAAGTAAAAACATGCACAAATAAATATACACACACGATAATATAATCGATAATTAAGCACACGCAAAGTTTCCAGTTTCTGTTACACTTTTTCACTATGTCCTCGGGGATGCAGAGGGGTACTTTTTATGCGTCCCTCTGCCATTTTTATGCGTATATATGCGCAAAAGGACGCATAAGGGCAACTCTGACTACAACTATTGCTAATCCTACTTTTACTACTACTGCTACTATGACTATTGCTAATCCTACTGTTACTACGACTATTGCTAATCCTACTGTTGCTACTACTGTTAATACTCCTGCTACTACAACTATTGCTAATCCTACTTTTACTACTACTGTTACTACGACTATTGCTAATCCTACTTTTACTACTACTGTTACTACGACTATTGCTAATCCTACTTTTACTACTACTGTTACTACGACTATTGCTAATCCTACTGTTACTACTGTTAATACTCCTGCTACTACAACTATTGCTAATCCTACTTTTACTACTACTGTTACTACGACTATTGCTAATCCTACTGTTACTACTACTGCTACTACTGTTAATACTCCTGCTACTACAACTATTGCTAATCCTACTTTTACTACTACTGTTACTACGACTATTGCTAATCCTACTTTTACTACTACTGTTACTACGACTATTGCTAATCCTACTGTTACTACTACTGTTACTACGACTATTGCTAATCCTACTGTTACTACGACTATTGCTAATCCTACTGTTACTACTACTGCTGCTACTGTTAATACTCCTGCTACTACAACTATTGCTAATCCTACTTTTACTACGACCATTGCTAATCCTACTTTTACTACTACTGTTACTACGACTATTGCTAATCCTACTGTTACTACTACTGCTGCTACTGTTAATACTCCTGCTACTACAACTATTGCTAATCCTACTTTTACTACTACTGTTACTACGACCATTGCTAATCCTACTTTTACTACTACTGTTACTACGACTATTGCTAATCCTACTGTTACTACTGTTAATACTCCTGCTACTACAACTATTGCTAATCCTACTTTTACTACTACTGTTACTACGACCATTGCTAATCCTACTTTTACTACTACTGTTACTACGACTATTGCTAATCCTACTTTTACTACTACTGTTACTACAACTATTGCTAATCCTACTTTTACTACTACTGTTACTACGACCATTGCTAATCCTACTGTTACTACTGTTAATACTCCTGCTACTACAACTATTGCTAATCCTACTGTTACTACTACTGCTACTACTGTTAATACTCCTGCTACTACAACTATTGCTAATCCTACTTTTACTACTACTGTTACTACGACTATTGCTAATCCTACTGTTACTACTGTTAATACTCCTGCTACTACAACTATTGCTAATCCTACTTTTACTACTACTGTTACTACGACCATTGCTAATCCTACTTTTACTACTACTGTTACTACGACTATTGCTAATCCTACTGTTACTACTACTGCTGCTACTGTTAATACTCCTGCTACTACAACTATTGCTAATCCTACTTTTACTACTACTGTTACTACGACCATTGCTAATCCTACTTTTACTACTACTGTTACTACAACTATTGCTAATCCTACTTTTACTACTACTGTTACTACGACTATTGCTAATCCTACTGTTACTACTACTGCTGCTACTGTTAATACTCCTGCTACTACAACTATTGCTAATCCTACTTTTACTACTACTGCTACTACGACCATTGCTAATCCTACTTTTACTACTACTGTTACTACGACTATTGCTAATCCTACTGTTACTACTACTGCTGCTACTGTTAATACTCCTGCTACTACAACTATTGCTAATCCTACTTTTACTACTACTGTTACTACGACCATTGCTAATCCTACTTTTACTACTACTGTTACTACGACTATTGCTAATCCTACTGTTACTACTACTGCTGCTACTGTTAATACTCCTGCTACTACAACTATTGCTAATCCTACTTTTACTACTACTGCTACTACTGTTTCTACGACTATTGCTAATCCTACTGTTACTACGACTATTGCTAATCCTACTGTTACTACGACTATTGCTAATCCTATTGTTACTACTACTACTACTACTACTACTACTACTACTACTACTACTACTACTACTACTACTACTAGTACTGTTAATACTACTTCTACTATGACTATTGCTAATCCTACTGCTGCTGCTGCTACTACTACTACTACTACTACTACTACCGCCAGCTACTACTACCACCGCTAGCTACTACTACTACTACTACTACTACTACTACTACCGCCACCGCCAGCTACTACTACTACTACTACTACCACCACCGCGAGCTACTACTACTACATCATTATATCATTATTTTCAGAACTCTATATCGTATGTCCGTCCCTGTGATTTACTGGAGCAACTTGTGTATGTACCGATGAACATATGTGTGCCATCAGATCTTGCGCAATTTCCTGTGTTAAATGAAGGTAAGAAATGCAATGTACCCACTGATAGTGCCGCTCTCCTAACCATCACATTAGTGGGATGTATGTTACTGTTACTGAGACACTTCCAGGTATGAAAGGAAGAACATGGTGTACTTGACCATGAGCAGCAAGTGCTGTAACTATTGACTATTTCAACACTACAGGACATGACAGATTATTACGCTCCCCGAAAATTTTTGCGGAGGCATATAGTTGTCGCTTTGTTCGTCATGTGCAGTGTGTGAAATGTATGTCAGCTTGATCTACTTTTGACCTCCTTTTCGCGGTTAACTGAAGCTTGTCCGGGCCATAGTTTCAAGACTTGTATGTACGGTCATGGAACATAGTATGTCGATGCATCCTATGGAGAAGATGTGTAGTGTGTGAATAGTAGGTCAGTGCGACTTACTTTTGACCTACTTTTCACGGTTCATTGCGTATTACCGAAAATCTTTGTCTGGGCTGTAGTTTCGAGAGTTTTCGGTATACAGGAATTAAACTTGAGTTGTGGATGCATCTTAGAGAGGTGTGCAGTGTATGAACAGTGGATCAGCGTGATCAGCTTTTGACATACCTTTCGGCTTTTGCGCTTCATTGAACATTACCGAAAATCTGTGTCAGGCTGTAGTTTCAAAAGTATTTGGTATACAGGAACTAAACTTGATATGTGGATGCCTCGTATGGAGGAGGTGTGCAGTGTGTGAAAAGTAGGTCCTATTTTTTGCCTACTTTTCACGGTTCATTGAACATTACAGAAAATCTTTGTCCATGCTATAGTTTCAAGAGGTTTTGATATACTGGAACTAAACCTGGTTTATGGATGTATTATATGCTGAAGGTGTGTCGTGTATGAAAAGTTGTGACCTACTTTTCATGGTTCACTGAACATGCTCTTGACCTACTTTTCATGGTTCACAGCATTACAGAGAATTTTTCTCCGACCCATAATTTCTCCAGTATCCATACGCAGTATGCTTTCAGGGAGCATACATCAGTTTACTGATACATGTCTGTTTTGTTTATGATGTAAGACATTCTCTTCAAGAATATTTTAAAACTAATTTGACTTGATGTTGGAGCTGTCTAAAGGCAAATTAGGTTCAAAATATTCAACCGATTACTTGTATTGTTGGCTTGAGCGTGCTATACTAGCAGTTCAATGGTGAAAGCTTTGACCTTTTGATCATTTAAATTACAGTGTCTCAATTTCACGATACCGTTAAGTTGTTGAATAAATTTGGAAGTAATTTGACTGGAACCTGTTGTTGTTCTAAGCAGAAACAGCTCTCAATCAAATTAGTTTCAAATGATTCAAGAGAATATGCTGTACATGATACAGAATCTGGTCTGTAAGGGGTAACGGGTTAATGATGTTTCCATGGTTATGGTTATAACTCTATGTCTTTATGGGGTGTTAAGTTCCTGACTTGTGCTAATAATGGCAATTAGTTGTAGACTAAAAGAAGATGACATTGATCGATACACTGTCATGTTGTTTAGGCGTGTGTGTGTGCGTGTCTATTGCACAGGTGGTTTAACACGTTCACCGATGATCGATACACTGTCATGTTGTTTAGGCGTGTGTGTGTACGTGTCTATTGCACAGGTGGTTTAACACGTTCACCGATGATCGATACACTGTCATGTTGTTTAGGCGTGTGTGTGTGCGTGTCTATTGCACAGGTGGTTTAACACGTTCACCGATGATCGATACACTGTCATGTTGTTTAGGCGTGTGTGTGTACGTGTCTATTGCACAGGTGGTTTAACACGTTCACCGATGATCGATACACTGTCATGTTGTTTAGGCGTGTGTGTGTGCGTGTCTATTGCACAGGTGGTTTAACACGTTCACCGATGATCGATACACTGTCATGTTGTTTAGGCGTGTGTGTGTGCGTGTCTATTGCACAGGTGGTTTAACACGTTCACCGATGATCGATACACTGTCATGTTGTTTAGGCGTGTGTGTGTGTCTATTGCACAGGTGGTTTAACACGTTCACCGATGATCGATACACTGTCATGTTGTTTAGGCGTGTGTGTGTGCGTGTCTATTGCACAGGTGGTTTAACACGTTCACCGATGATCGATACACTGTCATGTTGTTTAGGCGTGTGTGTGTGTCTATTGCACAGGTGGTTTAACACGTTCACCGATGATCGATACACTGTCATGTTGTTTAGGCGTGTGTGTGTGTGTCTATTGCACAGGTGGTTTAACACGTTCACCGATGATCGATACACTGTCATGTTGTTTAGGCGTGTGTGTGTGTGTCTATTGCACAGGTGGTTTAACACGTTCACCGATGATCGATACACTGTCATGTTGTTTAGGCGTGTGTGTGTGTGTCTATTGCACAGGTGGTTTAACACGTTCACCGATGATCGATACACTGTCATGTTGTTTAGGCGTGTGTGTGTGTGTCTATTGCACAGGTGGTTTAACACGTTCACCGATGATCGATACACTGTCATGTTGTTTAGGCGTGTGTGTGTGTGTCTATTGCACAGGTGGTTTAACACGTTCACCGATGATCGATACACTGTCATGTTGTTTAGGCGTGTGTGTGTACGTGTCTATTGCACAGGTGGTTTAACACGTTCACCGATGATCGATACACTGTCATGTTGTTTAGGCGTGTGTGTGTACGTGTCTATTGCACAGGTGGTTTAACACGTTCACCGATGATCGATACACTGTCATGTTGTTTAGGCGTGTGTGTGTGTGTCTATTGCACAGGTGGTTTAACACGTTCACCGATGATCGATACACTGTCATGTTGTTTAGGCGTGTGTGTGTACGTGTCTATTGCACAGGTGGTTTAACACGTTCACCGATGATCGATACACTGTCATGTTGTTTAGGCGTGTGTGTGTGTACGTGTCTATTGCACAGGTGGTTTAACACGTTCACCGATGATCGATACACTGTCATGTTGTTTAGGCGTGTGTGTGTGTGTGTGCGTGTCTATTGCACAGGTGGTTTAACACGTTCACCGATGATCGATACACTGTCATGTTGTTTAGGCGTGTGTGTGTGCGTGTCTATTGCACAGGTGGTTTAACACGTTCACCGATGATCGATACACTGTCATGTTGTTTAGGCGTGTGTGTGTGTGCGTGTCTATTGCACAGGTGGTTTAACACGTTCACCGATGATCGATACACTGTCATGTTGTTTAGGCGTGTGTGTGTACGTGTCTATTGCACAGGTGGTTTAACACGTTCACCGATGATCGATACACTGTCATGTTGTTTAGGCGTGTGTGTGTACGTGTCTATTGCACAGGTGGTTTAACACGTTCACCGATGATCGATACACTGTCATGTTGTTTAGGCGTGTGTGTGTGTGCGTGTCTATTGCACAGGTGGTTTAACACGTTCACCGATGATCGATACACTGTCATGTTGTTTAGGCGTGTGTGTGTGTGTCTATTGCACAGGTGGTTTAACACGTTC
Source organism: Chaetoderma sp. LZ-2023a (assembly GCA_034401795.1). Taxonomy (NCBI): domain Eukaryota; kingdom Metazoa; phylum Mollusca; class Caudofoveata; order Chaetodermatida; family Chaetodermatidae; genus Chaetoderma; species Chaetoderma sp. LZ-2023a. The sequence goes on along the minus strand of CM067370.1, from coordinate 8,602,414 downwards.
ACCGATGATCGATACACTGTCATGTTGTTTAGGCGTGTGTGTGTACGTGTCTATTGCACAGGTGGTTTAACACGTTCACCGATGATCGATACACTGTCATGTTGTTTAGGCGTGTGTGTGTGTGTGTCTATTGCACAGGTGGTTTAACACGTTCACCGATGATCGATACACTGTCATGTTGTTTAGGCGTGTGTGTGTGTGCGTGTCTATTGCACAGGTGGTTTAACACGTTCACCGATGATCGATACACTGTCATGTTGTTTAGGCGTGTGTGTGTACGTGTCTATTGCACAGGTGGTTTAACACGTTCACCGATGATCGATACACTGTCATGTTGTTTAGGCGTGTGTGTGTACGTGTCTATTGCACAGGTGGTTTAACACGTTCACCGATGATCGATACACTGTCATGTTGTTTAGGCGTGTGTGTGCGTGTCTATTGCACAGGTGGTTTAACACGTTCACCGATGATCGATACACTGTCATGTTGTTTAGGCGTGTGTGTGTGTGTCTATTGCACAGGTGGTTTAACACGTTCACCGATGATCGATACACTGTCATGTTGTTTAGGCGTGTGTGTGTACGTGTCTATTGCACAGGTGGTTTAACACGTTCACCGATGATCGATACACTGTCATGTTGTTTAGGCGTGTGTGTGTACGTGTCTATTGCACAGGTGGTTTAACACGTTCACCGATGATCGATACACTGTCATGTTGTTTAGGCGTGTGTGTGTACGTGTCTATTGCACAGGTGGTTTAACACGTTCACCGATGATCGATACACTGTCATGTTGTTTAGGCGTGTGTGTGTGTGCGTGTCTATTGCACAGGTGGTTTAACATGTTCACCGATGATCGATACACTGTCATGTTGTTTAGGCGTGTGTGTGTGTGTCTATTGCACAGGTGGTTTAACACGTTCACCGATGATCGATACACTGTCATGTTGTTTAGGCGTGTGTGTGTACGTGTCTATTGCACAGGTGGTTTAACACGTTCACCGATGATCGATACACTGTCATGTTGTTTAGGCGTGTGTGTGCGTGTCTATTGCACAGGTGGTTTAACACGTTCACCGATGATCGATACACTGTCATGTTGTTTAGGCGTGTGTGTGTGTGTCTATTGCACAGGTGGTTTAACACGTTCACCGATGATCGATACACTGTCATGTTGTTTAGGCGTGTGTGTGTACGTGTCTATTGCACAGGTGGTTTAACACGTTCACCGATGATCGATACACTGTCATGTTGTTTAGGCGTGTGTGTGTACGTGTCTATTGCACAGGTGGTTTAACACGTTCACCGATGATCGATACACTGTCATGTTGTTTAGGCGTGTGTGTGTACGTGTCTATTGCACAGGTGGTTTAACACGTTCACCGATGATCGATACACTGTCATGTTGTTTAGGCGTGTGTGTGTGCGTGTCTATTGCACAGGTGGTTTAACACGTTCACCGATGATCGATACACTGTCATGTTGTTTAGGCGTGTGTGTGTACGTGTCTATTGCACAGGTGGTTTAACACGTTCACCGATGATCGATACACTGTCATGTTGTTTAGGCGTGTGTGTGTACGTGTCTATTGCACAGGTGGTTTAACACGTTCACCGATGATCGATACACTGTCATGTTGTTTAGGCGTGTGTGTGTACGTGTCTATTGCACAGGTGGTTTAACACGTTCACCGATGATCGATACACTGTCATGTTGTTTAGGCGTGTGTGTGTACGTGTCTATTGCACAGGTGGTTTAACACGTTCACCGATGATCGATACACTGTCATGTTGTTTAGGCGTGTGTGTGTGCGTGTCTATTGCACAGGTGGTTTAACACGTTCACCGATGATCGATACACTGTCATGTTGTTTAGGCGTGTGTGTGTGCGTGTCTATTGCACAGGTGGTTTAACACGTTCACCGATGATCGATACACTGTCATGTTGTTTAGGCGTGTGTGTGTACGTGTCTATTGCACAGGTGGTTTAACACGTTCACCGATGATCGATACACTGTCATGTTGTTTAGGCGTGTGTGTGTGCGTGTCTATTGCACAGGTGGTTTAACACGTTCACCGATGATCGATACACTGTCATGTTGTTTAGGCGTGTGTGTGTGTACGTGTCTATTGCACAGGTGGTTTAACACGTTCACCGATGATCGATACACTGTCATGTTGTTTAGGCGTGTGTGTGTACGTGTCTATTGCACAGGTGGTTTAACACGTTCACCGATGATCGATACACTGTCATGTTGTTTAGGCGTGTGTGTGTACGTGTCTATTGCACAGGTGGTTTAACACGTTCACCGATGATCGATACACTGTCATGTTGTTTAGGCGTGTGTGTGTGCGTGTCTATTGCACAGGTGGTTTAACACGTTCACCGATGATCGATACACTGTCATGTTGTTTAGGCGTGTGTGTGTACGTGTCTATTGCACAGGTGGTTTAACACGTTCACCGATGATCGATACACTGTCATGTTGTTTAGGCGTGTGTGTGTACGTGTCTATTGCACAGGTGGTTTAACACGTTCACCGATGATCGATACACTGTCATGTTGTTTAGGCGTGTGTGTGTGCGTGTCTATTGCACAGGTGGTTTAACACGTTCACCGATGATCGATACACTGTCATGTTGTTTAGGCGTGTGTGTTGTGTGTGTACGTGTCTATTGCACAGGTGGTTTAACACGTTCACCGATGATCGATACACTGTCATGTTGTTTAGGCGTGTGTGTGTACGTGTCTATTGCACAGGTGGTTTAACACGTTCACCGATGATCGATACACTGTCATGTTGTTTAGGCGTGTGTGTGTACGTGTCTATTGCACAGGTGGTTTAACACGTTCACCGATGATCGATACACTGTCATGTTGTTTAGGCGTGTGTGTGTACGTGTCTATTGCACAGGTGGTTTAACACGTTCACCGATGATCGATACACTGTCATGTTGTTTAGGCGTGTGTGTGTACGTGTCTATTGCACAGGTGGTTTAACACGTTCACCGATGATCGATACACTGTCATGTTGTTTAGGCGTGTGTGTGTACGTGTCTATTGCACAGGTGGTTTAACACGTTCACCGATGATCGATACACTGTCATGTTGTTTAGGCGTGTGTGTGTACGTGTCTATTGCACAGGTGGTTTAACACGTTCACCGATGATCGATACACTGTCATGTTGTTTAGGCGTGTGTGTGTACGTGTCTATTGCACAGGTGGTTTAACACGTTCACCGATGATCGATACACTGTCATGTTGTTTAGGCGTGTGTGTGTACGTGTCTATTGCACAGGTGGTTTAACACGTTCACCGATGATCGATACACTGTCATGTTGTTTAGGCGTGTGTGTGTACGTGTCTATTGCACAGGTGGTTTAACACGTTCACCGATGATCGATACACTGTCATGTTGTTTAGGCGTGTGTGTGTACGTGTCTATTGCACAGGTGGTTTAACACGTTCACCGATGATCGATACACTGTCATGTTGTTTAGGCGTGTGTGTGTACGTGTCTATTGCACAGGTGGTTTAACACGTTCACCGATGATCGATACACTGTCATGTTGTTTAGGCGTGTGTGTGTACGTGTCTATTGCACAGGTGGTTTAACACGTTCACCGATGATCGATACACTGTCATGTTGTTTAGGCGTGTGTGTGTACGTGTCTATTGCACAGGTGGTTTAACACGTTCACCGATGATCGATACACTGTCATGTTGTTTAGGCGTGTGTGTGTACGTGTCTATTGCACAGGTGGTTTAACACGTTCACCGATGATCGATACACTGTCATGTTGTTTAGGCGTGTGTGTGTACGTGTCTATTGCACAGGTGGTTTAACACGTTCACCGATGATCGATACACTGTCATGTTGTTTAGGCGTGTGTGTGTACGTGTCTATTGCACAGGTGGTTTAACACGTTCACCGATGATCGATACACTGTCATGTTGTTTAGGCGTGTGTGTGTACGTGTCTATTGCACAGGTGGTTTAACACGTTCACCGATGATCGATACACTGTCATGTTGTTTAGGCGTGTGTGTGTACGTGTCTATTGCACAGGTGGTTTAACACGTTCACCGATGATCGATACACTGTCATGTTGTTTAGGCGTGTGTGTGTACGTGTCTATTGCACAGGTGGTTTAACACGTTCACCGATGATCGATACACTGTCATGTTGTTTAGGCGTGTGTGTGTACGTGTCTATTGCACAGGTGGTTTAACACGTTCACCGATGATCGATACACTGTCATGTTGTTTAGGCGTGTGTGTGTACGTGTCTATTGCACAGGTGGTTTAACACGTTCACCGATGATCGATACACTGTCATGTTGTTTAGGCGTGTGTGTGTACGTGTCTATTGCACAGGTGGTTTAACACGTTCACCGATGATCGATACACTGTCATGTTGTTTAGGCGTGTGTGTGTACGTGTCTATTGCACAGGTGGTTTAACACGTTCACCGATGATCGATACACTGTCATGTTGTTTAGGCGTGTGTGTGTACGTGTCTATTGCACAGGTGGTTTAACACGTTCACCGATGATCGATACACTGTCATGTTGTTTAGGCGTGTGTGTGTACGTGTCTATTGCACAGGTGGTTTAACACGTTCACCGATGATCGATACACTGTCATGTTGTTTAGGCGTGTGTGTGTACGTGTCTATTGCACAGGTGGTTTAACACGTTCACCGATGATCGATACACTGTCATGTTGTTTAGGCGTGTGTGTGTACGTGTCTATTGCACAGGTGGTTTAACACGTTCACCGATGATCGATACACTGTCATGTTGTTTAGGCGTGTGTGTGTACGTGTCTATTGCACAGGTGGTTTAACACGTTCACCGATGATCGATACACTGTCATGTTGTTTAGGCGTGTGTGTGTACGTGTCTATTGCACAGGTGGTTTAACACGTTCACCGATGATCGATACACTGTCATGTTGTTTAGGCGTGTGTGTGTACGTGTCTATTGCACAGGTGGTTTAACACGTTCACCGATGATCGATACACTGTCATGTTGTTTAGGCGTGTGTGTGTACGTGTCTATTGCACAGGTGGTTTAACACGTTCACCGATGATCGATACACTGTCATGTTGTTTAGGCGTGTGTGTGTGCGTGTCTATTGCACAGGTGGTTTAACACGTTCACCGATGATCGATACACTGTCATGTTGTTTAGGCGTGTGTGTGTACGTGTCTATTGCACAGGTGGTTTAACACGTTCACCGATGATCGATACACTGTCATGTTGTTTAGGCGTGTGTGTGTACGTGTCTATTGCACAGGTGGTTTAACACGTTCACCGATGATCGATACACTGTCATGTTGTTTAGGCGTGTGTGTGTACGTGTCTATTGCACAGGTGGTTTAACACGTTCACCGATGATCGATACACTGTCATGTTGTTTAGGCGTGTGTGTGTACGTGTCTATTGCACAGGTGGTTTAACACGTTCACCGATGATCGATACACTGTCATGTTGTTTAGGCGTGTGTGTGTACGTGTCTATTGCACAGGTGGTTTAACACGTTCACCGATGATCGATACACTGTCATGTTGTTTAGGCGTGTGTGTGTACGTGTCTATTGCACAGGTGGTTTAACACGTTCACCGATGATCGATACACTGTCATGTTGTTTAGGCGTGTGTGTGTACGTGTCTATTGCACAGGTGGTTTAACACGTTCACCGATGATCGATACACTGTCATGTTGTTTAGGCGTGTGTGTGTACGTGTCTATTGCACAGGTGGTTTAACACGTTCACCGATGATCGATACACTGTCATGTTGTTTAGGCGTGTGTGTGTACGTGTCTATTGCACAGGTGGTTTAACACGTTCACCGATGATCGATACACTGTCATGTTGTTTAGGCGTGTGTGTGTACGTGTCTATTGCACAGGTGGTTTAACACGTTCACCGATGATCGATACACTGTCATGTTGTTTAGGCGTGTGTGTGTACGTGTCTATTGCACAGGTGGTTTAACACGTTCACCGATGATCGATACACTGTCATGTTGTTTAGGCGTGTGTGTGTACGTGTCTATTGCACAGGTGGTTTAACACGTTCACCGATGATCGATACACTGTCATGTTGTTTAGGCGTGTGTGTGTACGTGTCTATTGCACAGGTGGTTTAACACGTTCACCGATGATCGATACACTGTCATGTTGTTTAGGCGTGTGTGTGTACGTGTCTATTGCACAGGTGGTTTAACACGTTCACCGATGATCGATACACTGTCATGTTGTTTAGGCGTGTGTGTGTGCGTGTCTATTGCACAGGTGGTTTAACACGTTCACCGATGATCGATACACTGTCATGTTGTTTAGGCGTGTGTGTGTACGTGTCTATTGCACAGGTGGTTTAACACGTTCACCGATGATCGATACACTGTCATGTTGTTTAGGCGTGTGTGTGTACGTGTCTATTGCACAGGTGGTTTAACACGTTCACCGATGATCGATACACTGTCATGTTGTTTAGGCGTGTGTGTGTGCGTGTCTATTGCACAGGTGGTTTAACACGTTCACCGATGATCGATACACTGTCATGTTGTTTAGGCGTGTGTGTGTACGTGTCTATTGCACAGGTGGTTTAACACGTTCACCGATGATCGATACACTGTCATGTTGTTTAGGCGTGTGTGTGTACGTGTCTATTGCACAGGTGGTTTAACACGTTCACCGATGATCGATACACTGTCATGTTGTTTAGGCGTGTGTGTGTACGTGTCTATTGCACAGGTGGTTTAACACGTTCACCGATGATCGATACACTGTCATGTTGTTTAGGCGTGTGTGTGTACGTGTCTATTGCACAGGTGGTTTAACACGTTCACCGATGATCGATACACTGTCATGTTGTTTAGGCGTGTGTGTGTACGTGTCTATTGCACAGGTGGTTTAACACGTTCACCGATGATCGATACACTGTCATGTTGTTTAGGCGTGTGTGTGTACGTGTCTATTGCACAGGTGGTTTAACACGTTCACCGATGATCGATACACTGTCATGTTGTTTAGGCGTGTGTGTGTACGTGTCTATTGCACAGGTGGTTTAACACGTTCACCGATGATCGATACACTGTCATGTTGTTTAGGCGTGTGTGTGTACGTGTCTATTGCACAGGTGGTTTAACACGTTCACCGATGATCGATACACTGTCATGTTGTTTAGGCGTGTGTGTGTGCGTGTCTATTGCACAGGTGGTTTAACACGTTCACCGATGATCGATACACTGTCATGTTGTTTAGGCGTGTGTGTGTGCGTGTCTATTGCACAGGTGGTTTAACACGTTCACCGATGATCGATACACTGTCATGTTGTTTAGGCGTGTGTGTGTGCGTGTCTATTGCACAGGTGGTTTAACACGTTCACCGATGATCGATACACTGTCATGTTGTTTAGGCGTGTGTGTGTGCGTGTCTATTGCACAGGTGGTTTAACACGTTCACCGATGATCGATACACTGTCATGTTGTTTAGGCGTGTGTGTGTACGTGTCTATTGCACAGGTGGTTTAACACGTTCACCGATGATCGATACACTGTCATGTTGTTTAGGCGTGTGTGTGTGCGTGTCTATTGCACAGGTGGTTTAACACGTTCACCGATGATCGATACACTGTCATGTTGTTTAGGCGTGTGTGTGTGCGTGTCTATTGCACAGGTGGTTTAACACGTTCACCGATGATCGATACACTGTCATGTTGTTTAGGCGTGTGTGTGTACGTGTCTATTGCACAGGTGGTTTAACACGTTCACCGATGATCGATACACTGTCATGTTGTTTAGGCGTGTGTGTGTACGTGTCTATTGCACAGGTGGTTTAACACGTTCACCGATGATCGATACACTGTCATGTTGTTTAGGCGTGTGTGTGTGCGTGTCTATTGCACAGGTGGTTTAACACGTTCACCGATGATCGATACACTGTCATGTTGTTTAGGCGTGTGTGTGTGCGTGTCTATTGCACAGGTGGTTTAACACGTTCACCGATGATCGATACACTGTCATGTTGTTTAGGCGTGTGTGTGTGCGTGTCTATTGCACAGGTGGTTTAACACGTTCACCGATGATCGATACACTGTCATGTTGTTTAGGCGTGTGTGTGTACGTGTCTATTGCACAGGTGGTTTAACACGTTCACCGATGATCGATACACTGTCATGTTGTTTAGGCGTGTGTGTGTACGTGTCTATTGCACAGGTGGTTTAACACGTTCACCGATGATCGATACACTGTCATGTTGTTTAGGCGTGTGTGTGTACGTGTCTATTGCACAGGTGGTTTAACACGTTCACCGATGATCGATACACTGTCATGTTGTTTAGGCGTGTGTGTGTACGTGTCTATTGCACAGGTGGTTTAACACGTTCACCGATGATCGATACACTGTCATGTTGTTTAGGCGTGTGTGTGTGCGTGTCTATTGCACAGGTGGTTTAACACGTTCACCGATGATCGATACACTGTCATGTTGTTTAGGCGTGTGTGTGTGCGTGTCTATTGCACAGGTGGTTTAACACGTTCACCGATGATCGATACACTGTCATGTTGTTTAGGCGTGTGTGTGTGCGTGTCTATTGCACAGGTGGTTTAACACGTTCACCGATGATCGATACACTGTCATGTTGTTTAGGCGTGTGTGTGTGCGTGTCTATTGCACAGGTGGTTTAACACGTTCACCGATGATCGATACACTGTCATGTTGTTTAGGCGTGTGTGTGTACGTGTCTATTGCACAGGTGGTTTAACACGTTCACCGATGATCGATACACTGTCATGTTGTTTAGGCGTGTGTGTGTGCGTGTCTATTGCACAGGTGGTTTAACACGTTCACCGATGATCGATACACTGTCATGTTGTTTAGGCGTGTGTGTGTGCGTGTCTATTGCACAGGTGGTTTAACACGTTCACCGATGATCGATACACTGTCATGTTGTTTAGGCGTGTGTGTGTACGTGTCTATTGCACAGGTGGTTTAACACGTTCACCGATGATCGATACACTGTCATGTTGTTTAGGCGTGTGTGTGTACGTGTCTATTGCACAGGTGGTTTAACACGTTCACCGATGATCGATACACTGTCATGTTGTTTAGGCGTGTGTGTGTGCGTGTCTATTGCACAGGTGGTTTAACACGTTCACCGATGATCGATACACTGTCATGTTGTTTAGGCGTGTGTGTGTGCGTGTCTATTGCACAGGTGGTTTAACACGTTCACCGATGATCGATACACTGTCATGTTGTTTAGGCGTGTGTGTGTGCGTGTCTATTGCACAGGTGGTTTAACACGTTCACCGATGATCGATACACTGTCATGTTGTTTAGGCGTGTGTGTGTGCGTGTCTATTGCACAGGTGGTTTAACACGTTCACCGATGATCGATACACTGTCATGTTGTTTAGGCGTGTGTGTGTACGTGTCTATTGCACAGGTGGTTTAACACGTTCACCGATGATCGATACACTGTCATGTTGTTTAGGCGTGTGTGTGTACGTGTCTATTGCACAGGTGGTTTAACACGTTCACCGATGATCGATACACTGTCATGTTGTTTAGGCGTGTGTGTGTACGTGTCTATTGCACAGGTGGTTTAACACGTTCACCGATGATCGATACACTGTCATGTTGTTTAGGCGTGTGTGTGTACGTGTCTATTGCACAGGTGGTTTAACACGTTCACCGATGATCGATACACTGTCATGTTGTTTAGGCGTGTGTGTGTGCGTGTCTATTGCACAGGTGGTTTAACACGTTCACCGATGATCGATACACTGTCATGTTGTTTAGGCGTGTGTGTGTACGTGTCTATTGCACAGGTGGTTTAACACGTTCACCGATGATCGATACACTGTCATGTTGTTTAGGCGTGTGTGTGTACGTGTCTATTGCACAGGTGGTTTAACACGTTCACCGATGATCGATACACTGTCATGTTGTTTAGGCGTGTGTGTGTACGTGTCTATTGCACAGGTGGTTTAACACGTTCACCGATGATCGATACACTGTCATGTTGTTTAGGCGTGTGTGTGTACGTGTCTATTGCACAGGTGGTTTAACACGTTCACCGATGATCGATACACTGTCATGTTGTTTAGGCGTGTGTGTGTACGTGTCTATTGCACAGGTGGTTTAACACGTTCACCGATGATCGATACACTGTCATGTTGTTTAGGCGTGTGTGTGTACGTGTCTATTGCACAGGTGGTTTAACACGTTCACTGATGATCGATACACTGTCATGTTGTTTAGGCGTGTGTGTGTACGTGTCTATTGCACAGGTGGTTTAACACGTTCACTGATGATCGATACACTGTCATGTTGTTTAGGCGTGTGTGTGTACGTGTCTATTGCACAGGTGGTTTAACACGTTCACTGATGATCGATACACTGTCATGTTGTTTAGGCGTGTGTGTGTGCGTGTCTATTGCACAGGTGGTTTAACACGTTCACCGATGATCGATACACTGTCATGTTGTTTAGGCGTGTGTGTGTGCGTGTCTATTGCACAGGTGGTTTAACACGTTCACTGATGATCGATACACTGTCATGTTGTTTAGGCGTGTGTGTGTACGTGTCTATTGCACAGGTGGTTTAACACGTTCACCGATGATCGATACACTGTCATGTTGTTTAGGCGTGTGTGTGTACGTGTCTATTGCACAGGTGGTTTAACACGTTCACGGATGATCGATACACTGTCATGTTGTTTAGGCGTGTGTGTGTACGTGTCTATTGCACAGGTGGTTTAACACGTTCACTGATGATCGATACACTGTCATGTTGTTTAGGCGTGTGTGTGTGTGTGTCTATTGCACAGGTGGTTTAACACGTTCACCGATGATCGATACACTGTCATGTTGTTTAGGCGTGTGTGTGTGTGTCTATTGCACAGGTGGTTTAACACGTTCACCGATGATCGATACACTGTCATGTTGTTTAGGCGTGTGTGTGTGTGTCTATTGCACAGGTGGTTTAACACGTTCACCGATGATCGATACACTGTCATGTTGTTTAGGCGTGTGTGTGTGCGTGTCTATTGCACAGGTGGTTTAACACGTTCACCGATGATCGATACACTGTCATGTTGTTTAGGCGTGTGTGTGTGTGTCTATTGCACAGGTGGTTTAACACGTTCACCGATGAATTTCCCATATCTCATATTCAAGACAAACATAGATGCAGAAAATCTGTTGAATATTTTGAAATTAATTTAACGGGAAGCCATTGCTGCCTCATGCAGCAATGGCTTCCAGTCATATTAGTTTCAAAATATTCAACAGAATAAGTTTTGTGTCATAAAGGAATCTACTTTTTCATGGATTGGCCAGTAAGAGGGCTAATATCAGTAACCCTGAGTGTTTCTAGCATCATCATTCAGGTATGCTGACCTGTGGTCAGATTGTGAATAATGATGAAGCATCTGGCAGTCCGAGGGACCCCCATGCCCTGAAATCTTTGGTCTCAAACTGAGAGTCTTTGATTCCAATGCAGTTTTTATCAGTTGTGCTAAAATTAGAGGGTAGAATGGACTCACAGCTGTGAATTAGTGGATTCCATGCTAGAATTTGTAGTTATTTGTGTGCAAAACTTATAAAACTAATTAATATTTAATGATCACATAAGATTTTCAGGTCCCATTGGCCCCACTGCCACAACATTGAGGGTCCCAAGTTGCATTTTGGTGGTATATACCCTCAAAAGGGCTGTTATGAGAATCCTTGATGATGTGTTTCAGATCAGGAGCTGTGTCATGATGTGATTAACTTGTTTGAATGTACCCGTGTCATCAATGCCAGCCTCACTGATGACATGTGTGCCATGTTTGAACAACAGATCCTGGAAAATCAAACACCTGAGCGTGTTGCTGAGCAACTTCTTAATGAATTAATCTCACCACATAGCAGGTAATCAAACACCTGAGAGAGGGAGGGAGGGAGGGAGGAAAGGCGGGCGGAGAGAGATGAAGGGGGAGATAGAGACGGGTGAAGGGAGAGAGTGGAGGGTGTGCGGGCGGAGGGAGGGAGGGTGGGTCGTTCAACAGCTTCTTACTGAATTAAACTTAACGTATGCCTCTATCTAACTTTATGCCTCTATTTAGATGATCCGGCTCCGTCGTATTCATGATGAAGTGCCTAAACATTGTGTAATTTTTGTGAATACAGACTTGTTATGTGCCCTTAGAATGTAGAATACACGTTCAATCTGCTACTGGAATGAATGCATGTAGTGTCACGGTAATTGTACAAAGTCCACCAAAGATGTCACGCGGGTTAACATAGTGTTAACTTGTTACCATTCCACTAGGCATATCTAATCATGTATTTGTCCTCAACCTAATTTCTGTGTTTTCTCACTCCACTTGTTTCTACACACACAGGTCTAGAAGTAGGAATGTGTTTGAAGATGTAGAGTTAGCGTTGCAGGGTGTGGCAGATCTTCCTCAGACTATCCACACGGTGCTTACCTTGCTTAATCTGACACGATCATCATGGGACGACGTCGCAATGAATGACTCGGGTAAGACCACTACAGATTTAACCCACTATTTACTGAGATTACACAGTCATACAATAACTGGTTTCTAAGACGGCTTTCAGCAACATGTTTTCTCCTACTGACTTTGATTTAATAACCTTTGTTGTTGTTTTGATATTAAATAAGTACTAGTAGTATTAGATGTAAAAGCTATTTGATCATATTTCTGCACCCTTGTGTATGCTGGGTCCTTTAGGGATGTATAAACTCCACCCATGTAATATGAATAATATTAACCCAGTAATAATGCAGCTGAGTATTTTCATTGGTTGGTATCGTGGGAAAGTAATTTTTTGTTGTCCAATCAGAATATGGTCATTCTCGCAGCAATGTATATCAATGCGCCGAAGTTGAGCACTAGTGACGCATGTTATGAATAGCGATGCCGTATAAATACCGCTTGTGCAAAGTGATAATTATCAACGATTAATAATGGTGATATTAAATGTGATCTTTTTTTAGATCCTCTAATTATGTTTGATGGTGTTCGAATTCGCTTGCATTTGTAGTCATAGGGCTGGTTAACGATTCAATAATCGAGCCAGTCATTCCAGTGGTAAAATTTAAAAAATAGCCATGGATATTTGTAAGACCAGTTGCAAAGACTGGCTTTACCGTTAAATGTATAAATAAAACTCGAACCCAGAACTAGTTACGCCATATGTCAGTGTATGTAGAATGCTTTTGTGCATGTGACACCATATTCTTTTGTGACAGTTTGTATTGTTCTGAACATTTTACATCTATCCACCAAGTGTTGCCTATGGGTCCCTCATAGTCCATCAGAGTCTATTTAACCGTTTCAATGACAAATCCCTGAAAAAGTAAATTCTTTGCGATTTATAATATATTCTGTTGAATATTTTGAAATTAATATAACTGGAAGACATTGCAAACTATTCAACAGCTTTCTCGTTTGTTTGTCCTGAGGTTGAAATACAGAGAACTTATCAGTGAAAGGGTTAAACACCATTGCTATGGTGACCTTACTTATTCATATCACTAAATGTATTTATGTATTTACAGTAGACGCATCACGTCAGCTGAGTTGCAGTCGTTTATTTGCCAGCAAGACTGCGTCATCGATTGTCATGGCGTGTATGGGCCAGATGATTAAGACACGACTCAGTCTGTGTCGTGACCTCCTTCTGCTTCAAATGGCCGCTCTACAGCTCGGAGATCAGGTCAGATAAACCTATTGCCATGGTAACATGTGTTCTATTGAACCTACATGTCTAAATTTTTAAGCAAATCCTAGAAAGGAATCCTATTATTGATTTTGGAAGCAGTGTTGCTGAACGCTGTTACTGTCATAGAGAAATAGAGATCAGCTTTCAGCAGCATTTTCTCCTGAATGAATATCAGTTACTCTGCACAGGAGATTAGAATCATGGCACCTAATTGTAACCGCTCCTATGTGGGGTAGGTGCTAAGAACCCAGCACAGGTTACGGGTGGCATGTGGTGTACTCGCATCAAGTTCAAAGTCAGATTTAAACTCAAGTTCAATCAACACCTTAAAGTGCGACACGAAGGTGTACCCACTAACCACAACCATGACTCGGGTTGACTGGGACAATGGGCGGGGAAACAATCGAAATCTGTTAATCTGTGTTATATAATTGTATGATCCTTTAAAATGTACATACGTGTAATCTTCCCAAAAGGTAATATCGGAATGACTGTTATATGAGAGAAAAATGTGAGATGAAAATAAAGTGGTCACTCCAAGGACAAGCCTACAGACGTTGGTTAGTTTGCTGTTTAATAATAGTCACCATTGTCAGATATTAACCTTTATTAAGTTGTCATTATTAGAGGGGAATAACTCTAAATGGTTAAGGGCTATAAGGGAGATAATTCTCAATGGCTAAGCAGTTGATATTTAATATAATCTATAAGATATAACACATTTACTATGTAAATATACATTAGTAACATATATGTTATTACACAGGGGAGGATGGGGGGAGTGTGGCGGCTACATAATGATTACAAACTGATTATATTCTTGATATCAAGAGGTGTGGGTCTTAGTTCTGGAGACATTGAGGGCTTTGAACATAATTCTTATACAAAATAATTAACATTAAATCTTTTGATTGCCATGTTTGCAGGCAGGAATCTCAGCTGATGTGAGTGAGAAACTAGAGACAGATCATATTCCCCATACATCCACACTGCTGCGATCATACAATCTCCTTAACTGGATCTCCACGCTAACCGTCATTCCAGCACAACAATCTACTTTGTAAGTTATCATCATCGTCATCATCAGCATCATCACCAAGCCCATCATCATCATCATCATCACCAAAACCATCATCATCATCATCACCATTTACAAAACCATCATCATCATCATCATCACCACCAAAACTGCCATCATCATCATCGTCATAGGCATCATCTTCATCATCATGATTCCAGAGTTGCAATTTCAAAACCACTAGACAACAATGGCTTGCAATACAATTTGTTTGAAAATATTAAACAAAATATCACCTGAATTGTAATGAATTGCATGTACTTGTAATGTGTCCCATAAGTACTGCAGCCTAAATTGACTTCTATAGTAGTTTTTGAGATACAGCACCAGATATGGACAAACGCACGCACTCACAGACAGACAGACCTGAATGCAATACTCTGTTCATATTACTGCATGTATGGAGTGAGTGTAATAATCATCAAGTTACTTAGTGCTTTGTATGAGACGCTACACTACAGCTTTTAGTACTTATGTATATATGTTTTAACTATTCTTATTTCAGTGAATTCAGTCTGCGCCAGTTAGCTGCTCTTGATATTAGTGAGAACAGTGCCTTAGGAACACCATTAAAATCAGGTAGATCTTTCATTGATCTTTATCTCGCCAGTGGGCGACTAAAATCAGGTAGATCTTTCATTGATCTTTATCTCGCCAGTGGGTGACTAAAATCAGGTAGATCTTTCATTGATCTTTATCTCGCCAGTGGGCGACTAAAATCAGGTAGCTCTTTCATTGATCTTTATCTCGCCAGTGGGAAGTAATGACCGTATGCAATAACCATGTCATTGTATTCCCCTATCGTGGTCGTGCATTCTTGTTTAGTGTTTAGCTAAGCTATCAGGCATGTGGGTAGCCACTGTATATAACTTCATTACTGTGCACATCTCTGGCTACAATGCATTACATCATTATGCCCTGCATTTTCAGCGCTGTAACCTCAATTCAGGTGTCGTCTTGCTGTCCTAGAGCTAATCTATCAGGCCTGTAGTGACCATGCTATATAGCCTAATATATCATTAAGCGGTTGGTCCCTTCCCGCATGGTGTTCATGCTATTGGGATGTAAAGCTGTCCTCAGCATCATTCTTTATCTTTGTGACACGCATACACATGCACGCACAGCTTAGAAATAACTTTAAATGTTTCCGGGCAAAATAAAATGTACTGTTGAATATTTTGAACATAATTTAATTGGAAAACATGACTGCCTTATGCTCAAAATATTCACAGGAATGTTTTGTACATCGTATTCAAAATTTTACTAACTAACATGTTTCGTTTTTGTGTTCGTTTTCAGTTACTTATGAACTGTAATAGTTTTGAAAGTTAATAAGGTGTTGCACTGTGTATCTGTGTTGGATTACCTGTATATATGTGTGTATGTTTCTCTTGTAGGTGATCAGAATATGTTGTCTGTGGTGTTGTTTTACCACGGTGCCGGTGGTAAGCAGTGTAGGTCATTACTGACACAGTCTACTACTGCATTCATTGATGACAATAACTTCTCTACATGGACCAATGCACTTCAGCTGGTCACTGCTTACTTAGCACAGATTCTGTATCCTTTCAGCTTTGATCATCTGACCATGTTATATTACTCAACTGTTGTATGTGTAGTCCATTGTAATCTTAGTGTAATGTATATCGTAGATCAAGTGTTTTTAGAACCTGTTTTGACTTAATTTCTGTAAAATATCAAAGTACATTTTTAGCTCGACTATGAGCTCTTGCGATACCCTGCATGTCATCCGGCGGTGGTGGCGTCGTCCAATTTGCGTTTAGCTCAACTTTTCTGTTTATATTTGAGGTTTGGTTACTCATATTGGACTCAAACTTTGGAACATGCTTCCTTATAATCTTATAGCATCTCACGATTAACTTGTGGTCAAAAGGTCAAGGTCACTGTGACCTTTGTAAAAACCTTGTTTTTTCAACATTAACATTTTCCATTTAGCTCCACTTCTCTGTTTATGTCTCGGGGTTGGTTAATCATACTGGAGTCAAACTTGGACACATGCCTCCTTATAATGAACCTGACATCACACAATTACGTTGCGGTCAAAAGGTCAAGGTCACTGACATTGGTAAAAAGCAAATTTTTTTCAACATTAACATTTTCCATTTAGCTCGAATTTGCTGTTAATGAACCTGACATCACACAATGATTTATGGTCAAAAGGTCATGGTTACTGATATGCATGGTGAGAGTCTGTAATGCGTCATCCATCCATCAACCTTTGTTTGAAAATGCTACTCCTCATTAACCACTTTGCAGATTTCAGCATAGTTTGGCTGGATGGATCCTATGGGAGTAGGCTTCAGAATTTGTATACAGAATTTTGATTGGTTAAATTTCTAGGTTAAAATCTGACATTTTATGAAAAATTTAACAAGAATTGTCAAAACTCTACTTCTCATTAACTTGTCAGATTTGAACATAATTTGGCTGGAAGGACCCTAATGCCTTCAGTTTCAGAACATGTATACAGAATTGTGATTGGTCAATTTATTTGTGTGAAAATCGTTAATTTTATGAAAAGTTTACCGGAAATTGTCAAAACTCTACTCCTTATTAACCGCTTGTCAAATTTCAACTTACTTTGGCAGGAATAACCTTATGAGGCTATGCTTCAGAAGATATATACAGAATTTTAATTGGTCAAGTTTTTTGGTGAAAACCTTAAGATTTTATGACAAATTTCCCGGAAATTGTCTAAACGCTACTCATCATTAACCGCTTGAAAGATTTGAACCCTATGCGTTCAAAATATTATTGGGTACATTTTTTTGGTGAAAATCATAAATTTTATCTATAACTGCTTGTTGGATTTGATCCAAATTTGGCCAAAAATGGAATTATCCGGATATCTCCGAAACCATTTGCTGGAATTCAATCAAATTTATTATCATGTATGCGAGTTACCCATATTATTGCGGACTACAAACAAAATTTGGATTAGGCTCGGCTCCCAGGTTTGTGGGGGATGGGTGTTGGAGGTGGAGGCAAAGTAGTCGGGAAATCAACCCTATTTGGTATGTTAGTTACCCATATGATTGTGGATTACGAGGCAATCTTTTCATATGTTCCACCCCTGAGTTGGGGTATGGTGGGAGTGGAGTGCACAACGTCAAAGTTGACAAAAGCGAGGTGATTTGCGATGGCGTGCAATCGACTGCGCATTCTAATTATCTAAAAAACACTGCTTTTGTTAAAATCATCTTACATATATTTAGAATTTGTTGTTGCATTAGCTAGCATTAATCTGTACTCTTAAATGTTGGTAGGCAAAATCTTATACTGTATATCTTGATTCTTAACACATAGCAGTTGGCCAATCAGCGTCAACTTTATCTTCCCAGAATTCCTCGTGGCACAGTGCCAATACCTCCATATACAGCAGTATGTGTGGTTGCTAGGCAACTGGTGTGTCTGGAACATATCATCACGTAAATTCCTTCTTGGACAGTGCTACCTCAATTTCAAGTGAGTTTTCATTGCAGATAGTTGAATAGAAAATCTGTAGTAATTTCGATGTTTGTGTCTCTGCAATCGTGGTTGTTTATGGTATCAAGCAGAAATAGCAACATCTTTCCCACATTGCAGGGTTGAATGTCTCGAAAAGCCGTGAAATTCTATACACCAATTTCTAGGTCTTAAAAAATATGGAAAATAAAATTGTGCACTACAATTTTTGCGCATGTATGGAAAATTAAAATATGACAGATTGTCTTCTCGTTCGTAAGTAATGTGTAAATTAACCATTTAACACTAAAGTAGGTCAAAACAGATTCTGCAGTGATCTTGAGAAATATCTATTTGCAGATCAAGGGAAGATTATTTTTTTTAATTTACTATTGGAATAACTGGCTCGATAACCGAGCCAGTTATTCCAGTGGTAAATCGTCAAAAATATTCTCTTGATCTGAAAATATACTTGAATTTGAACTTTATTCTTTCAATCAACGTGTCTTGTTCAACATAACTGAATAAATTTGATAGTAAGTGGACGTCATTCAAGAGGAAGTCTGTAGATGGATATTTCTCAAGATTACTACAGAATCCATTTTTTGCTGGCTTGAGTGCCAAAGGGTTAAACATATTGAATACCATGCTTCAACAGCTAATTTGAAAACGATCAGTAGGCTATATTTGTTTCTGATCTGTCACTCAAGTATATGATGTCATAATCGTAATGTCATAACGTTACAGGAGGCTGACGTCACAATCAAAATGCATAATGAATTGTATAGCTACCTCTGTCATGACACATTTCCATAGGCAGCAACAGCACACAGTCAAATTAGTTTCAAAATATTCAACAGCTTTCCTGTGTTTTAGGATTCTGGGAATTAAAGTTTTTATCGATTCTAACATGGGCCAAGAGTGCGTGGAGATTAGCTAGAAATGGATCCCTGTATTCTTATCGTCTGTATCTGCAGCATGATCTCATTAATATATACATATGTACATGCTTATCACAGTGAACCATATAAAGCTGCGGACTGCTTTAGAGAAGCAAAGTTTGGTCTGGAGACAGATGACTTCTTACATGACAGGTTGCTACGGCGACATGCTACTAACAATGAAGATAACATTGATGTTCAATACTACCTCAAAGTAAGTGTACACAATATAGATAATTAATACTTGGAAAATAATCCATCATCACCACCACCATCATCATTACCATCATCATCAATCACCATCATCATAATCACCATCGTCATCATCAATCACCACCACCACCATCATCATAATCACCATCGTCATCATCAATCACCACCATCATCAATCACCACCATCATCATCATCAATCACCACCATCATCATCAATCACCACCATCATCATCATCAATCACCACCATCATCATCATAATATAATTGTGGGCTGTTATTGTTATAACCTAATATTAACCCTTTCCATGATAAATCCATAAAAAAGTTAATTCTTTATGATTTATAGTATATTCTGTTGATATTTTGAAATTAATATAACTGGAAGTCATTGCTGCCTATGGCTTCCAGTCATATTAATTTCAAAATATTCAATAGCTTTCCTGTTTGTCTGCCCTGAGATTGCGATACGGGAAGTTATCATTGAAAGTGTTAATTAGCAATAAAACAGTAATAGTCTTAACTTGGTCTATATGCTGGGGACAATGATGGATCAAATGAGAGTAAATATCCCTACACTTCGATATTGCTATCACTTCCATCCGCCTATAGCTCCGTCACAGTCTGGATATCTTTGAAAGAATTTTGGTGAAATTCAATCAAATTTTTCATGTGTATTATCATTATAATTCTGTATTGCAAGCCGACATTTACGTTAGGCTCCACCCTACACCCCCCCCCCCCCCCCCCCCAGTGTAGTGATAGGGGTAGTGCGGTGTGGGCAGAAAGTCAAAGTTGGCAAAATTTAACAAAATTTTGTATGTTAGTTACCCATATGGTTGGCTAGTTGCGGATTGTGTGGCAATGTTTCCATTAGGATTTTCTCCGTGTTAGTGGGGGGGGGGGGAGGGGTAGGGGGGGCCAGGGAGTATGGGTGTGTGAGAGTGATTTGCGATGGCATGCCATAGACTGCACATACTAGTTGGTATTAAAATTACAATCGTGATTAAGATAAAAAATCACTGACGTTTCTGACATCACCTGATGGTGTAATAATGTAATTAGGTTTCTGAACTTATTATCTTTATATATCCTTCGTTCACCTGTTGATTTGTGTTTGTTCAGGTGATCAGTTTGTTTGAACAGTTTGACCTCCCTGACCTGATTGTCTCTCTGGCACACACGGCTATCAGTATAGCACCGACTAATCATCCAAGCATTGTAAGTATTAACCAGGTTAGTAATGGACAGCTTGGGACTTAGATCCTCTGAAAGCTGAAACAAAGCTTGATAATTGGATTTGGTGCAATAATGGGTATGATCCCTGTCACTATTGACTGAGCTGGATACAAAATGTAATAGGACCAGCAATGGACCTTTCCAGAGTAATGACGTCATAATCAGCTAAGTGGTGTATAGGATGAGTCATAATTATTATGTCATAGATGATTCTATATGTCCCGTCTTTTACTCTTGATAGTCCGACATGTATAAATAGTATGTCTCTACTACTTAATAAACATGCTGTTGAATATTTTGAAACTAATTTGACTGGGCGCTGTTGCTGCCTATGGTAACAACAGCACCCAGTCAAATCAGTTTTAAAATATTCAAAAGTTTACCTATATAGTTTTCTGGAAATTGATCGTGAGGAAGTTCAGAGATCATTCGACATGAGCGAGGTGTGGGCGGAGCTTAGCTAGAGGTGTGGGCGGAGCTTAGCTAGAGGTGTGGGCGGAGCTTAGCTAGAGGTGTGGGCGGAGCTTAGCTAGAGGTGTGGGCGGAGCTTAGCTAGAGGTGTGGGCGGAGCTTAGCTAGAGGTGTGGGCGGAGCTTAGCTAGAGATGGGTGTGGCATAGCTAAAACTGGAAAGGTCCATTAATATCTTAAGGTGTGACACGTTATGGTTACGACTTAGACGACTTGGTCATAAATGTCAAAAGTATAGCACACTGACTTGCGCGAGTTGCGACAATGTATTAATTTCAGCAATCTGTTATTCTTTGTAATGGTTAACATACTACCACATATCTTGAAAATAATTTGACTGAATTTAATAGGCAGCCCTGGCTTTTAATGAAATTGTTGTCAAAGTGTTGATCAGGTTTCATATTTGGTCATTTATTCTCCTGATCCATGCATTCATTTTGACAGTATAAATATCACCGTACCAGGTTCTTCATTACCACCATATATAGTACCAGCTAACCTCCTCCCCTCCCCCCCTCCCCGTGGGACCACAGTGTATACTGTTACCTGAACTCATACGTAGGCATGTCAGTACTATTTACATGTTAGCAGACTATTGTTGCACTTTCCTTATGTGCCTTACTAGTGTTAAGCTATATTCTCTATGTACCAGGATAAATAACAATTATACCACGATTACACCACATTAATATTAGCCCTTTATCACTCAAGTCAAGTGGGCCGGAGAAATGTCCATTTGCAGACCAAGAAAAGACTAAAAAATTTACTATTGCAATGATTGACTGATAAATTTACGGTAGTCTCTTGGTTAGAGTGTTAATGTTTGTTGATGCAGACATCATACGTTGTTCTGTGTTTTTTGTTTACAGCCCAGTCTGTGGTCGAAAGTGTTTAAATGTCATCTTGACCTGGGTCACAATGATCAGGCTTATGCGGCGATGGTGGCCAATCCTGACATATCACGGTAAAATATCATACATATATTAACTCATAATGCTTATTACTTCTGCAGTGGAGAGACCTGATCTGTCAATCAATTATCTCATCTAATAATCAATGGAGAATTCCAGTTTATCCATCAATCATATGATGTCATAATCATCAATTTGACGTTTAGGTTGACATCATAATCAGTGACGTAACTAAGTTCATCATGAACGCTTAATTGGTGATGGACTAAATGTTATTATATGAATTGTATGTCTACTATTTAATAAAGATGCTGTTGAATATGCTGAAACTAAGGCCATCCATAAAAAAAATTTTGTTACCTACAAACCTGGTGGTGACTTAAGTAGGGAGGGAGGAAAATTAATTTTTTTTCAATTATTAATTTATTTTAAAAAGGTGATAAATATTTGTTTTTCTGATATTTAACTAGATGTCCATAAAATAAGGTTGTAATTGTCAAATTTGTCATGTTGTTCAAGTCACAATTAGCTAAAGGGATTCACATTGCATATAAATGGCCTTAAAAACATTGTAATTTGTATAGTTTGACAAACATATGGATGTTTTACTTTAGCATTTATGCTGGGTAGAAAAAAGAAATTATTTTATTCCCGGCCGGGTGAAAAAAAAGAAAAATTTCACCCGGGAGGTTTACAGGAAATGAAACTATTTTTTATTTTGGCCTAATTTGACTTGGCACCTCTGCTGTAATAGGCACCAACAGCACCCAGACAAATTTGTTTCAAAATATACAACAACTTAACTGTCTAGTTTTCTGGAAATTGATAGTCGGCCAGTTCAGGATCACTCGATCCCAACATGAGGGAGCTGTAGGTGGAGCTTAGCTAGAGATGGGCGGGGCATAGCTAAAACTGTATTCCTCCATTATGTCACTAGTCATGCTAGTCAGCTGAAGTCACAATCAAAATAACGTAGCTCCATCATGAAAATAGAAGTCTGTCATTACGGTGTACCAATTCTATGTCTGATGAATTTGCATTGTAATAAAGATTTGTTTAAATATTTTGGCATGAATCTGACTGGGAGATAGGCAGCAACATCCTTGAGTAAGAGTTTCAAAATTTTCTCCAGCTTACGTGTAAAGTTATCTTGAAATTTATAATCTCAATTCAGGTTTCAAAGTTTTAAATCGATTTCAATGCATGTAAAAGGGGGCGGAGCGGAGATAGAAATGGATCTCTATTGTTTTGAGAACTGTTTATTTCACGACCTTAGTGACCTAAATATGAATATCTTAGAAAGCTCACCCGTGGAAGGACCAGCTCTGTAACTAACCTAGTCACATGAGTTGTATGTTTTCCAAAATATTCTCATGGTCTGCAAATATACTGACCAATGTTAACCAAGAAAGAGCTAACTTCCACCAGTATAGTTCTGAAGTCATTATAGAACTGAGCAAATTCCCTCCTTATTGCCTCGATTTAGACCCAACTACAATGTGATATTCTACACTTACCTGTCTATTCTACAGTGAACTAGTTGTTATATCACTGTCATTATGACTTCATGGACTGCATGCTTCAGTAAATGTAAATCTTGTTGCAGTCGACACGATTGTCTTCGTCAATTCCTGGTGATACTTTGTGAGCGAGGAGAGCTTGAAGCATTGGTCAGATTCCCGTATATTGATCTTCATGACCAGGTATGGGATACATTTCATGACCAGGTAAGGGATACATTTCATGACCAGGTATGGGATACATTTCATGACCAGTTAAGGGATACATTTCATGAACAGGTAAGGGATACATTTCATGACCAGTTAAGGGATACATTTCATGACCAGGTAAGGGATACATTTCATGACCAGGTATGGGATACATTTCATGACCAGGTAAGGGATACATTTCATGACCAGGTAAGTGATACATTTCATGACCAGGTAAGGGATACATTTCATGACCAGGTAAGGGATACATTTCATGACCAGTTAAGGGATACATTTCATGACCAGGTAAGGGATACATTTCATGACCAGGTAAGGGATACATTTCATGACCAGGTAAGGGATACATTTCATGACCAGGTAAGGGGTACATTTCATGACCAGTTAAGGGATACATTTCATGACCAGGTATGGGATACATTTCATGACCAGGTAAGGGATACATTTCATGACCAGGTAAGGGATACATTTCATGACCAGTTAAGGGATACATTTCATGACCAGGTAAGGGATACATTTCATGACCAGTTAAGGGATACATTTCATGACCAGGTAAGGGATACATTTCATGACCAGGTATGGGATACATTTCATGACCAGTTAAGGGATACATTTCATGACCAGTTAAGGGATACATTTCATGACCAGGTAAGAGATACATTTCATGACCAGGTAAGGGATACATTTCATGACCAGTTAAAGGATACATTTCATGACCAGGTAAGGGATACATTTCATGACCAGGTAAGGGATACATTTCATGACCAGGTATGGGATACATTTCATGACCAGGTAAGGGATACATTTCATGACCAGGTAAGGGATACATTTCATGACCAGGTAAGAGATACATTTCATGACCAGCTAAGGGATACATTTCATGACCAGGTAAGAGATACATTTCATGACCAGGTAAGAGATACATTTCATGACCAGGTAAGGGATACATTTCATGACCAGGTAAGAGATACATTTCATGACCAGGTAAGGGATACATTTCATGACCAGGTAAGAGATACATTTCATGACCAGTTAAAGGATACATTTCATGACCAGGTAAGGGATACATTTCATGACCAGGTAAGGGATACATTTCATGACCAGGTAAGAGATACATTTCATGACCAGGTAAGAGATACATTTCATGACCAGGTAAGGGATACATTTCATGACCAGGTAAGAGATACATTTCATGACCAGTTAAAGGATACATTTCATGACCAGGTAAGGGATACATTTCATGACCAGGTAAGGGATACATTTCATGACCAGGTAAGAGATACATTTCATGACCAGGTAAGAGATACATTTCATGACCAGGTAAGGGATACATTTCATGACCAGGTAAGAGATACATTTCATGACCAGTTAAAGGATACATTTCATGACCAGGTAAGGGATACATTTCATGACCAGGTAAGGGATACATTTCATGACCAGGTAAGAGATACATTTCATGACCAGGTAAGGGATACATTTCATGACCAGGTAAGAGATACATTTCATGACCAGGTAAGGGATACATTTCATGACAAGGTAAGAGATACATTTCATGACATGGTAAGGGATACATTTCATGACCAGGTAAGGGATACATTTCATGACCAGTTAAGGGATACATTTCGTGACCAGGTAAGGGATACATTTCTGTAAACATTTCATGCTACACACTCACAGTTAAATGATTCGGTATAGTCAACAGCTTCCCTCTATGGTTGCATTGAATCGAATATATACCTTAATGATTTAAGACAGAATTTGGTTAGTTCAGAAAAATTTCTGGTTCATGCTTCATATTTCATATTGAAACAAGGTTGATAGAATCTCGTTATCTAGGGGTTGCAAATTTTTTCTTTCGAATTTTCAAGATTTTCTCGTATCAAAGCTGTGGAATCCTAGTGAATGGTTTCCCTTTCCTGTGTTAAAATTTGAGCCAAATCAGACCAGTAGTTAACCGAGATATCCACAGATCCAGAATTTGATCTGATCCAGATCCGGATTCTTTGGTGTGCATCATGGCCAACGTCTGGAATTCCGCTTGGATGGCAAGTTCCTAAATTGTGTTAAAACTTGACACAAATCGATCAGTAATTTTGAGATAGAGCCCTGAATAAACTTTCGTAACATACTAAGGGACATGATATTTTATTACAGTCACTGCTTAAAAATTCAAACCATTTTGCTAAATCGACAAACTATGCTATTCAGCAGGTGTCTTTGGTTTCACCAATTCATATGCAAATGAGGGATAATGCACGTGGAAAACACTTTGAAACGTTTTCCCATTGAAACAGCGCCCATGTTTATGAGAATTCATGCTAAGAGAATAAGCTAATTTGACAATGGGTGTTTCCACTATCCATCCATCATATGACATCATAATCAACTGCATGACTTAGAATGACATCATATACAATGACGCCATGAATGATGTACATGTAGATAAGTACGTCATGAATTCATAATTGAAGACGGACTGCGTTGTTGTACAAATTGTTTGTTTACTATTTAATAAATATTCTGTTGAACATTTTGAAACTAATTTTACTGGGTGCTGTTGCTCAACACAATAGATCTTGCAGTTTACGGAATTTGTTGTGTCATCATTATAGGATACTTATTTCTGTTTGACTGTCTAATGGCATTGATTATGATGGTATTTCAGCTGGTTTCTGTGCTTGAGGTGCGAGCTCGCTCAGTCGACATCGCCACACATAACTACTATGATGTTCTATATTCATTCCATATATTCCGCGGAAATTTCAGGAAAGGTATGTGGAGCATGTATTGTTATTGCTAATAATCAAGTTGGCCAAAACCAGCCTCTGCAGTGGTCAGGAGGAATGTTCATTTACAGGCCAACAGTCTTGTTAGCTCACCTATATAGGAAAGTTGTTGAATATTGTGAAACTAATTTGACGGGAATCTGTTGCTGCCCATCAACAGCTTCCAGTGAAATTATTTTGAAAATATTCAACATAATATTTCTTTAATTGTAAAGAATTAGTGATTTCTGTTGTTCCCTGTGAAAGATTTTATCAATGCACATGAATAATCACGAGTACAGCTCAGAAATAACTTTAAATGTTTCTAAAACAAAGTAAAACATACTGTCGACTATTTGAACTTAATTTGATTGAAAGTCATTGCTGCATAAGGAAACAATGGCTTCCAATCAAATTAAGTCCAGACAATTCATCAGAAACAGTCCTTACATCGAGTTCAAAATTGTAATAACTAACATATTTCTTGTTTCTGTGTTGTAAACACGTTAACCTATGAGCTGTACTGTACACTAGGGGTAAATATGAATGCCTTCATATGACATGTACAGATGTTGATTGTGTTGTTGTATTCACAGCTGCCACCATTATGTATGAGTATAGTCTGAGGCTGGGTCAGGAACTGCCTTCTATGAAAGGTTTACAGAGGCAAGCTAAGTGTCTACTAGCCACGCTCAACTGCCTGCGACTCGCTAACCCGGACTATGCATGGATTGTGAAGCCGGTTCTGGGTAAACAATTGGTGAGTATTAGAGTAAGCCTAGATTTACACAATGAAATTCAACATAAGCAGGTGGATGGACCATTGCCGTATGATCTTGATTAACTCTGAATTCTGGGGTTTAATTCTAGACTCAGCTCATCTGTTCCTGGAGGTAACCATCCAGCTGTAAACCTTCTCTTTGAACTCCTTATCCCCCTCACCCTCCTGCCATGCCCCCCCCCCTCTTGCTTTGTCTCCGCTGCATCCTCCTCCTCCTCCTCTCTTATTCCCCCTCATCCTGGTTCTCAGTCTCTTCCTCCTCCCCCTCTTCTTGCTTGTCGTCATTGTTCGTCGTCGCCATCCTCCTCTTTTTCATCCTCCTCCTTTTCCTCCTCATAAACATTGTTTTCCTCTAGTGCATCCTTCTCTCTCCGCTGCCACCACCTCTTCCTCGTCTCTCCCCGCTGCTGGTTCCCCCCCCCCACCCCTACTCCTTACTAGGCAGATAAACCAAGCTTGGCTCGAAGGACCATTGTGTGATAGGCTTACAATCCTATAAATAGACATCAGATTGGTAAATTTTGTTGGTGGACATTAATTAATTTCTGAAATTTTCAATACATTTTTTTGCCTGGCTGAAATCCTTGAAGCAAACATTAGAATTATATTAATTGGTTTAATTTTGTTTGCCGTTGTTTTGAATTTTGTGAAATTTCAGAAACAATCGTTTAAGATTTCCTCCACAGATTTTAACCAAACCTAGCTCGAGGCCACTATGTTGGAGGTCTCTATGTAAATGGTCATCCTAACCATTTAAGGAAATTGACAATCTGATTTTGTGTACCTAATCATACCATACATCACAGCGTGTGTTCACATGAAGCACACTTCACTAAGCTTGTCGGTGTGTCGTCACCGAGGGATATGTATTTAGGAATGAAGAGATGAATTGTTCCTTTCATGCTTCACAACTAGACAATGATCATGCTATATTGACCCAATAAGTTTAAGGGTGGTGTGGGTGTGGGTGCGTGGGTAGAGAATTATATTCTGCTTGTAATTCTGTTGTCATATCTGTATTTGTTATGTCTTCAGGAAGATAAAAATCTGGAAAGCGTATCTCCAAAGAGGATGTTTGATGGAGAAGAGAAAGACAGCTTTTCAGGTAGTGTGCTTTACGTTTGAAAATATTATTGAGATAAGCCTATATATCATATTGGATACGAGTTGATTGAGAGGCTGTTGTCTTAATTTGTGGTTTGTGATTGTGCTCATAAGAACCTACATGCCAAATTGGTTTCCACTCGATAACTTAGGTTATAATAAGCAGCACAGTGGCATCTCACGGTCACTCGGAGTCTAACCCTTGGCACAAAGCCTAACTTTTGTGTGCACATTCGCTATTAACACTCATGTTACAGTTGAGGAGGGGAATGGGCCTTTTCATTTAGCAGTCACGGTTAATTGTCAATGGTTACGATTATGCTGTTCAACATGTTAGAAAAATAATCACTGACATCTTAGTGGGGTACCTTAGTGGGGGGTGGTGGGGGTGTGTGGGGTGTTACATTCCGGACAAAAGCACCAAACTTTCAGGATTTATACTTACACACATTTTATTTTATTTTTTCAATGAATCCAAATATTAGAAACATTATTTTCCGGATTATGCAATATTTTCAAAATGGCCACCCAAATGCAATATAATGGCACTGAACAGTACGTTTCAAAGACTATCTAACTATATTGACACATCAAATTCAAAGCAGAATACACGTATAAATAGAATAAACACCACTGCTTGATAGTGTACACATCCACGCTTGATTTTATGTTATGATGTTCATTATTCTAACAGCATTAGTCACACAATAGAGCAAAACCTGTATTAAGACCACTTGTTTTGGGTCTAGAAGACGGTAACTATTTAGTATTTATGGTCATAAGACCACACGTCTTAAATAGCCAGCATCCTGTAACCGCATAAATACAGGAAACCCTGCTTATAATGACCACCTGTCTTTGGAGCCACAATATAATGAATATTTAGGATATGTGATCAAGAGCAAGTCACGTTAAAGCACAAACCCAAAAAGTGATATAAACTTATTCCTTAAATAAACCCATATGCTTCATTAGTAAGAATATGGGTTTCTAATTCAATTCAAATAATGGATTGGGACATATGTAAAGTGTGCCAAAAGGATGATGGGAAACCTCTTACGAGACACACACACACACACACGCGCGTGCATGCACGCACGCACACACACACACACCAGACTTTGAACACTATAACACCGATGTTGCATGCATTCAAGAAAGAAACATATCCACTCATTCAGAGTAGTAACTGTAAACTGGTCACAAGGTAATCTGTCAGCAGCTGTAACAGGCAACATACCGCAGTCTGGGCTTTGTAATCTGGCAGCGGCTCTTGTATCACATCCTACATTTCGGATTCGTCCGCGATCGTGCTGCATTCATTAACCTGGCCACGCCATTGTGAAATGGTACCGCCACCAAGTGCAACACTGAATGCATATTGTCCAACTGCCGAAAAAGCCTAGGAGGAGCATGCCCTCATCAAGTTTTTCTATGCCGAACTGAGTTCTACCAACAACTCTAACCTAGGCAAACCCAGCAAAGTGGACATGGATGCAGAACACACCATGTGCACGATTGTGGTCATGCGCCATACATCGACAGATCAGTGAATGAGTGAAAGAACGCACCACCATATAAGGAGGCTGTTTGGCAGGCATCACAGCCATATATGATTGTCATAAAATGTTTAGGGTGGTCCAGGCTCTTAAGAATTGCCAGTCCGTCACCATTGGTTTCCATGCATAACTCTGAAGGTAACTTCATCGGGACCAACCAGTGAAAAGCAGATGCGATCAGAGAATAGCTTAAAAACCAGTTCACGGATCCGGATGACATTTGTAAATGATTCTAGGTCACTACAAACCGAGATTGAGAAGGCACTTAAGACCCTGAGAAATGGACGTGCTTTTGAACCCGACCGCATCAGCAATGGCCTCCTGCCCTCCTTAAATATGCAGGCGATATCATCTCCTATGCTGTACCCTTGTCGAACTGTCTAAACCGAAGAAGCATTCTGGACCACAAGCAAACCTGTGGCCTACAGTTTTCCTTAATAGTATCTAGAAGATTTTGTCCAATGTGACACCGTGCCCCATCCTAAAAAATATTGGCAGATTCCCTGGAGCCTTCCAGATGGTCTTTAAACAAGAACGCAGCTGTGCAGACTTCATATGGGTGCAACGAATGGTCGTGTACACTGGACTCACAAGCAAGAATTCAATCTCGTATGGTTTGTTTGAGAGAGATTGGCATACCCTTTTCGTAATGCCGTGTTCATAATGTTGAGATTTCATTAGCTAACTCCATTTGTAAGCACATTTTATTAGATCGGCTGGTGTGTCCTCAACTCTTTCGAAAGCAACTTTACTCAGTCAGTACATTAGACAACATAGATCACAATCCATCCTCCGCAACAGCACAGGGATCATTCTGTGGTACAGCTACCAGTATCGTTCAGTTCTGTACAGAATACGGTCAAGTGATGATCACACAGTGCCCTACACCTTTCACAATGGCTTCTGGAAGTCCAGATCGTTCAGATTTATACACAATCGTAGCAGTAGTATCAGTGAAGTTTGCAGAAGCACCTGTCCCACCTGCCGCTACAAAGCTAATAAAAGAAAGATTAGTCACTGAAATAGGCAAAGAAGGAGCTTGGTTTCAATTACAATACCTTATGCTGCAGAAGCCTGCAATGAACAGCTCATCAGATGTACATACAATGAAAGGGCAACCAGATATTTCATATGTAGTCGTGCAAAGAATGACTCCATGTACACAACTGTGTAAGTGTCCTTATGCTAGACATAGTGGATAGTATGAATACCATACAAGCCGTCTGCATTGCATATAGTTGTAATAATCTCTGATCAGTCGAGTGATGTATATGACGACAAATGCAATTTTAAGCACTTTCCATGAAAACCTGTCTATAACGGATACTTTAAGGGGCAACACAATGCGGCGACTCTTAAAGAGAAATGATTGTTTATTGCTTTTCGGTCGCTATAAGAAAAAGCTTTTGTGATTACAAGATGCTTGCATTTTAAGTCAGGTGATCTTACAGCAATCAATCACAAAGAGCCACATCTAGCCCCAAAACAAGTGGTCTTAATAGACAGGTTTTCCTCTATTGAATAATGTTGTTAAAGTAATGAATAATATACCATACAATCAATCATGAATGTGTACACAGATTATAAATGTATACTACTTTGAATTTGTTGTGTCAATATAGTTAAAAGGTTCTTGACCTGTACCGTTTTGTGCCATATATTGAATTATGGCGGCCATTTTGAAAATATTGCGTAATCCAGAGAATAGTGGATACATTTTTTGAAGCCACTGGAAACTCAATATAGATATGTTTAAGTACACATAGGCCTTCACGGTATGGGAAAAATTAATATAGATATGTTTAAGTACACATAGGCCTTCACGGTATGGGAAAAATCAATATAAATATGTTTAAGTACACATAGGCCTTCACGGTATGGGAAAAATCAATATAAATATGTTTAAGTACACATAGGCCTTCACGGTATGGGAAAAATCAATATAAATATGTTTAAGTACACATAGGCCTTCACGGTATGGGAAAATCAATATAGATATGTTTAAGTACACATAGGCCTTCACGGTATGGGAAAATCAATATAGATATGTTTAAGTACACATAGGCCTTCACGGTATGGGAAAATCAATATAGATATGTTTAAGTACACATAGGCCTTCACGGTATTGGAAAAATCAATATAGATATGTTTAAGTACACATAGGCCTTCACGGTATGGGAAAATCAATATAGATATGTTTAAGTACACATAGGCCTTCATGGTATGGGAAAATCAATATAGATATGTTTAAGTACACATAGGCCTTCACGGTATTGGAAAAATCAATATAGATATGTTTAAGTACACATAGGCCTTCACGGTATTGGAAAAATCAATATAGATATGTTTAAGTACACATAGGCCTTCACGGTATTGGAAAAATCAATATAGATATGTTTAAGTACACATAGGCCTTCACGGTATTGGAAAAATCAATATAGATATGTTTAAGTACACATAGGCCTTCACGGTATGGGAAAAATCAATATAGATATGTTTAAGTACACATAGGCCTTCACGGTATGGGAAAAATCAATATAGATATGTTTAAGTACACATAGGCCTTCACGGTATGGGAAAAATTAATATAGATATGTTTAAGTACACATAGGCCTTCACGGTATTGGAAAAATTAATATAGATATGTTTAAGTACACATAGGCCTTCACGGTATGGGAAAAATTAATATAGATATGTTTAAGTACACATAGGCCTTCACGGTATGGGAAAAATTAATATAGATATGTTTAAGTACACATAGGCCTTCACGGTATGGGAAAAATTAATATAGATATGTTTAAGTACACATAGGCCTTCACGGTATGGGAAAAATTAATATAGATATGTTTAAGTACACATAGGCCTTCACGGTATGGGAAAAATTAATATAGATATGTTTAAGTACACATAGGCCTTCACGGTATGGGAAAAATTAATATAGATATGTTTAAGTACACATAGGCCTTCACGGTATGGGAAAAATTAATATAGATATGTTTAAGTACACATAGGCCTTCACGGTATGGGAAAAATTAATATAGATATGTTTAAGTACACATAGGCCTTCACGGTATGGGAAAAATTAATATAGATATGTTTAAGTACACATAGGCCTTCACGGTATGGGAAAAATCAATATAGATATGTTTAAGTACACATAGGCCTTCACGGTATGGGAAAAATCAATATAGATATGTTTAAGTACACATAGGCCTTCACGGTATGGGAAAAATTAATATAGATATGTTTAAGTACACATAGGCCTTCACGGTATGGGAAAAATCAATATAGATATGTTTAAGTACACATAGGCCTTCACGGTATGGGAAAAATCAATATAGATATGTTTAAGTACACATAGGCCTTCACGGTATGGGAAAAATTAATATAGATATGTTTAAGTACACATAGGCCTTCACGGTATGGGAAAAATCAATATAGATATGTTTAAGTACACATAGGCCTTCACGGTATGGGAAAAATCAATATAGATATGTTTAAGTACACATAGGCCTTCACGGTTTTAAGTACACATAGGCCTTCACGGTATGGGAAAAATCAATATAGATATGTTTAAGTACACATAGGCCTTCACGGTATGGGAAAAATCAATATAGATATGTTTAAGTACACATAGGCCTTCACGGTATGGGAAAAATTAATATAGATATGTTTAAGTACACATAGGCCTTCACGGTATGGGAAAAATTAATATAGATATGTTTAAGTACACATAGGCCTTCACGGTATGGGAAAAATTAATATAGATATGTTTAAGTACACATAGGCCTTCACGGTATGGGAAAAATCAATATAGATATGTTTAAGTACACATAGGCCTTCACGGTATGGGAAAAATTAATATAGATATGTTTAAGTACACATAGGCCTTCACGGTATGGGAAAAATTAATATAGATATGTTTAAGTACACATAGGCCTTCACGGTATGGGAAAAATTAATATAGATATGTTTAAGTACACATAGGCCTTCACGGTATGGGAAAAATTAATATAGATATGTTTAAGTACACATAGGCCTTCACGGTATGGGAAAAATCAATATAGATATGTTTAAGTACACATAGGCCTTCACGGTATGGGAAAAATTAATATAGATATGTTTAAGTACACATAGGCCTTCACGGTATGGGAAAAATTAATATAGATATGTTTAAGTACACATAGGCCTTCACGGTATGGGAAAAATTAATATAGATATGTTTAAGTACACATAGGCCTTCACGGTATTGGAAAAATCAATATAGATATGTTTAAGTACACATAGGCCTTCACGGTATGGGAAAAATTAATATAGATATGTTTAAGTACACATAGGCCTTCACGGTATGGGAAAAATTAATATAGATATGTTTAAGTACACATAGGCCTTCACGGTATGGGAAAAATTAATATAGATATGTTTAAGTACACATAGGCCTTCACGGTATGGGAAAAATTAATATAGATATGTTTAAGTACACATAGGCCTTCACGGTATGGGAAAAATTAATATAGATATGTTTAAGTACACATAGGCCTTCACGGTATGGGAAAAATTAATATAGATATGTTTAAGTACACATAGGCCTTCACGGTATGGGAAAAATTAATATAGATATGTTTAAGTACACATAGGCCTTCACGGTATTGGAAAAATTAATATAGATATGTTTAAGTACACATAGGCCTTCACGGTATGGGAAAAATCAATATAGATATGTTTAAGTACACATAGGCCTTCACGGTATGGGAAAAATTAATATAGATATGTTTAAGTACACATAGGCCTTCACGGTATGGGAAAAATTAATATAGATATGTTTAAGTACACATAGGCCTTCACGGTATGGGAAAAATTAATATAGATATGTTTAAGTACACATAGGCCTTCACGGTATGGGAAAAATCAATATAGATATGTTTAAGTACACATAGGCCTTCACGGTATGGGAAAAATTAATATAGATATGTTTAAGTACACATAGGCCTTCACGGTATGGGAAAAATTAATATAGATATGTTTAAGTACACATAGGCCTTCACGGTATGGGAAAAATTAATATAGATATGTTTAAGTACACATAGGCCTTCACGGTATGGGAAAAATTAATATAGATATGTTTAAGTACACATAGGCCTTCACGGTATGGGAAAAATTAATATAGATATGTTTAAGTACACATAGGCCTTCACGGTATGGGAAAAATTAATATAGATATGTTTAAGTACACATAGGCCTTCACGGTATGGGAAAAATTAATATAGATATGTTTAAGTACACATAGGCCTTCACGGTATGGGAAAAATCAATATAGATATGTTTAAGTACACATAGGCCTTCACGGTATGGGAAAAATTAATATAGATATGTTTAAGTACACATAGGCCTTCACGGTATGGGAAAATCAATATAGATATGTTTAAGTACACATAGGCCTTCACGGTATGGGAAAAATTAATATAGATATGTTTAAGTACACATAGGCCTTCACGGTATGGGAAAAATCAATATAGATATGTTTAAGTACACATAGGCCTTCACGGTATGGGAAAAATTAATATAGATATGTTTAAGTACACATAGGCCTTCACGGTATGGGAAAAATTAATATAGATATGTTTAAGTACACATAGGCCTTCACGGTATGGGAAAAATTAATATAGATATGTTTAAGTACACATAGGCCTTCACGGTATGGGAAAAATCAATATAGATATGTTTAAGTACACATAGGCCTTCACGGTATGGGAAAAATTAATATAGATATGTTTAAGTACACATAGGCCTTCACGGTATTGGAAAAATCAATATAGATATGTTTAAGTACACATAGGCCTTCACGGTATGGGAAAAATTAATATAGATATGTTTAAGTACACATAGGCCTTCACGGTATGGGAAAAATTAATATAGATATGTTTAAGTACACATAGGCCTTCACGGTATGGGAAAAATTAATATAGATATGTTTAAGTACACATAGGCCTTCACGGTATGGGAAAAATTAATATAGATATGTTTAAGTACACATAGGCCTTCACGGTATGGGAAAAATTAATATAGATATGTTTAAGTACACATAGGCCTTCACGGTATGGGAAAAATTAATATAGATATGTTTAAGTACACATAGGCCTTCACGGTATGGGAAAAATTAATATAGATATGTTTAAGTACACATAGGCCTTCACGGTATGGGAAAAATCAATATAGATATGTTTAAGTACACATAGGCCTTCACGGTATGGGAAAAATTAATATAGATATGTTTAAGTACACATAGGCCTTCACGGTATGGGAAAAATTAATATAGATATGTTTAAGTACACATAGGCCTTCACGGTATGGGAAAAATTAATATAGATATGTTTAAGTACACATAGGCCTTCACGGTATGGGAAAAATTAATATAGATATGTTTAAGTACACATAGGCCTTCACGGTATGGGAAAAATCAATATAGATATGTTTAAGTACACATAGGCCTTCACGGTATGGGAAAAATTAATATAGATATGTTTAAGTACACATAGGCCTTCACGGTATGGGAAAAATTAATATAGATATGTTTAAGTACACATAGGCCTTCACGGTATGGGAAAAATTAATATAGATATGTTTAAGTACACATAGGCCTTCACGGTATGGGAAAAATTAATATAGATATGTTTAAGTACACATAGGCCTTCACGGTATGGGAAAAATTAATATAGATATGTTTAAGTACACATAGGCCTTCACGGTATGGGAAAAATTAATATAGATATGTTTAAGTACACATAGGCCTTCACGGTATGGGAAAAATTAATATAGATATGTTTAAGTACACATAGGCCTTCACGGTATGGGAAAAATCAATATAGATATGTTTAAGTACACATAGGCCTTCACGGTATGGGAAAAATCAATATAGATATGTTTAAGTACACATAGGCCTTCACGGTATGGGAAAAATTAATATAGATATGTTTAAGTACACATAGGCCTTCACGGTATGGGAAAAATCAATATAGATATGTTTAAGTACACATAGGCCTTCACGGTATGGGAAAATCAATATAGATATGTTTAAGTACACATAGGCCTTCACGGTATGGGAAAAATCAATATAGATATGTTTAAGTACACATAGGCCTTCACGGTATGGGAAAAATCAATATAGATATGTTTAAGTACACATAGGCCTTCACGGTATGGGAAAATCAATATAGATATGTTTAAGTACACATAGGCCTTCACGGTATGGGAAAAATCAATATAGATATGTTTAAGTACACATAGGCCTTCACGGTATGGGAAAAATCAATATAGATATGTTTAAGTACACATAGGCCTTCACGGTATGGGAAAAATCAATATAGATATGTTTAAGTACACATAGGCCTTCACGGTATGGGAAAATCAATATAGATATGTTTAAGTACACATAGGCCTTCACGGTATGGGAAAAATCAATATAGATATGTTTAAGTACACATAGGCCTTCACGGTATGGGAAAAATCAATATAGATATGTTTAAGTACACATAGGCCTTCACGGTATGGGAAAAATCAATATAGATATGTTTAAGTACACATAGGCCTTCACGGTATGGGAAAAATCAATATAGATATGTTTAAGTACACATAGGCCTTCACGGTATGGGAAAATTAATATAGATATGTTTAAGTACACATAGGCCTTCACGGTATGGGAAAATCAATATAGATATGTTTAAGTACACATAGGCCTTCACGGTATGGGAAAATCAATATAGATATGTTTAAGTACACATAGGCCTTCACGGTATGGGAAAATTAATATAGATATGTTTAAGTACACATAGGCCTTCACGGTATGGGAAAAATCAATATAGATATGTTTAAGTACACATAGGCCTTCACGGTATGGGAAAAATTAATATAGATATGTTTAAGTACACATAGGCCTTCACGGTATTGGGAAAAATTAATATAGATATGTTTAAGTACACATAGGCCTTCACGGTATGGGAAAATTAATATAGATATGTTTAAGTACACATAGGCCTTCACGGTATGGGAAAATTAATATAGATATGTTTAAGTACACATAGGCCTTCACGGTATGGGAAAATCAATATAGATATGTTTAAGTACACATAGGCCTTCACGGTATGGGAAAATTAATATAGATATGTTTAAGTACACATAGGCCTTCACGGTATGGGAAAAATCAATATAGATATGTTTAAGTACACATAGGCCTTCACGGTATGGGAAAAATCAATATAGATATGTTTAAGTACACATAGGCCTTCACGGTATGGGAAAAATCAATATAGATATGTTTAAGTACACACAGGCCTTCACGGTATGGGAAAATTAATATAGATATGTTTAAGTACACATAGGCCTTCACGGTATGGGAAAAATCAATATAGATATGTTTAAGTACACATAGGCCTTCACGGTATGGGAAAAATCAATATAGATATGTTTAAGTACACATAGGCCTTCACGGTATGGGAAAAATCAATATAGATATGTTTAAGTACACATAGGCCTTCACGGTATGGGAAAAATCAATATAGATATGTTTAAGTACACACAGGCCTTCACGGTATTGGTATCAATTTCCATACCGGTTTACCTTTAATACCGGTATTATTACGATGGACAAAATAGAATGAGGCTCCAGTAGGATGATTCCACAGTCAACATATTTCCTATACATATGAAGTAGGCCTATATCAGCGCTCCTGAAACAGTCGACGCACATTTCCACAATAAAACCAACAAATTATACGAATCCCGATATTAAGCGCTAAATATTAACTGTCTTCAGTTAAATCATATCCCAAAATGGCTGAAATTCAACCAAATCGTCCGTACAAATGGTTTGAATTTGCAACAAAATTACAACTACGTGTCGAGATCACGAGATACCGGTAACCAGTGACAATCTCATCCCAATAAACTTGGCCAGTGAAACTGTGAACAACCAAGACTGTTGATATTTGACTGACAAATGTCATTGCTACCAGTCAAAGACGTTGGATATGCTGAATGTAAATCTATGTTTTACTCATTTTCCTGGCTACTTTTGTACTTGTATTGATGTATGTGCCAGAATAATAAATAAATTGTCCGTGAAAACGTGTGCCTTATTACGACGAAATTGCAATGGGACAAAACTGCCAGGAATCGTGCAAATCTATGCACAGTGGTACAACCAAGCCATTATAACACATACTAAATAGACTATAATATGCTGAGAATACATATGCCTACGCTCGCTGAGCCTCATTCTCGGTACAGTAGCTTGTATCGATCGATATCTAATGCTACCCGCCAACATAAGAAGTGACTAGATCGCAGGGACTGAGAAGTTTTTCTCATATTGTCAGTTCCTCTTTACTTGGACCATTGGCTGGTCACTACAAAGTTGTAAAATTCCGGGAAATTGCTAGCTAACCAGGCTGTGGTAATTGATATAAAATATCGCGCAAAATATTCATTTGATATG
Source organism: Chaetoderma sp. LZ-2023a (assembly GCA_034401795.1). NCBI lineage: Eukaryota > Metazoa > Mollusca > Caudofoveata > Chaetodermatida > Chaetodermatidae > Chaetoderma > Chaetoderma sp. LZ-2023a. The sequence goes on along the minus strand of CM067370.1, from coordinate 8,562,921 downwards.
ATTTTCTAGAAAACCACGGCCCGAAATTATAAAATATTAGGGCAAGAAAAGATAGGTTTTAGATATTTTTAACCACCCCCTGTCCTATGAGGTTAATTAAAATATGTTTTATTCTATTTTTTGCACAAAGTACGTTTTAAACCTAACCTCTAACAACAATTTGACATATACAGATAACTAAGAAAATTGTCAAGTGTGATCGTTAGATGTCTTTTTCCCGTACGAAGAGCAGTAACTTATCGAGTAGCCATACCAGTATTCGGTATAATATCGGTATATCGTGAAGCCCTAAGTACACACCCTGAAAGTTTGGTGCTTTTGTCCAGCATGTAACACGTTGCTCAATTTTTTTCGCTAAGGTACGTCACTATCTTGTTGTTTACTCAGATCATTGCTTTACCATATTGCAACCAAACTGCACCTATTTTTGCCAAATGACTTTCATCTGAGCAGCTCTACTATTTATACACAATGAAAAGAACATGCTAGAGATTTACTTCTGCAAAATTCTTCTAGTTTTCAGCTAGTAATTTCAAGCTGTACTGTATATATTTCACAGCCATGATATAGTGTAATGTGACTGCCTATGTAGCTTGGGCCATTCGTTTTCAAGCTATTTACATATATTATTACAATGTGAAGAATTGCTGTCCGAATTCAAGACTAAAACTGTCTCGATCGTGTCAGTCACCCTCTCGGTAAGCTGATATGCAAAGCTCTAATCTATAGTGATTTCCTGGCTAACTAACAACATTATATTACATATCATTTCTTCACAGATGACTATCGTAAAGTGGACCTATTAGAATTGTCTGATCTACAGCGTGAATATCTGCTGGTGAGCGCACGTTTGACATTAATACAGAAAACACCTGAGCTTAATGCCTCTACAGGTCAGTGTATGCATGTATCCTGTAATATGCTTCTATAATATGTACATATCAATGCTTCTTTCCATCATATCCGTCCGTACATCTGTCAGTACGTCCTGAAGATTTTGTTGCCTCAACTCCTAGTATGAGAGAGAATTGTTTGAAATTTGACTGTATGATTGTACACCACCCAAAGATGTGTCTAATGTTAAAGGTTTATGCATCGACCATGCATGACTGATTTGCATTCAGAATTTCACTTTTACTGTGTGCATGTAAATGAAAATGGGAAACGCTAATGTTGTAGATGTACTTATGTTGGGTGACGGAGGTATGTCAGCCTCCTTTCTCATGTTAATACCTGGGAACATATCAATATTTGTCAATGCTGGTCATGGTCGTGAGAATAACCAGTCATCCGACATCACAGATACTAGAGTACTTTCTGTCTCGCTGTACGTGACTGTCGCTATGCATGTGTGTCTGTCTGTCGTTGTGTCTGTCTGTGTTTGGCTGACTGTGTGTTTGGCAGGCTGTGTTGTCTGTGGCTCTATCTAAAAAATTATACTCAAATTTTAGAAAACTAGGAATCACTAACCGTAGTCTTGTTCAAAACAAATAAAGAACAAATAACTGCAATGGAAGTCCCAGGTTGTGCAATCTCTTCTCATTCTTGTTCACAATATGTTTTAAGGCGGATTCTGTCAGATTAGTCAATGTTCCTCATATTATCTTACATCATCACATTGATACTAATGAAGTATTATTGCCTCAATAAGTCAGTTCTCTCCTATAACTGTATCATTTCCCAGGTCCTCTGTGTAGTGCCGGTGAGACAGTAAGCCTGCTGCTTAACATTGGTCTGTTTGATCAAGCTATCTCGGTCTGTGAGGCGTTTTCTTTGTCGCTTCGGCCCGTATTTGAAGGACTTGCAATGAGGTAACTTTAATAACTAATAATAAATATTAATATATAGCAAGCCCTAATATGGCTTACATGTACCTCCAACCTTTAGTTAATTCATAAAAAGTGTAATTAGTTTGAGGAGACTGCTGGAGAACTATTAACCCTGTCAACAGACCAGAGACAACAAACTAGTTATGATGATTGAAACAGTGTCACTATTCTGAATTTAATTAAACTGGAAACTCTTACATTCTGCTTATAACCAGCCAAAGTCGGTTGAAAACAATCTTTAAATAGATTAAGTGTATGGTTTCTTTTAAAGCATTGGACCATTAGGGTTAGCATATTGAATGATGTTTATTCACCATGCAGTGACACTACAAGCTTTGGGGAGGAGAAGGGGGGGGGGGGGGTTGGAGGGTGTCCTTTAGCATATTACATTTTATTGTGTAACCACTAACCAGTGTAACTTTGTGTCTAATCAGTATCAAGCTTTTCAGCTGACTGGCTCATAATGGACCTTTCCATTTTTAGCTATTCCCCGCCCATCACTAGCTACGCTCCACCCACACCTCGCCGTGTTGGAATTGATCGATCCCCAAATTCCCTAGCTATCAATTTCCTGAAAACTATACAGGGAAGCTGTTGAATATTTTGTAGCTAATTTGACTGGTTGCTGCCTATGGCCTACTCTGGGAAGGTGAATTACATCGTAGAGCCAGGTTTCTGTGAGTTTACAAGGAAAAGCGTTAGGTTCTATGCTTTCACGTTTTTTCTGACAAGAGACCAGTTAATGCATTGTGCTTCGGCAGATGTAACTGTGCCAAATATAAGTTATTTATTGTGTATTTTGTATCTTCAGGTGTGTGTTATTGGCTCAGAATAGTTCCTATCATATGCAAGGTGATAATGATTATACAGCACAAGCATGGCAGTGGCTCAGTGAAAATGAAACCGGTCCTAGCTATGTGGCGAAGGAAGCTGCCAGGTAACGTAGCATGCATGTGTAGCACTTGCTATAGGTCATAAAGCTTTAATCTTAGTGCTAGCTGACTGTTTGTGGTTATGATGCTATACTGGCATCACGATGTATGAGACTATGTGCTAATTAATTATTCTGATTCTGTGTAATTACCTATATACTCGATTAGCGTGTTCACTATTATCCCCTGTGGCTGTGAATTAGTCATACTCCATCATAGAACGCGTGACCATGAATTTGCTTTATATTTTGTATATATAATAATATCGATATTGACCGCTTTTCAGTGAAATATGCCTACATTCACCATAGTAATCTCCCCTACAAAGACTAAATTTTAAAACCCTTGTCTCGGGTAACAGCTCTGCAATATTTGCAGATTTCGAAATTATTTAGAAATGCTTAGAAAAGCAGTTGACATTAGAATGTTTCTGTCCATATAAGGCTGCTGCTTATCTTTTTAGACTGCAGGAAATGGCTTCTCGGTTCATCTATATTTCCCAGATTTTTCTGTGGACAAACTCTCCTCCAAATAGCCACGTGTTTTCAGCCTTGAAAAATGTCTGAATAAACACCTGACAGCTCAATGTTTTCTGCTCCAGAGGAAAGTCTGTCAATTTATTTCCAAGTTGTGTCATTTCATCCCAGTTATCTTCCATTAAATTGTTCGAAATTGTTGAAAAATATTTAGGCTGGCACATTTAACTTTCTAGTACATTTCACTTGTACCATAAGAAAATGGACAATTAATATTGAACTACTCTACTCTTATTAAGCGCTATCAGTTCTAGTCACCTTGGTAGCCAACAATACAATGGCTGTCATTAGCATTACGGGAAAAGTTTTATATCGAACAATGTGCAACAGCGAGACCATTAGAATTACAAACAATGATGGCTACAAATATCAAACTAAAATGGCGGCTTCACTGAATCTGTCTAAAGATTTCCTTCTACTATTATTATTTCCAGGTAACTTGGACACTAAAACTGACCAAAATGGCTTCTGCAGTGGGCTTGAGAAATGTGCGTTTGTGGACCAAGTAAAGATTATGTTAGAACATCTACCACTGAAGTGACTGGTTTGTAACAGAGCCAGTGATTCCAGTGATAAAATTTTTTAAATAATCTTTTGGTCTGCAAATGGACATTATCAACAGAAAAATTAAAATTATTTCAACAATTTTGAACAATAAATGGGGAATTGGAGATACTGGGATTATTTCCAGAATACAATGATTGCAAACAGTATATTAATTTTCTTGGTATTTTATGTATTATTTCAGTGCATCCGACCAGGCCTGGCTGCTTCTACAATCATATTTAGATAAATATGAAACTGGTCCGTGTTTGTATCACGTTTGTGTGGCCTGTAAGCTGCTTTCACATGGATTCCCGCTGCCGAGCTGGTTCATAGCATCATATAAGGTATAATGCAGAAATAACCTAACATTTCCAAAACTAAATAAAAACATACTGTTAACTATATTGAACATAAGGCAGCAATTTCTTCCAATCCAGTTATGTTCAAAATATTCAACAGAACATTTCTTTACTAACTAACTTGTACGTTATTTATGAGGTGTACTGTATGTCTGACAGTGAATCTATCTAACTCTATTAATTCTTTGTGAAACGGTTTTGGAAAATAAACTGCTATATATGACAAGCTAACTTTTCAACAACGGACCAAAAATGCACATTCAAATGCTGACACACTGGGCTTAACTATCATACCAAAACAAAGACATTCTACAAATGTTGTTTATTTAATCACGTGTAACACATGTTTCAAACAATACATTGGTGAAACTAAACGAGAATTCCAAATACGTATTAAAGAACATTTAAGGGACATTAAGAACAAAAAAGACACACCAGTAGCCATTCACTTTAATCTCCCAAACCACAACACCACTTAGTCAACTACAGAATCATTGAAGTGCTCCATCGCGATCCTGATTCACCGGAAGCAACGTCTATCCGTAAGGAACGCGAGAAATTCTGGATCCATCAGCTACATAGCATGGACCCAATTGGAATTAATCACGCTGATTGGTGACAATCTCTACCTGAAAGTAGTACAATAAATACAATAATTAACATTTCAACAACAACGCCAGCAGCTGTCTTTGTCTCCGTGTCATGCATCTATTCAGTTTTAATACTATTTTTTTCTGCTCTACTTTAGCCCTGTAAAAGCTCAATTTGGCCAAGAAAATCAAACTATTTAAGGTTTACCCCTAAAATGACTGGTTCGGTTATCGAGCCAATCATTCCAGTGGTAAATTTTGCACAAATAATCTCTTGAACTGCAGATAGACATTCTGCAAGACCACTGCAGAGGCCGGTTATGGCCGACTTCGCCGTGACGTGGTTAAACTAATCCGTTTTCATGTTTCTGATGTATTTGAAATGTTGCTCCTATTGGTTGATTTCAGACTTAAATTTAAAATTTGAAAAATAAATGCACAAAAACCTCTATTCCTGATTAAGGCCATGTGTTTTGAAATTCTTGATGAAGTGACACTACAAGCTTTGGGGAGGAGAAGGGGGGGGGACCATTCCAATGTCTGACCTTTCATGAATTCTCTACTGAATCTTTTATCTGTATTTCTCTATCCTATATATCAGATAGTTATGTTTTGTTTTACTGTTTTCATCAACGTTCAGTAAGTGTTTTCAGCGGGCTGATCACATTTTGGTGTTGTTTATTTCAGCAATTGAATGCCGCTGAATTGTTACGTGTCTATCTACAATTTGACTTATTAGAAGAAGCGTGTGCCGTTGTGCTGGAGTATGTAGATGCAGTGAAAGACACAACGCGAGGTCAAGACAGAGAAATGCTCAATCTAAAGGTATAATAATCATCATCATCATCACTATCATCATCAGATGTGTAGAATGAATGTATTTAACTTAGCAGTTCATGGATTTAATGTAGGATGCACACCACGCTATAGCAAACTCTGATATCTTAGCCACGGTCAATCAACGCCATGGATTTTAACAGAATGACATTTAAAAATTTTCACAATATTTAAGCCACCTCAACCAAAAAGAAATTGAATATATATTTTTGGAGAATAATAATAAGTTAATTACATATTAACTGCCTGCCTGCTGAATTTCTGCAGACTTCATTTTTCTTGGACATGATGGGGTTTAACTCGGGTAAGTTGTTAAGCCACCAACAACTTTCAGTCAAATTGTTTTCAAAATATTCAGCAGGTCCACAGTTATTCCCTATTGAAATTATAGTCTGGTGGCTTGCAGAGTTAGACAGCGTTAAGATCAATATACAGTGTATCAGGCACTTACATATCATGTGACAACCCCCGTGGTCCTCTGATATCTGGCGACTCATAAATCAAAAGTTCTGGGTTCACATCCTTCCTCTATCTTATGAGCACCAAAAAGCGAGAAAAACGGTCGTGGATTGATTGAGTCTCATGGAGGGTGAATAATTCATTAATCGTGACTGTAATAAAGTTAAGCTTGATGATTATATAATGCTTTCATTCAAGATGTTAGTTCCTTGATGCTTTCCTTTAACATTTTGTTTCACTGATACAGGCATATTAATAGGCATTCTCCAGTCAGCCTTTGCCTAGACGTAAGTAGAATTATATCTGAAGTCACGCTTCCTATTTCATTGTAAAGTCCAGCGTCACCAGTGCATTGCAGCCACATTTCTGGTTTAAATACCCGCTGAGGTTACAATACTAGGATACAGCCAAGCCCAGGGTAGGCTGGGAATAGTGTATATTATCTTGTGACAACATAGACATTCCGATCGCTCTTGTCATTAATTACAATACCGTGTAAGGGAAAGAGCATATTGCATTCCAGTCTGGTTGTACATCATGAGCTGTATCGCAAACATGACTGATCTGATCGGGCTAGAATTTTAACACAACAAATGATCTTAGCATGAATATAATCCAGATAAAAACGTGGATTCGGATCAGATCAGATTGTGGATAGATCTAAGGATGTCTCGGAAACGGCTTTAGTTCACATTATAACACAAGATCTGAAAAACTTGAAAAATCCTGAAAATTAAGAAATCTTTACAGTGTGATAAAAACAGCAGGGTGAGGTATAGAATTGCTCTTGAATGTTATTTATTTGAACATTTTCTAATTGTTCCAGGGAATGTTATCTGCTGCACCACAGTCAGTCTGGCTGCCATATACATACATAGACCAGCTTGTATTGGCTCTCAAGGACTCTCAGACCGATCCTGATTATGCTAAGGTAGCCTATCTATACCTCACTAACACCATACTCTGTAACTATTATTGAACGAGTTATCTCCCTTATGAATTAGTGTAAATTATGAGTGAGTTGTCTCCCTTAGATTAATGTATTGAATTTAATCGTTTCAAATCGAAAGATATGTAAAACTCTTTACAGTATAAGAGATATTCTGTTGAATATTTTGAAACTGATAATTAATTAATTAGTTTATTTAATGGGAAAGCAGGAAGCCACCCCCACCACCACCCTGCTGAACATGTCACATAGTTGTGATACAATCCTGGTACAGCAGTATCATGTTGTTCTTTGTTTTCAGCTTGGTGATGACTTGGTGCAGAAGGTGTCTGATTACCACACACACATCTCATCCCTCAAACAGTACGGCGTACACTGATCTCACACAAACACACTGCAAGATATTGATCCCACACAAACACACCGCAAGATATGGGTGCGATTTATAGGAGTGGCGTGTACCGATCGCCCAGTACCATACACCAGATCAGATATCCACACGAAAATTGGATGCAGTAACATGATGAACTTATGTACTTAAGTTTGTGTCACAATGAGTATAATTAAACCGTCTCATCTGGATCCACAGGATATCGGCTCGTTATAGCAGATAGTTGGTGTCGCTAAGTTTTAGTTGGGCATCGCTAAGTGTTAGACCAACACAGCTATATTACGATACAAGCTGTCTGATGAGTGTTCTTGCTTGCTCACAGTGCTGCTCAATATGGCTCTCTTTAACCATTTAATGGTCAAGCCGGACAAAAACCCTCTTAAAGAATGACCATTCGTAGGTTAAGCGGACTATTTTTAAAAATTTACCACTAATACCTGGCTCGATAATCAAGCCAGTCATTCCAGTGCAAGATTTTCAAAAATAGTCTCTTGCACTGCAGATGGACATTCACTAAGTAAAGAATTCAATTTCTGTGATCAATTGTGAGCATGAAAAGGTAACATGTGTTTGATCATTAATAATGATTGGCCTCATCTGGTTTTGTGATGTGTAACACACCTGCCACTCACCCCAAGCATCTAAATCTTGCTAATTATGTAAAAAATATAGCTTTGTTGTTGACATGGTTACTATGTGTCAACATGGTTACGATGTGTTCACATAGCGACTGTATCAACATGGTTACTACGTGTTGACATGGTTACCGTGTGATGACATAGTGTGAGTGTGTGTAGACATAGTTACTGTGTCGACAAAGTTAGTGTGTGGACAAGGTTACCGTGTGTCGACATGGTTGCTATGTATGTACATGGTTACCGTGTGTCGACATGGTTAGCGTGTGTCGACATGGTTGCTATGTGTTGACATGGTTGCTATGTGTTGACTTGGTTACCGGGTGTCGACATGGTTACTGTGTGTCGACATGGTTATTGTGTGTTGACATGGTTACCATGTGTGGACATGGTTACCATGTGTCGACATGGTTACTGTGTGTTGGCATGGTTACTATGTGTCGACATGGTTACCGTGTGTCGACATGGTTACCATGTGTTGGCATGGTTACCGTGTGTTGACATGGTTACTATGTGTCGACATGGTTACCACGGTTGACATGGTTACCGTGTGTTGGCATGGTTACCGTGTTTTGACATGTTTACCGTGGTCACATCCAATTCTCTCATGTGACTATAGAGCAAGTTTAATAGCTACTCTTTGTAATGCTAAAGCTGTTGAATATTTTGAAAACAATTTGACTGGAAGCTGTTGCTTGGCTTCCAGTTAAGTTATTTTGAATATATTGATCATCTTTCCTGTTGTATTAAATTTATGATACATTGATATCAAGAGTGAAGTTAAAAGGATTAGGAGCACCATATAATGTATGAGAGGTCTCCCTATATTTTCAGTGTAATATCTTGTACAGAATGATGCTTTCATCATCTCATCATAATCATTGTATGTTAGTGATCGTGCCATGCAAGTCAACAATAAACAATATATCACTTCCATTAGTTATGTTTCTATAATAACTTGTACTCATTAACTTTTCTTATCAGTGCCATGGATTTATCGGCCGTTCGTTTGGCCGATCATTTAGCAAAAAATTAAAATTTTCTTGACAATGGAGGAATCTAGTTTTAGCTGTGCTTTGCCCATCTCTAGCTAAGCTCCCACCCATGCTTTGCCCGTGTTGGGATCAATTGATCTCTACACTCTGAATTTCGAGAAAACTATACAGGTAAGCTGTTGGATATTTTGAAACTAAATTGACTGCGTGCTGTTGTTGCCTATAGCAGCAACAGCGCCCCCGCCCACTCGAATTAGTTTCAAAATACTCATCAGAACATTTATTAAGTACTAAAGACACAATTCATACAACATGATGGACTATTAAGCATTTAAGACAGAGTAAATCACGTCATTCGTGACGTAATTGATTATGACGTGAGCCTACATGTGGCATAGTTGATTATGATGTCTGAGAAACTGGATTCATCAATTACAGGGTTAGCAGCATAATTTCCTAATGCACAAATGAATTTGCTACCACACTGCATCATGGGGTTAAGAAAATTCTGCCAGCAATCGGTCAGAGCTATCTCTCCTGACGAATGTAAACATCTGCTTTCCAGTGTGTAGCTCTAAAGAAAGTAACATGATTCCCTTCAACCTTGGTACATACATGTGGATACATTGTGTAAAGACCTTGCAATCTGTCAATATTCATCAGAGTTATCCCTTATGAATACTTGTCAGAATGAATTCCAATTTTCTCAAAGAAAATGTCAATTTGCTGACCAATATAAAATTATCTTTGATGATTTACCACAGGAATGACTAGCTTGGTTAAAGCACCTAAGTCATGGGGAATGGACCTTTCCAGTTTTAGCTATGCCCCGCCCATCTCTAGGTAAGCTCCACCCACACCTTGCTGTGTTGTGATCGATAGATCCCTGAACTCCATAATAGCGCCCGCCCAGTTAAATTAGTTTCAAAATATTCACCCGCATCTTTATTAAATAGTAAAACCATACAATTTGTACAACCTGTCAGACTATTAAGCGTTTAAGACACACTAAATCGAGTCATTCATGCTGTAAATGATTATGATGTCATCCTACACATCACGTAGTTAATTATGACGTCAAATGATGGATGGATAAACTGGAAAGGTCCATTAGCCACCGACTTGAAGGTACCAAATGCACATTCATCTTAATTAATAACTTACATTATCCAGGTTATAATTTCCTGGTCAATTGATGTTTATTTTAAAAACTGGCTCAATAAACCATTTTACGCATTCAAGAATGGTATCAAGATAGATATGATTATGCCTTCTATCTGCTTCAATAAAATTCTGACATTTGCGCAGTACAGTAAGATGGTTAACCATTTCAGAAGTACACACCAAATACAAGCAACTGGGTTCCATTTAAGCAATATTCTATTGAATATTTTTGACTAAGTTGAATGCCAGCTATTGCTACTGTTGCCCGAGCCTAAAACATGTAAGGTAGCAACACCTTCCAGTCAGTCAGCATTCATAATATATATATATATATATATATATATTGTTATTTGGAAGATTTTGTTTGAGTCTAATACTAAGAACATTACAAGACAGTTGTGATTGACAGATTTTTAGTTAACTACCTGACGAATCTGCCCATCACTGCCAAATGTACTGTGCTTTCAAGGTTGAAATTATTAATATAAATTGTTATGACGAATCCTACTTACACCTGAATATATAATGCAAAGAAATATTCTGTGATGATGCACTGGTCATCATTTTCTTTAGATTTATTTCAAAAAATAAATACATAAACTATGAAAAGATAACAAGCTTTGTAACAATTAAAATCTGCTGCACATCTGTACATTATGATTTAGTAATGCTAATCATGAATTCCACAGCATAATTTGTACTAGTAATTACAAGAGGTATAGATTCAACTCTTAGTGACACGTTATCAGAACATTAAAAAACTGACGTTAATATATGCTACTGGACTTACAAGTATGTGGCTTGTAATCTGTGCTGTAACTGAGACTGACAACAAATGCTACTGAACTTACAAGTATGTGGCCTCTAATCTGTGCTGTAACTGAGACTGACAACAAATACTGCTGAACTTACAAGTATGTGGCCTCTAATCTGTGCTGTAACTGAGACTGACAACAAATGCTACTGAACTTACAAGTATGTGGCCTCTAATCTGTGCTGTAACTGAGACTGACAACAAATGCTACTGAACTTACAAGTATGTGGCCTCTAATCTGTGCTGTAACTGAGAGACTGACAACAAATACTGCTGGACTTACAAGTATGTGGCCTCTAATCTGTGCTGTAACTGAGACTGACAACAAATGCTGCTGGACTTACAAGTATGTGGCCTAATCTGTGCTGTAACTGAGAGACTGACAACAAATACTGCTGGACTTACAAGTATGTGGCCTAATCTGTGCTGTAACTGAGAGACTGACAACAAATGCTACTGAACTTACAAGTATGTGGCCTCTAATCTGTGCTGTAACAGAGACTGACAACAAATACTGCTGGACCTACAAATATGTGGCCTCTAATCTGTGCTGTAACTGAGAGACTGACAACAAATGCTACTGAACTTACAAGTATGTGGCCTCTAATCTGTGCTGTAACTGAGAGACTGACAACAAATGCTACTGAACTTACAAGTATGTGGCCTAATCTGTGCTGTAACCGAGAGACTGACAACAAATACTGCTGGACTTACAAGTATGTGGCCTCTAATCTGTGCTGTAACAGAGACTGACAACAAATACTGCTGGACTTACAAGTATGTGGCCTCTAATCTGTGCTGTAACTGAGAGACTGACAACAAATACTGCTGGACCTACAAATATGTGGCCTCTAATCTGTGCTGTAACTGAGAGACTGACAACAAATGCTACTGAACTTACAAGTATGTGGCCTCTAATCTGTGCTGTAACTGAGAGACTGACAACAAATGCTACTGAACTTACACATATGTGGCCTCTAATCTGTGCTGTAACTGAGACTGACAACAAATGCTACTGAACTTACAAGTATGTGGCCTCTAATCTGTGCTGTAACTGAGAGACTGACACCAAATGCTACTGAACTTACACATATGTGGCCTCTAATCTGTGCTGTAACAGACTGACAACAAATGCTACTGAACTTACAAGTATGTGGCCTCTAATCTGTGCTGTAACTGAGAGACTGACAACAAATGCTACTGAACTTACACATATGTGGCCTCTAATCTGTGCTGTAACTGAGACTGACAACAAATGCTATTGAACTTACAAGTATGTGGCTTGTAATCTGTGCTGTAACTGAGAGACTGACAACAAATACTGCTGGACTTACAAGTATGTGGCCTAATCTGTGCTGTAACCGAGAGACTGACAACAAATACTGCTGGACTTACAAGTATGTGGCCTAATCTGTGCTGTAACAGAGACTGACAACAAATACTGCTGGAGTTACAAGTATGTGGCCTCTAATCTGTGCTGTAACTGAGAGACTGACAACAAATACTGCTGGACTTACAAGTATGTGGCCTCTAATCTGTGCTGTAACAGACTGACAACAAATGCTACTGAACTTACAAGTATGTGGCCTCTAATCTGTGCTGTAACTGAGAGACTGACACCAAATGCTACTGAACTTACACATATGTGGCCTCTAATCTGTGCTGTAACAGACTGACAACAAATGCTACTGAACTTACAAGTATGTGGCCTCTAATCTGTGCTGTAACTGAGAGACTGACAACAAATGCTACTGAACTTACACATATGTGGCCTCTAATCTGTGCTGTAACTGAGACTGACAACAAATGCTATTGAACTTACAAGTATGTGGCTTGTAATCTGTGCTGTAACTGAGAGACTGACAACAAATGCTACTTAACTTACAAGTATGTGGCCTCTAATCTGTGCTGTAACTGAGAGACTGACAACAAATACTGCTGGACTTACAAGTATGTGGCCTCTAATCTGTGCTGTAACTGAAAGACTGACAACAAATGCTACTGGACCTACAAATATGTGGCCTCTGATCTGTGCTGTAACTGAGAGACTGACAACAAATGCTACTGAACTTACACATATGTGGCCTCTAATCTGTGCTGTAACTGAGACTGACAACAAATGCTATTGAACTTACAAGTATGTGGCTTGTAATCTGTGCTGTAACTGAGAGACTGACAACAAATACTGCTGGACTTACAAGTATGTGGCCTAATCTGTGCTGTAACCGAGAGACTGACAACAAATACTGCTGGACTTACAAGTATGTGGCCTAATCTGTGCTGTAACAGAGACTGACAACAAATACTGCTGGACTTACAAGTATGTGGCCTCTAATCTGTGCTGTAACTGAGAGACTGACAACAAATACTGCTGGACCTACAAATATGTGGCCTCTAATCTGTGCTGTAACTGAGAGACTGACAACAAATGCTACTGAACTTACAAGTATGTGGCCTCTAATCTGTGCTGTAACTGAGAGACTGACAACAAATGCTACTGAACTTACACATATGTGGCCTCTAATCTGTGCTGTAACTGAGACTGACAACAAATGCTACTGAACTTACAAGTATGTGGCCTCTAATCTGTGCTGTAACTGAGAGACTGACACCAAATGCTACTGAACTTACACATATGTGGCCTCTAATCTGTGCTGTAACAGACTGACAACAAATGCTACTGAACTTACAAGTATGTGGCCTCTAATCTGTGCTGTAACTGAGAGACTGACAACAAATGCTACTGAACTTACACATATGTGGCCTCTAATCTGTGCTGTAACTGAGACTGACAACAAATGCTATTGAACTTACAAGTATGTGGCTTGTAATCTGTGCTGTAACTGAGAGACTGACAACAAATGCTACTTAACTTACAAGTATGTGGCCTCTAATCTGTGCTGTAACTGAGAGACTGACAACAAATACTGCTGGACTTACAAGTATGTGGCCTCTAATCTGTGCTGTAACTGAAAGACTGACAACAAATGCTACTGGACCTACAAATATGTGGCCTCTGATCTGTGCTGTAACTGAGAGACTGACAACAAATACTGCTGGACTTACAAGTATGTGGCCTCTAATCTGTGCTGTAACTGAGAGACTGACAACAAATACTGCTGGACTTACAAGTATGTGGCCTCTAATCTGTGCAGAAACTTCAAGCTCTCAAGGAAGATAGATTCAAACCAGCTGAAGAGGTTGAAAATAATTTGACTATCAGTTCTAAATAAAAAGCATGATTTAAACAAGAATATATCTTAAAAAACATTTATGATCATGGAGAATAGGGCATACAGGACGAGATGGCTTACTGCAATACAAATATATAACACTTACTGACTTGACTCTTTCATCTCTAAGATCCCATTATCTTAATTTCAACTACCATACATGTATATAAAACTATAAATAAACCAGGCGACGTCAGTGTCAAATTATACTCAGATGCCGAGTCTGAATTTATCAGTATGGCTTTGTCCTTCACTATAGACGTAAGCGGTTCGAAAAATATTATAACAGATCTGGTATAATCTGACTCTTTGCTTACTTTAAGCCTTGGAAATGTCACGTTCTAGATGCTGCTAGTCTTATTTCTTTAATTTCTTACGCCTTTAATAGTTACGCCAAAACCAGCCTCTCCAGTGGTCTTGACCAATGTCCAGTTCCTGGGCAAGAGAATACGATTTTTGACAATTTACCACTGGAATTACTGGCTCAGGTAAATTTTCTAAAATAGTCTTTTATTGGCCTGCAAATAGGCATAGCCTAAGCAAAACTGGCCGTTCTTGACCATTAATGGCTTAAATCCTTTCCAATCTTGAGATCAAATATAGAGATCTAATCTGATGTAGACACTGTATTCTTATTCCTTAAATATTCTACAACCATTTCAACTCTACAGACCAAATTTGATATATCATTTACAAATAAGTAGTTCTCTTTAAAATTAAACTATGGCTTCCAGTCAAATTAATCTCAAAATATTCAACCGCTTAAATTCTGTATGTTTGACTTAAAATTGGAGCAATACTATGATTTTAAGGCTTAAATCCGTAATACATTAACTTCTATAGGATCAATGTTTGTACAAGCAAACACTCATTTCTAGCTCAGCTCGGCCCACGTTTTCTGTGTCGGAATTGATGTGAAACATTTAAATCTGAATCAGAATGAACATTTCAAGGTATACTATACAGGTAAGCTGTTTAATAATTCGAGTGTGGCTGTTGCTGCGTATGTTGGCCTATTGCAGCAACAGCACCCAGTCAAATTACTTTCAAAATGTTTAACAGATTATTTCTTAAATTCATCGAAGACATATAATTCACACATTTTTGCAATGTGGCGTATTTGATTATGATGTCAGCAACATATGTGATTTATTTCATTATGATGTCATATACTTGATTGACAGATCAGAGAACTATTACAATGGACCTTTCCAGTTTGAGCTATACCCTGCCAATCTCTAGCTAAGGTCCACACACTTCACCTGTGTTGGGATCGATCGATCCGTGAACTCCCTGTCTATCAATTTCCAGAAAACTATACAGGTAAGTTGTTGAATATTTTGAAACTAATTTGGCAACAATGCCCAGTCAAATTAGTGTCAATATAAGTAGACATACAATTCGTACAACAACGCTTAGTCCATCACCAATTATGCGTTCGTCGCAAACTTATCTATGTCATTCATGAGATCACTGATTATGTCATCCTACATGTCACATAGTTGATTATGACATCAAATTACAGCATTCAATTCCTGCAACGTGACTATTTCTCATTATTGTTGAAGAGTACTCCGAACAGTCTGGTGAACACATTAGAAAACTGGACATGTATAAGAAGTATATTAATATCAGATGTCTGAGGTAGCAGGGAGCACTGATGACATACCAGGAAACACCATGTTCGCCAATACTCTGAAATATACAAAGAAAATACTAAAACTAACAGCTACTATATTACAAGTGGATAATTTCTGTACTGCTGCGAGGTCTCCGATCTGGCACTCAAGTATCAGTCATCATAATCAGTTAAATCACTATCACGATCAAACTGACATTGTAAAAAAGTCTTGTCACAAAAATGTAATAATTGTATATGTTTGATGAATTTACAATTTAATAAACATTCTGTTGAATATTTTGAAACTAATTTGACTGGGAACAACCCCTAATCAAATTAGTTTCAAAATATTCAGCAGCTTAGCTCCATAGTTACCTTGAAGTTTAGATTGTGAGAATTCAGGTTTTAAACCAATTCCAACACTTGTATAAAGTGGATGGAGCTTAGCTAGAAATGGGCGGGGCATAGCTAGAAATGGATCCATCAATTATACGCTTCATTGTGTTGCTTCTAGGAAAACCATGGCATTGCCTGTGTTGTCTAAAAATAACACCAGCTTTTATCAACATTATTGTTTTTCTGCTCAATATTGATAAAGTTCAAGCCAGGTATAGAGACCTTTTTAACCCTTATCACTTGATGTCAAGATTTTATTTTTTATGGCTTCGACAGTGAAGAATCTGGTGTACATTTATCAACAATTTTGGTGGACGATGTTGCTGTCTACGACAGCACCGTCTTCCACCAAATTTGTTGAAAAATTGAACACCAGTTCATCTTTTAATTTAATTTGAAAATTTAAAAGTTTGACATCAGAGTGGTAAGAGTTAACCATTTAAAGGTCAAAACTGCGTCATCAGTGCTCTTGAGAAATGTCCATTTATACGCTAAGAGAAGACCTTTTTGAAAATTTATCACTGGAATGTCTGGCTCGTTAATAGCACCATTCCTTCCAGTGACAAATTTTCAATATAGTCCTCTCACATATTCAACTGTAGATTTGTATATATCCATTACCTGGCCTGAAAGGTCACCGTGGCGACTGTTTGTCCGTCAACTTTTTCTTTAAACAACTTCTCAAGAACCACAAGGCCGATTTCAGTTATATTTCGTAGAAAGCAACCATAGAGCATAAAGATTCAAGTTTGTTCAAAGGAAGCCGATTGGCCAATTGGGCCGGTGGCCATCTTGGATTTTGGCCAATTTTTAGAAATGTATTTTAAAATGTTCTCCAAAACCGCATGGCGGATCGATTCGAAACTCATGAAATATCATCTAGGGCAAGAGCTGAACCAAGTTTGTTCAAAAGAACTTGATTGGCCAAATAGTGCGGTGGCCATCTTGGATGACCTAGTTTTCATGAAAATGACTTCTCGAGAACCACTGAACAGATCAGACCGAAATTTGTGAGAAATTATTAGGGACTAAAGGCCGTTAAAGTTTGTTCAAGGGAAGTTGATATGTTAAAAAAACATGGCCACCGTGGGCCAATAAAAATATAGTGTTTTTGGTGGCCATATTGGATTTTTTTATTTGATGGAATTTGAAGCCAAAATTGGTTTTATATATGTATTTTATTTTGGGTATTCTGATTTCAAATTTGCCATTTTTAAAACTATTGGATAAACTTGTTGGCGGCGATCTTGGATCATTTTCCTGCCAAAAGTTCCCATACTAAAGCAATGAGAAAAAATGTTAACACTTCTCGAGGACCACTGGGCTGATTTCAATTATATGTGGCAGGAAGCATCCTTATGGCATAGAGATCCAGGTTTGTTCAACGGAAGCCATTTTGGCAGATTCTTGTAAATGTCTTTAAAAAAATTTTTGTCCGAAACTGTTGGGGGATTGATTTAAATGTCATGAAATAAGATTTAGGGCAAGAGCTGAACCAAGTTTGTTAAAGGGAAGTTGATTGTTGGTCAAATAGGTCAGTGGTCATCTTGGATGACATAGTTTTTGCGAAAACAACTCGAGAATCGTTGAATGGATCGAGCCGAAATTTGGAAGATACGATTAGGGATTAAGGGCAATTAAAGTACCTCAAATATATGGCCACCAGTTGGCCAATCCAAATGTAGCGTGTTTGGTGGCCATATTGGACTTTTTATTTGATGGATTTTGAAGCCGAAATGGGTTTTATGTAGGTTTTTTGGGTATTCTGATTTCAAATTTGCCATTTTCGAAGAGGTCCAATAAACAGCCATCTTTGATCATTTTGCTGCCAAATGCTCCCATACTAAAGCCATGGGGAAATTTTTAATGTCTTCTTGAGAACCCTTGGGCTGATTTCAATTATATTTGGCAGGAAGAATCCTTAGGGCATAGAGATCCAAGTTTGTTCAAAACGAAGCCGATCAGCCTGCAGCCATCTTGGATCTTGGTCGATTTCTATAAACGTCTTAAAATCTCTGAAAGCGTTTGGGGGATTGATTTAAAACTCATAAAATACCATTTAGGGTAAGAGCTGAACCAAGTTTGTTCAACGGAACTAGATTGACCTGGTTTTCATGAAAACGACTTCGTCTCCAGAACCGCTGATCGAACTAATAGCCATAGATGTGCAATATATAATTTACCTTCGTCTTGTAGGAGAGAGTGGAATATATTTAGCTCAGTCTTAACAAGAATAGGTGATCCAGGTAATCTGTTTGGGGTGGGGGGGGGGATGTCTTGCAATCCCAATCATTTTGTTAACTCAAACAAATTTGGTTGAATTGGTCCAAACATTTTCGAAGATGGCCGGATATGATTTGAATACCTCAACCATCCTTTTCCCAAAATGTGTTGGGAGAATAAAATGGAAGGTTGAGGGTTTGTGATCTTTGAATGATCTAGTTTGGGAACATACCAATTGCAATTTTGTCTCCAGAAACCATGTCCTCATCTCAATAGGGGCTGTACTTGAGCAGGAAATCCTAACAAAGAGATGTCATTATCATATGGATGATGTATAACAACTATACACACTTTATTTAACAAAATATACATTTCATTTAGTACTAGTATGAACGCCTATACCAGCATATAGGAATAATGCTTACAGTTTATCTATGCTCGGCATATATGCTAATAGTAACCAATGGTGAATGACATGAATGATTTGCTAGATATGAGCTTGTATTAACCATGTAACCGTCAAAGAAAATGTCCATTTGCAGACCAAGAGAAGACTATTGAAAATTTATCAGGACTGTCTCGAGCCAGTATTTCCAATGCTACATTTTCAAAAATATTCTCTTGGTCAGGTCTGCAAATGGCCATTTCTAAAGACCATGGCGGAGGCCGTTTTTTAACTGATATGAGTGTAAAAGAGTTAACGACATGCATCTTGCTTAAAAGCTAGACAGGGTATCTAAAATTTGTGTCTCAAAAATGTTATGTTATAATTCAATGGCTGTAAATCTTCATAGTGAAAATGTGAATGTAGCTTAAATCATGTGATGGCCCTTTAAAAACATTGAAGCTGGCTTGGTGTATGAATTGTATTTACTCATAAGAGCTGTCTTTGAATAATGATAAAACAGTTCCAGGAACTGATTTATTGTTGTCCAAATTTCTCAACATACTTCTTGGTACCACCTCTCCATATACTCATAGCACTGCCTAAACACAGGAAACCACCTGTACCTGTCTCCATCTTGAGGACAATCATGCTCTTGAACAACAGTAGGAAAATTAACAGGTTTAGGCGACACTGGCTGAGCAGTTTTAAAAGAGAACACAGTTACGCTGACAGTCCAGGTACAACGTTCATGCTAGCATTGATACTTCTATCAAAGCATTGGGGTTTTTTACAAGAAGGATTCGACATTTATCTCATGCATTTGATACCACTAAGAGACCACAGTTTCTTGACTTCCACCATCAAGCGGATTGTGATGATGAGGACCTATGCCTACTAGTACACAGACCCCTACTCAAAACACACTGTAACATTTGACATCAGTAGTTTAGGCTCTTCAGTGGACATGCAATGAGAGAGGCCATCCTTAAAAGATTCTTTGCTTGTTCCTCTTATGATCCTGGTGCTTGGAGTAGGGTAGGTAGGGAGGGAAATTCTTTTGTTTTTACCTGCTGAATTATAGCATTACAAAATTGAATTTAAAGAACAAAACTTGAAGTTTTTTATTTAAACTTGAAATAGAAACTATAAAGTAAACTGTCTAAAAGTTATATGAGCCGATTTTAACGAAAGGAATCAATTCAATCCCCCAACAGACACATTAGAAAATAAAGATAATTCTTCACGGGAAGCTACAAAAAAGATTTTCAGGCGGCAGGTATTTTTAGGGTCGGTCAGGACAGGACAACCAAACTATTATTTAAGGATGGCCAGATGGCGCATGAAGATGATGTCGACTATATCAGACAATGAAGAAAGATGTCTCCTTGACGAATTGCTTCCATTAGCTGCAAAACAGCCCAAAGCCACAAACCTCTATGAATGAAGCAAAAACAGAGTTCACACATATATACCTGCCTGACACCAAGGAGACGGATGATGAAGGTACGTTACTTCGGGGTGAGGAGAAGTAGAGAGGAGCAGAATCTTGGGCTCAAAATGCAGTTTAACCAATGTTACAACCAGTGTAACTGTCTAGCAGACAACATTGCTTTCATTTCCTGGAGGCTCTAAAATTCCCATTAAAGCCATGATGCACCCATAGGCTGTTTGTTACATGTATCCCAATAATGCTATACAACTGTGTCAGCTGAACAGTACCAAAAGCCCTCTTCAATTAACTTGATGCTTACAGTTGAAAAAAACTGAAATAGAGCTTAAAGACGTTTCCTCTTGTTTCAGTCGCAGAATATGTGCTCATCATGTTACTACTTGGTACAGAAGCGACCAATACACTAATTAACAGGATGAATATATACTAAGCACTATATACTGTATCTCAGACAGCATAAACTCATTTATATAAATCTATTTGCGTTTTTGCCCACCTTATCATGCTGGTTTCCCACATATGTCTTTATGTAGTGTATGTATCGCGCTGCAAATTCAAACACTGTCGCTTTATCAGTTTTATCTGACATTCCAGGCACGAGTTGCCTCATCAAGACGCAGGCATCGCGGATACGAGCTCTGAAACAAAAGCATATCATGTAGCTCAGATATATCTCGTGCTAATGGACCTAAATATAAAATTTGCTGAATCTTTAAAATATAATTTAATTTAAATTTGTTGCTACCTAAAACTGTATCAATTTTCGTCTATGTAGTACCGGTAATCAAAACTATAAAATATGCATTGAGTATACATCCTAATAGGCTGTATACTCCTATCTGTTTAGGCCACCAACATAAACTTTATAAGATTTGAATGATAGAGAAATATGATTCAAATGTATATTTTGTAAGTCAGTCGTTAAGCACTACTGGACATTGGCATTTTCTCACCGGTCAAAAGATCATCGCACTTCTGGACCCTGACCTGCCTTCTACTTGTCTTAAACAAAGATCTATAAGCATAACAGTTTCACTGTAGACATATGTAACATTTGTACTCTAAACATACATATAATAAACCATAATTGTAGTCATTCTCAAAACTAAATTCTTGATAATCTACCAAACTAATATTTTTTACGAACTAAGGATATATATATATATATATATATATCCTTAGTTCATAAAAAATATTAGATAAATAGTTAATGATTAGTTTATTAATAGGTGATGATGTACTTAACTTGTTTATCAGTAACATGATCAACAGGGGAGACTGCACTGCAGTAACAGTATAATTTACTAGACATTTAGATATATAGACTATTGCCATCTTATTGCATAATAGTTTCTACGAAAACTTTCGCAAAAGACAGCTTTAATTAAATAGTTGTTTGTAAGAACATTCCAGTACCTGCGAATTCTCTCTTTGTAATTATGCTGTTCTCTGCCCAGGTCATCATCTCCAAGATCTGGAAACAAGTGTGGATTGAGTATCCTCATTCCCTCAATCTTAGGATCAACTGATAGCCCACTCTTGGACAGGTCATTCTGAAAGTTTTCTGAACTATTCTCATCATTATCATCTTTGTATTGGTCATCCTCACCTGTCAACTGTGCAAGCAAAATGGATATTGCAAAAATTGTTATAATTGGTATTAAATATGTTAGACATAGCGCTTTAGATCTGAAATGCTAGTGAATCTATTACTAATCATTAATACATATATCAATCATGCTGAATGGTTTAAATCCAATTAATCTGAAATCAATATTTCCTACATGGAACAAAGTTGTAATTTTTGGTTTGTGTAGCTAAAGGGTTAAATTACAGTTTATGCCCCTAGGTATGTTTATGTTTCTTTGTATTCAATAATGATCTAAACAAGTTATGCCCCTAGGTATGTTTATGTTTCTTTGTATTCAATAATGATCTAAACAAGTTATGCCCCTGGGTATGTTTATGTTTCTTTATATTCAATAATGATCTAAACAAGTTATGCCCCTAGGTATGTTTATGTTTCTCTATATTCAATAATGATCTAAACAAGTTATGCCCCTGGGTATGTTTATGTTTCTTTGTATTCAATAATGATCTAAACAAGTTATGCCCCTGGGTATGTTTATGTTTCTTTGTATTCAATAATGATCTAAACAAGTTATGCCCCTGGGTATGTTTATGTTTCTTTATTTTCAATAATGATCTAAACAAGTTATGACCCTGGGTATGTTTATGTTTCTTTGTATTCAATAATGATCTAAACAAGTTATGACCCTGGGTATGTTTATGTTTCTTTGTATTCAATAATGATCTAAACAAGTTATGCCCCTAGGTATGTTTATGTTTCTTTGTATTCAATAATGATCTAAACAAGTTATGCCCCTGGGTATGTTTATGTTTCTTTATATTCAGCAATGATCTAAACAAGTTATGACCCTGGGTATGTTTATGTTTCTTTGTATTCAATAATGATCTAAACAAGTTATGACCCTGGGTATGTTTATGTTTCTTTGTATTCAATAATGATCTAAACAAGTTATGACCCTGGGTATGTTTATGTTTCTTTGTATTCAATAATGATCTAAACAAGTTATGCCCCTGGGTATGTTTATGTTTCTTTGTATTCAATAATGATCTAAACAAGTTATGACCCTGGGTATGTTTATGTTTCTTTGTATTCAATAATGATCTAAACAAGTTATGCCCCTAGGTATGTTTATGTTTCTTTGTATTCAATAATGATCTAAACAAGTTATGACCCTGGGTATGTTTATGTTTCTTTGTATTCAATAATGATCTAAACAAGTTATGCCCCTAGGTATGTTTATGTTTCTTTGTATTCAATAATGATCTAAACAAGTTATGACCCTGGGTATGTTTATGTTTCTTTGTATTCAATAATGATCTAAACAAGTTATGACCCTGGGTATGTTTATGTTTCTTTGTATTCAATAATGATCTAAACAAGTTATGCCCCTAGGTATGTTTATGTTTCTCTATATTCAATAATGATCTAAACAAGTTATGCCCCTGGGTATGTTTATGTTTCTTTGTATTCAATAATGATCTAAACAAGTTATGACCCTGGGTATGTTTATGTTTCTTTGTATTCAATAATGATCTAAACAAGTTATGCCCCTGGGTATGTTTATGTTTCTTTGTATTCAATAATGATCTAAACAAGTTATGACCCTGGGTATGTTTATGTTTCTTTGTATTCAATAATGATCTAAACAAGTTATGACCCTGGGTATGTTTATGTTTCTTTTATTCAATAATGATCTAAACAAGTTATGACCCTGGGTATGTTTATGTTTCTTTGTATTCAATAATGATCTAAACAAGTTATGCCCCTGGGTATGTTTATGTCTCTTTATATTCAACAATGATCTAAACAAGTTATGCCCCTGGGTATGTTTATGTTTCTTTGTATTCAATAATGATCTAAACAAGTTATGCCCCTAGGTATGTTTATGTTTCTCTATATTCAATAATGATCTAAACAAGTTATGCCCCTGGGTATGTTTATGTCTCTTTATATTCAGCAATGATCTAAACAAGTTATGACCCTGGGTATGTTTATGTTTCTCTATATTCAATAATGATCTAAACAAGTTATGCCCCTGGGTATGTTTATGTCTCTTTATATTCAATAATGATCTAAACAAGTTATGCCCCTGGGTATGTTTATGTTTCTTTGTATTCAATAATGATCTAAACAAGTTATGACCCTGGGTATGTTTATGTTTCTCTATATTCAATAATGATCTAAACAAGTTATGACCCTGGGTATGTTTATGTTTCTTTATATTCAGCAATGATCTAAACAAGTTATGCCCCTGGGTATGTTTATGTCTCTTTATATTCAGCAATGATCTAAACAAGTTATGCCCCTGGGTATGTTTATGTCTCTTTATATTCAGCAATGATCTAAACAAGTTATGCCCCTGGGTATGTTTATGTCTCTTTATATTCAGCAATGATCTAAACAAGTTATGCCCCTGGGTATGTTTATGTCTCTTTATATTCAGCAATGATCTAAACAAGTTATGCCCCTGGGTATGTTTATGTTTCTTTGTATTCAATAATGATCTAAACAAGTTATGCCCCTGGGTATGTTTATGTTTCTTTGTATTCAATAATGATCTAAACAAGTTATGACCCTGGGTATGTTTATGTTTCTTTGTATTCAATAATGATCTAAACAAGTTATGCCCCTGGGTATGTTTATGTTTCTTTGTATTCAATAATGATCTAAACAAGTTATGACCCTGGGTATGTTTATGTTTCTTTGTATTCAATAATGATCTAAACAAGTTATACCCCTGGGTATGTTTATGTCTCTATATTCAGCAATGATCTAAACAAGTTATGACCCTGGGTATGTTTATGTTTCTTTGTATTCAATAATGATCTAAACAAGTTATGCCCCTGGGTATGTTTATGTCTCTTTATATTCAGCAATGATCTAAACAAGTTATACCCCTGGGTATGTTTATGTCTCTTTATATTCAGAAATGATCTAAACAAGTTATACCCCTGGGTATGTTTATGTCTCTTTATATTCAGCAATGATCTAAACAAGTTATGACCCTGGGTATGTTTATGTTTCTTTGTATTCAATAATGATCTAAACAAGTTATGCCCCTGGGTATGTTTATGTTTCTTTGTATTCAATAATGATCTAAACAAGTTATGACCCTGGGTATGTTTATGTTTCTTTATATTCAGCAATGATCTAAACAAGTTATGACCCTGGGTATGTTTATGTCTCTTTATATTCAGCAATGATCTAAACAAGTTATGCCCCTGGGTATGTTTATGTCTCTTTATATTCAGCAATGATCTAAACAAGTTATACCCCTGGGTATGTTTATGTCTCTTTATATTCAGCAATGATCTAAACAAGTTATGCCCCTGGGTATGTTTATGTTTCTTTATATTCAATAATGATCTAAACAAGTTATGACCCTGGGTATGTTTATGTCTCTTTATATTCAGCAATGACCTAAACAAGTTATGACCCTGGGTATGTTTATGTCTCTTTATATTCAGCAATGATCTAAACAAGTTATGACCCTGGGTATGTTTATGTCTCTTTATATTCAGCAATGATCTAAACAAGTTATGACCCTGGGTATGTTTATGTCTCTTTATATTCAGCAATGATCTAAACAAGTTATACCCCTGGGTATGTTTATGTCTCTTTATATTCAGCAATGATCTAAACAAGTTATACCCCTGGGTATGTTTATGTCTCTTTATATTCAGCAATGATCTAAACAAGTTATGACCCTGGGTATGTTTATGTTTCTTTGTATTCAATAATGATCTAAACAAGTTATGCCCCTGGGTATGTTTATGTTTCTTTGTATTCAATAATGATCTAAACAAGTTATGACCCTGGGTATGTTTATGTTTCTTTATATTCAGCAATGATCTAAACAAGTTATGACCCTGGGTATGTTTATGTCTCTTTATATTCAGCAATGATCTAAACAAGTTATGACCCTGGGTATGTTTATGTTTCTTTGTATTCAATAATGATCTAAACAAGTTATGACCCTGGGTATGTTTATGTTTCTTTATATTCAGCAATGATCTAAACAAGTTATGACCCTGGGTATGTTTATGTTTCTTTGTATTCAATAATGATCTAAACAAGTTATGACCCTGGGTATGTTTATGTTTCTTTATATTCAGCAATGATCTAAACAAGTTATGACCCTGGGTATGTTTATGTCTCTTTATATTCAGCAATGATCTAAACAAGTTATGACCCTGGGTATGTTTATGTCTCTTTATATTCAGCAATGATCTAAACAAGTTATGACCCTGGGTATGTTTATGTTTCTCTATATTCAATAATGATCTAAACAAGTTATGCCCCTGGGTATGTTTATGTTTCTTTGTATTCAATAATGATCTAAACAAGTTATGCCCCTGGGTATGTTTATGTTTCTCTATATTCAATAATGATCTAAACAAGTTATGCCCCTGGGTATGTTTGTCTCTTTATATTCAGCAATGATCTAAACAAGTTATGCCCCTGGGTATGTTTATGTCTCTTTATATTCAGCAATGATCTAAACAAGTTATACCCCTGGGTATGTTTATGTCTCTTTATATTCAGCAATGATCTAAACAAGTTATGCCCCTGGGTATGTTTATGTTTCTTTGTATTCAATAATGATCTAAACAAGTTATGCGGCAGCCCCTGGGTATGTTTTTGTTTCTCTATATTCAGCAATGATCTAAACAAGTTATACCCCTGGGTATGTTTATGTCTCTTTATATTCAGCAATGATCTAAACAAGTTATGCCCCTGGGTATGTTTATGTTTCTTTGTATTCAATAATGATCTAAACAAGTTATGCGGCAGCCCCTGGGTATGTTTTTGTTTCTCTATATTCAATAATGATCTAAACAAGTTATGCCCCTGGGTATGTTTATGTTTCTTTGTATTCAATAATGATCTAAACAAGTTATGCCCCTGGGTATGTTTATGTTTCTTTGTATTCAATAATGATCTAAACAAGTTATGCCCCTGGGTATGTTTATGTCTCTTTATATTCAGCAATGA
This sequence comes from Chaetoderma sp. LZ-2023a, assembly GCA_034401795.1. Classification (NCBI taxonomy): domain Eukaryota; kingdom Metazoa; phylum Mollusca; class Caudofoveata; order Chaetodermatida; family Chaetodermatidae; genus Chaetoderma; species Chaetoderma sp. LZ-2023a. Next base: position 8,535,988 of record CM067370.1, on the reverse strand, counting down.
TCTAAACAAGTTATGACCCTGGGTATGTTTATGTTTCTTTGTATTCAATAATGATCTAAACAAGTTATGCCCCTGGGTATGTTTATGTTTCTTTATATTCAATAATGATCTAAACAAGTTATGCCCCTGGGTATGTTTATGTCTCTTTATATTCAGCAATGATCTAAACAAGTTATGCCCCTGGGTATGTTTATGTTTCTTTGTATTCAATAATGATCTAAACAAGTTATGCCCCTGGGTATGTTTATGTCTCTTTATATTCAGCAATGATCTAAACAAGTTATGCCCCTGGGTATGTTTATGTCTCTTTATATTCAGCAATGATCTAAACAAGTTATACCCCTGGGTATGTTTATGTCTCTTTATATTCAGCAATGATCTAAACAAGTTATACCCCTGGGTATGTTTATGTCTCTTTATATTCAGCAATGATCTAAACAAGTTATGACCCTGGGTATGTTTATGTCTCTTTATATTCAGCAATGATCTAAACAAGTTATGACCCTGGGTATGTTTATGTCTCTTTATATTCAGCAATGATCTAAACAAGTTATACCCCTGGGTATGTTTATGTCTCTTTATATTCAGCAATGATCTAAACAAGTTATGACCCTGGGTATGTTTATGTTTCTTTGTATTCAATAATGATCTAAACAAGTTATGCCCCTGGGTATGTTTATGTTTCTTTGTATTCAATAATGATCTAAACAAGTTATGACCCTGGGTATGTTTATGTTTCTTTATATTCAGCAATGATCTAAACAAGTTATGACCCTGGGTATGTTTATGTCTCTTTATATTCAGCAATGATCTAAACAAGTTATGCCCCTGGGTATGTTTATGTCTCTTTATATTCAGCAATGATCTAAACAAGTTATGACCCTGGGTATGTTTATGTTTCTTTGTATTCAATAATGATCTAAACAAGTTATGACCCTGGGTATGTTTATGTTTCTTTATATTCAGCAATGATCTAAACAAGTTATGACCCTGGGTATGTTTATGTCTCTTTATATTCAGCAATGATCTAAACAAGTTATGACCCTGGGTATGTTTATGTTTCTTTGTATTCAATAATGATCTAAACAAGTTATGACCCTGGGTATGTTTATGTTTCTTTATATTCAGCAATGATCTAAACAAGTTATGACCCTGGGTATGTTTATGTCTCTTTATATTCAGCAATGATCTAAACAAGTTATGACCCTGGGTATGTTTATGTCTCTTTATATTCAGCAATGATCTAAACAAGTTATGACCCTGGGTATGTTTATGTTTCTCTATATTCAATAATGATCTAAACAAGTTATGCCCCTGGGTATGTTTATGTTTCTTTGTATTCAATAATGATCTAAACAAGTTATGCCCCTGGGTATGTTTATGTTTCTCTATATTCAATAATGATCTAAATAAGTTATGCCCCTGGGTATGTTTATGTCTCTTTATATTCAGCAATGATCTAAACAAGTTATGCCCCTGGGTATGTTTATGTCTCTTTATATTCAGCAATGATCTAAACAAGTTATACCCCTGGGTATGTTTATGTCTCTTTATATTCAGCAATGATCTAAACAAGTTATGCCCCTGGGTATGTTTATGTTTCTTTGTATTCAATAATGATCTAAAAAAGTTATGCGGCAGCCCCTGGGTATGTTTTTGTTTCTCTATATTCAGCAATGATCTAAACAAGTTATACCCCTGGGTATGTTTATGTCTCTTTATATTCAGCAATGATCTAAACAAGTTATGCCCCTGGGTATGTTTATGTTTCTTTGTATTCAATAATGATCTAAAAAAGTTATGCGGCAGCCCCTGGGTATGTTTTTGTTTCTCTATATTCAATAATGATCTAAACAAGTTATGCCCCTGGGTATGTTTATGTTTCTTTGTATTCAATAATGATCTAAACAAGTTATGCCCCTGGGTATGTTTATGTTTCTTTGTATTCAATAATGATCTAAACAAGTTATGCCCCTGGGTATGTTTATGTCTCTTTATATTCAGCAATGATCTAAACAAGTTATGACCCTGGGTATGTTTATGTTTCTTTGTATTCAATAATGATCTAAACAAGTTATGCCCCTGGGTATGTTTATGTTTCTTTATATTCAATAATGATCTAAACAAGTTATGCCCCTGGGTATGTTTATGTCTCTTTATATTCAGCAATGATCTAAACAAGTTATGCCCCTGGGTATGTTTATGTTTCTTTGTATTCAATAATGATCTAAACAAGTTATGCCCCTGGGTATGTTTATGTCTCTTTATATTCAGCAATGATCTAAACAAGTTATGCCCCTGGGTATGTTTATGTCTCTTTATATTCAGCAATGATCTAAACAAGTTATGCCCCTGGGTATGTTTATGTCTCTTTATATTCAGCAATGATCTAAACAAGTTATACCCCTGGGTATGTTTATGTCTCTTTATATTCAGCAATGATCTAAACAAGTTATGACCCTGGGTATGTTTATGTCTCTTTATATTCAGCAATGATCTAAACAAGTTATGACCCTGGGTATGTTTATGTCTCTTTATATTCAGCAATGATCTAAACAAGTTATACCCCTGGGTATGTTTATGTCTCTTTATATTCAGCAATGATCTAAACAAGTTATGACCCTGGGTATGTTTATGTTTCTTTGTATTCAATAATGATCTAAACAAGTTATGCCCCTGGGTATGTTTATGTTTCTTTGTATTCAATAATGATCTAAACAAGTTATGACCCTGGGTATGTTTATGTTTCTTTATATTCAGCAATGATCTAAACAAGTTATGACCCTGGGTATGTTTATGTCTCTTTATATTCAGCAATGATCTAAACAAGTTATGCCCCTGGGTATGTTTATGTCTCTTTATATTCAGCAATGATCTAAACAAGTTATACCCCTGGGTATGTTTATGTCTCTTTATATTCAGCAATGATCTAAACAAGTTATACCCCTGGGTATGTTTATGTCTCTTTATATTCAGCAATGATCTAAACAAGTTATGACCCTGGGTATGTTTATGTTTCTTTGTATTCAATAATGATCTAAACAAGTTATGCCCCTGGGTATGTTTATGTTTCTTTGTATTCAATAATGATCTAAACAAGTTATGACCCTGGGTATGTTTATGTCTCTTTATATTCAGCAATGATCTAAACAAGTTATGACCCTGGGTATGTTTATGTCTCTTTATATTCAGCAATGATCTAAACAAGTTATGCCCCTGGGTATGTTTATGTTTCTTTGTATTCAATAATGATCTAAACAAGTTATACCCCTGGGTATGTTTATGTCTCTTTATATTCAGCAATGATCTAAACAAGTTATGACCCTGGGTATGTTTATGTTTCTTTGTATTCAATAATGATCTAAACAAGTTATGCCCCTGGGTATGTTTATGTCTCTTTATATTCAGCAATGATCTAAACAAGTTATACCCCTGGGTATGTTTATGTCTCTTTATATTCAGCAATGATCTAAACAAGTTATACCCCTGGGTATGTTTATGTCTCTTTATATTCAGCAATGATCTAAACAAGTTATGACCCTGGGTATGTTTATGTTTCTTTGTATTCAATAATGATCTAAACAAGTTATGCCCCTGGGTATGTTTATGTTTCTTTGTATTCAATAATGATCTAAACAAGTTATGACCCTGGGTATGTTTATGTTTCTTTATATTCAGCAATGATCTAAACAAGTTATGACCCTGGGTATGTTTATGTCTCTTTATATTCAGCAATGATCTAAACAAGTTATGCCCCTGGGTATGTTTATGTCTCTTTATATTCAGCAATGATCTAAACAAGTTATACCCCTGGGTATGTTTATGTCTCTTTATATTCAGCAATGATCTAAACAAGTTATACCCCTGGGTATGTTTATGTCTCTTTATATTCAGCAATGATCTAAACAAGTTATGACCCTGGGTATGTTTATGTTTCTTTGTATTCAATAATGATCTAAACAAGTTATGCCCCTGGGTATGTTTATGTTTCTTTGTATTCAATAATGATCTAAACAAGTTATGCCCCTGGGTATGTTTATGTTTCTTTATATTCAGCAATGATCTAAACAAGTTATGACCCTGGGTATGTTTATGTCTCTTTATATTCAGCAATGATCTAAACAAGTTATGACCCTGGGTATGTTTATGTTTCTTTGTATTCAATAATGATCTAAACAAGTTATGACCCTGGGTATGTTTATGTTTCTTTATATTCAGCAATGATCTAAACAAGTTATGACCCTGGGTATGTTTATGTCTCTTTATATTCAGCAATGATCTAAACAAGTTATGACCCTGGGTATGTTTATGTTTCTTTGTATTCAATAATGATCTAAACAAGTTATGACCCTGGGTATGTTTATGTTTCTTTGTATTCAATAATGATCTAAACAAGTTATGACCCTGGGTATGTTTATGTTTCTTTATATTCAGCAATGATCTAAACAAGTTATGACCCTGGGTATGTTTATGTCTCTTTATATTCAGCAATGATCTAAACAAGTTATGACCCTGGGTATGTTTATGTCTCTTTATATTCAGCAATGATCTAAACAAGTTATGACCCTGGGTATGTTTATGTTTCTCTATATTCAATAATGATCTAAACAAGTTATGCCCCTGGGTATGTTTATGTTTCTTTGTATTCAATAATGATCTAAACAAGTTATGCCCCTGGGTATGTTTATGTTTCTCTATATTCAATAATGATCTAAACAAGTTATGCCCCTGGGTATGTTTATGTCTCTTTATATTCAGCAATGATCTAAACAAGTTATGCCCCTGGGTATGTTTATGTCTCTTTATATTCAGCAATGATCTAAACAAGTTATACCCCTGGGTATGTTTATGTCTCTTTATATTCAGCAATGATCTAAACAAGTTATGACCCTGGGTATGTTTATGTCTCTTTATATTCAGCAATGATCTAAACAAGTTATACCCCTGGGTATGTTTATGTCTCTTTATATTCAGCAATGATCTAAACAAGTTATGCCCCTGGGTATGTTTATGTTTCTTTGTATTCAATAATGATCTAAACAAGTTATGCCCCTGGGTATGTTTATGTTTCTCTATATTCAATAATGATCTAAACAAGTTATGCCCCTGGGTATGTTTATGTTTCTCTATATTCAATAATGATCTAAACAAGTTATGCCCCTGGGTATGTTTATGTCTCTTTATATTCAGCAATGATCTAAACAAGTTATGCCCCTGGGTATGTTTATGTCTCTTTATATTCAGCAATGATCTAAACAAGTTATACCCCTGGGTATGTTTATGTCTCTTTATATTCAGCAATGATCTAAACAAGTTATGACCCTGGGTATGTTTATGTCTCTTTATATTCAGCAATGATCTAAACAAGTTATGCCCCTGGGTATGTTTATGTTTCTTTATATTCAATAATGATCTAAACAAGTTATGCCCCTGGGTATGTTTATGTCTCTTTATATTCAGCAATGATCTAAACAAGTTATGACCCTGGGTATGTTTATGTCTCTTTATATTCAGCAATGATCTAAACAAGTTATGACCCTGGGTATGTTTATGTCTCTTTATATTCAGCAATGATCTAAACAAGTTATGACCCTGGGTATGTTTATGTCTCTTTATATTCAGCAATGATCTAAACAAGTTATACCCCTGGGTATGTTTATGTCTCTTTATATTCAGCAATGATCTAAACAAGTTATACCCCTGGGTATGTTTATGTCTCTTTATATTCAGCAATGATCTAAACAAGTTATGACCCTGGGTATGTTTATGTTTCTTTGTATTCAATAATGATCTAAACAAGTTATGCCCCTGGGTATGTTTATGTTTCTTTGTATTCAATAATGATCTAAACAAGTTATGACCCTGGGTATGTTTATGTTTCTTTATATTCAGCAATGATCTAAACAAGTTATGACCCTGGGTATGTTTATGTCTCTTTATATTCAGCAATGATCTAAACAAGTTATGACCCTGGGTATGTTTATGTTTCTTTGTATTCAATAATGATCTAAACAAGTTATGACCCTGGGTATGTTTATGTTTCTTTATATTCAGCAATGATCTAAACAAGTTATGACCCTGGGTATGTTTATGTCTCTTTATATTCAGCAATGATCTAAACAAGTTATGACCCTGGGTATGTTTATGTTTCTTTGTATTCAATAATGATCTAAACAAGTTATGACCCTGGGTATGTTTATGTTTCTTTATATTCAGCAATGATCTAAACAAGTTATGACCCTGGGTATGTTTATGTCTCTTTATATTCAGCAATGATCTAAACAAGTTATGACCCTGGGTATGTTTATGTCTCTTTATATTCAGCAATGATCTAAACAAGTTATGACCCTGGGTATGTTTATGTTTCTCTATATTCAATAATGATCTAAACAAGTTATGCCCCTGGGTATGTTTATGTTTCTTTGTATTCAATAATGATCTAAACAAGTTATGCCCCTGGGTATGTTTATGTTTCTCTATATTCAATAATGATCTAAACAAGTTATGCCCCTGGGTATGTTTATGTCTCTTTATATTCAGCAATGATCTAAACAAGTTATGCCCCTGGGTATGTTTATGTCTCTTTATATTCAGCAATGATCTAAACAAGTTATGCCCCTGGGTATGTTTATGTCTCTTTATATTCAGCAATGATCTAAACAAGTTATGCCCCTGGGTATGTTTATGTTTCTTTGTATTCAATAATGATCTAAACAAGTTATGCGGCAGCCCCTGGGTATGTTTTTGTTTCTCTATATTCAGCAATGATCTAAACAAGTTATACCCCTGGGTATGTTTATGTCTCTTTATATTCAGCAATGATCTAAACAAGTTATGCCCCTGGGTATGTTTATGTTTCTTTGTATTCAATAATGATCTAAAAAAGTTATGCGGCAGCCCCTGGGTATGTTTTTGTTTCTCTATATTCAATAATGATCTAAACAAGTTATGCCCCTGGGTATGTTTATGTTTCTTTGTATTCAATAATGATCTAAACAAGTTATGCCCCTGGGTATGTTTATGTTTCTTTGTATTCAATAATGATCTAAACAAGTTATGCCCCTGGGTATGTTTATGTCTCTTTATATTCAGCAATGATCTAAACAAGTTATGACCCTGGGTATGTTTATGTTTCTTTGTATTCAATAATGATCTAAACAAGTTATGCCCCTGGGTATGTTTATGTTTCTTTATATTCAATAATGATCTAAACAAGTTATGCCCCTGGGTATGTTTATGTCTCTTTATATTCAGCAATGATCTAAACAAGTTATGCCCCTGGGTATGTTTATGTTTCTTTGTATTCAATAATGATCTAAACAAGTTATGCCCCTGGGTATGTTTATGTCTCTTTATATTCAGCAATGATCTAAACAAGTTATGCCCCTGGGTATGTTTATGTCTCTTTATATTCAGCAATGATCTAAACAAGTTATACCCCTGGGTATGTTTATGTCTCTTTATATTCAGCAATGATCTAAACAAGTTATACCCCTGGGTATGTTTATGTCTCTTTATATTCAGCAATGATCTAAACAAGTTATGACCCTGGGTATGTTTATGTTTCTTTGTATTCAATAATGATCTAAACAAGTTATGCCCCTGGGTATGTTTATGTTTCTTTGTATTCAATAATGATCTAAACAAGTTATGCCCCTGGGTATGTTTATGTTTCTTTGTATTCAATAATGATCTAAACAAGTTATGCCCCTGGGTATGTTTATGTTTCTTTATATTCAATAATGATCTAAACAAGTTATGCCCCTGGGTATGTTTATGTTTCTTTGTATTCAATAATGATCTAAACAAGTTATGACCCTGGGTATGTTTATGTTTCTTTGTATTCAATAATGATCTAAACAAGTTATGACCCTGGGTATGTTTATGTTTCTTTGTATTCAATAATGATCTAAACAAGTTATGCCCCTGGGTATGTTTATGTCTCTTTATATTCAGCAATGATCTAAACAAGTTATGCCCCTGGGTATGTTTATGTCTCTTTATATTCAGCAATGATCTAAACAAGTTATGACCCTGGGTATGTTTATGTTTCTTTGTATTCAATAATGATCTAAACAAGTTATGCCCCTGGGTATGTTTATGTTTCTTTGTATTCAATAATGATCTAAACAAGTTATGACCCTGGGTATGTTTATGTTTCTTTATATTCAGCAATGATCTAAACAAGTTATGACCCTGGGTATGTTTATGTTTCTTTGTATTCAATAATGATCTAAACAAGTTATGACCCTGGGTATGTTTATGTTTCTTTGTATTCAATAATGATCTAAACAAGTTATGCCCCTGGGTATGTTTATGTCTCTTTATATTCAGCAATGATCTAAACAAGTTATGCCCCTGGGTATGTTTATGTTTCTTTGTATTCAATAATGATCTAAACAAGTTATGCCCCTGGGTATGTTTATGTTTCTCTATATTCAATAATGATCTAAACAAGTTATGCCCCTGGGTATGTTTATGTCTCTTTATATTCAGCAATGATCTAAACAAGTTATGACCCTGGGTATGTTTATGTCTCTTTATATTCAGCAATGATCTAAACAAGTTATGACCCTGGGTATGTTTATGTCTCTTTATATTCAGCAATGATCTAAACAAGTTATGCCCCTGGGTATGTTTATGTTTCTTTATATTCAATAATGATCTAAACAAGTTATGACCCTGGGTATGTTTATGTCTCTTTATATTCAGCAATGATCTAAACAAGTTATGACCCTGGGTATGTTTATGTCTCTTTATATTCAGCAATGATCTAAACAAGTTATGACCCTGGGTATGTTTATGTCTCTTTATATTCAGCAATGATCTAAACAAGTTATGACCCTGGGTATGTTTATGTCTCTTTATATTCAGCAATGATCTAAACAAGTTATACCCCTGGGTATGTTTATGTCTCTTTATATTCAGCAATGATCTAAACAAGTTATACCCCTGGGTATGTTTATGTCTCTTTATATTCAGCAATGATCTAAACAAGTTATGACCCTGGGTATGTTTATGTTTCTTTGTATTCAATAATGATCTAAACAAGTTATGCCCCTGGGTATGTTTATGTTTCTTTGTATTCAATAATGATCTAAACAAGTTATGACCCTGGGTATGTTTATGTTTCTTTATATTCAGCAATGATCTAAACAAGTTATGACCCTGGGTATGTTTATGTCTCTTTATATTCAGCAATGATCTAAACAAGTTATGACCCTGGGTATGTTTATGTTTCTTTGTATTCAATAATGATCTAAACAAGTTATGACCCTGGGTATGTTTATGTTTCTTTATATTCAGCAATGATCTAAACAAGTTATGACCCTGGGTATGTTTATGTTTCTTTGTATTCAATAATGATCTAAACAAGTTATGACCCTGGGTATGTTTATGTTTCTTTATATTCAGCAATGATCTAAACAAGTTATGACCCTGGGTATGTTTATGTCTCTTTATATTCAGCAATGATCTAAACAAGTTATGACCCTGGGTATGTTTATGTCTCTTTATATTCAGCAATGATCTAAACAAGTTATGACCCTGGGTATGTTTATGTTTCTCTATATTCAATAATGATCTAAACAAGTTATGCCCCTGGGTATGTTTATGTTTCTTTGTATTCAATAATGATCTAAACAAGTTATGCCCCTGGGTATGTTTATGTTTCTCTATATTCAATAATGATCTAAATAAGTTATGCCCCTGGGTATGTTTATGTCTCTTTATATTCAGCAATGATCTAAACAAGTTATGCCCCTGGGTATGTTTATGTCTCTTTATATTCAGCAATGATCTAAACAAGTTATACCCCTGGGTATGTTTATGTCTCTTTATATTCAGCAATGATCTAAACAAGTTATGCCCCTGGGTATGTTTATGTTTCTTTGTATTCAATAATGATCTAAACAAGTTATGCGGCAGCCCCTGGGTATGTTTTTGTTTCTCTATATTCAGCAATGATCTAAACAAGTTATACCCCTGGGTATGTTTATGTCTCTTTATATTCAGCAATGATCTAAACAAGTTATGCCCCTGGGTATGTTTATGTTTCTTTGTATTCAATAATGATCTAAAAAAGTTATGCGGCAGCCCCTGGGTATGTTTTTGTTTCTCTATATTCAATAATGATCTAAACAAGTTATGCCCCTGGGTATGTTTATGTTTCTTTGTATTCAATAATGATCTAAACAAGTTATGCCCCTGGGTATGTTTATGTTTCTTTGTATTCAATAATGATCTAAACAAGTTATGCCCCTGGGTATGTTTATGTCTCTTTATATTCAGCAATGATCTAAACAAGTTATGACCCTGGGTATGTTTATGTTTCTTTGTATTCAATAATGATCTAAACAAGTTATGCCCCTGGGTATGTTTATGTTTCTTTATATTCAATAATGATCTAAACAAGTTATGCCCCTGGGTATGTTTATGTCTCTTTATATTCAGCAATGATCTAAACAAGTTATGCCCCTGGGTATGTTTATGTTTCTTTGTATTCAATAATGATCTAAACAAGTTATGCCCCTGGGTATGTTTATGTCTCTTTATATTCAGCAATGATCTAAACAAGTTATGCCCCTGGGTATGTTTATGTCTCTTTATATTCAGCAATGATCTAAACAAGTTATACCCCTGGGTATGTTTATGTCTCTTTATATTCAGCAATGATCTAAACAAGTTATACCCCTGGGTATGTTTATGTCTCTTTATATTCAGCAATGATCTAAACAAGTTATGACCCTGGGTATGTTTATGTCTCTTTATATTCAGCAATGATCTAAACAAGTTATGACCCTGGGTATGTTTATGTCTCTTTATATTCAGCAATGATCTAAACAAGTTATACCCCTGGGTATGTTTATGTCTCTTTATATTCAGCAATGATCTAAACAAGTTATGACCCTGGGTATGTTTATGTTTCTTTGTATTCAATAATGATCTAAACAAGTTATGCCCCTGGGTATGTTTATGTTTCTTTGTATTCAATAATGATCTAAACAAGTTATGACCCTGGGTATGTTTATGTTTCTTTATATTCAGCAATGATCTAAACAAGTTATGACCCTGGGTATGTTTATGTCTCTTTATATTCAGCAATGATCTAAACAAGTTATGCCCCTGGGTATGTTTATGTCTCTTTATATTCAGCAATGATCTAAACAAGTTATGACCCTGGGTATGTTTATGTTTCTTTGTATTCAATAATGATCTAAACAAGTTATGACCCTGGGTATGTTTATGTTTCTTTATATTCAGCAATGATCTAAACAAGTTATGACCCTGGGTATGTTTATGTCTCTTTATATTCAGCAATGATCTAAACAAGTTATGACCCTGGGTATGTTTATGTTTCTTTGTATTCAATAATGATCTAAACAAGTTATGACCCTGGGTATGTTTATGTTTCTTTATATTCAGCAATGATCTAAACAAGTTATGACCCTGGGTATGTTTATGTCTCTTTATATTCAGCAATGATCTAAACAAGTTATGACCCTGGGTATGTTTATGTCTCTTTATATTCAGCAATGATCTAAACAAGTTATGACCCTGGGTATGTTTATGTTTCTCTATATTCAATAATGATCTAAACAAGTTATGCCCCTGGGTATGTTTATGTTTCTTTGTATTCAATAATGATCTAAACAAGTTATGCCCCTGGGTATGTTTATGTTTCTCTATATTCAATAATGATCTAAATAAGTTATGCCCCTGGGTATGTTTGTCTCTTTATATTCAGCAATGATCTAAACAAGTTATGCCCCTGGGTATGTTTATGTCTCTTTATATTCAGCAATGATCTAAACAAGTTATACCCCTGGGTATGTTTATGTCTCTTTATATTCAGCAATGATCTAAACAAGTTATGCCCCTGGGTATGTTTATGTTTCTTTGTATTCAATAATGATCTAAAAAAGTTATGCGGCAGCCCCTGGGTATGTTTTTGTTTCTCTATATTCAGCAATGATCTAAACAAGTTATACCCCTGGGTATGTTTATGTCTCTTTATATTCAGCAATGATCTAAACAAGTTATGCCCCTGGGTATGTTTATGTTTCTTTGTATTCAATAATGATCTAAAAAAGTTATGCGGCAGCCCCTGGGTATGTTTTTGTTTCTCTATATTCAATAATGATCTAAACAAGTTATGCCCCTGGGTATGTTTATGTTTCTTTGTATTCAATAATGATCTAAACAAGTTATGCCCCTGGGTATGTTTATGTTTCTTTGTATTCAATAATGATCTAAACAAGTTATGCCCCTGGGTATGTTTATGTCTCTTTATATTCAGCAATGATCTAAACAAGTTATGACCCTGGGTATGTTTATGTTTCTTTGTATTCAATAATGATCTAAACAAGTTATGCCCCTGGGTATGTTTATGTTTCTTTATATTCAATAATGATCTAAACAAGTTATGCCCCTGGGTATGTTTATGTCTCTTTATATTCAGCAATGATCTAAACAAGTTATGCCCCTGGGTATGTTTATGTTTCTTTGTATTCAATAATGATCTAAACAAGTTATGCCCCTGGGTATGTTTATGTCTCTTTATATTCAGCAATGATCTAAACAAGTTATGCCCCTGGGTATGTTTATGTCTCTTTATATTCAGCAATGATCTAAACAAGTTATACCCCTGGGTATGTTTATGTCTCTTTATATTCAGCAATGATCTAAACAAGTTATACCCCTGGGTATGTTTATGTCTCTTTATATTCAGCAATGATCTAAACAAGTTATGACCCTGGGTATGTTTATGTCTCTTTATATTCAGCAATGATCTAAACAAGTTATGACCCTGGGTATGTTTATGTCTCTTTATATTCAGCAATGATCTAAACAAGTTATACCCCTGGGTATGTTTATGTCTCTTTATATTCAGCAATGATCTAAACAAGTTATGACCCTGGGTATGTTTATGTTTCTTTGTATTCAATAATGATCTAAACAAGTTATGCCCCTGGGTATGTTTATGTTTCTTTGTATTCAATAATGATCTAAACAAGTTATGACCCTGGGTATGTTTATGTTTCTTTATATTCAGCAATGATCTAAACAAGTTATGACCCTGGGTATGTTTATGTCTCTTTATATTCAGCAATGATCTAAACAAGTTATGCCCCTGGGTATGTTTATGTCTCTTTATATTCAGCAATGATCTAAACAAGTTATACCCCTGGGTATGTTTATGTCTCTTTATATTCAGCAATGATCTAAACAAGTTATACCCCTGGGTATGTTTATGTCTCTTTATATTCAGCAATGATCTAAACAAGTTATGACCCTGGGTATGTTTATGTTTCTTTGTATTCAATAATGATCTAAACAAGTTATGCCCCTGGGTATGTTTATGTTTCTTTGTATTCAATAATGATCTAAACAAGTTATGACCCTGGGTATGTTTATGTTTCTTTATATTCAGCAATGATCTAAACAAGTTATGACCCTGGGTATGTTTATGTCTCTTTATATTCAGCAATGATCTAAACAAGTTATGACCCTGGGTATGTTTATGTTTCTTTGTATTCAATAATGATCTAAACAAGTTATACCCCTGGGTATGTTTATGTCTCTATATTCAGCAATGATCTAAACAAGTTATGACCCTGGGTATGTTTATGTTTCTTTGTATTCAATAATGATCTAAACAAGTTATGCCCCTGGGTATGTTTATGTCTCTTTATATTCAGCAATGATCTAAACAAGTTATACCCCTGGGTATGTTTATGTCTCTTTATATTCAGAAATGATCTAAACAAGTTATACCCCTGGGTATGTTTATGTCTCTTTATATTCAGCAATGATCTAAACAAGTTATGACCCTGGGTATGTTTATGTTTCTTTGTATTCAATAATGATCTAAACAAGTTATGCCCCTGGGTATGTTTATGTTTCTTTGTATTCAATAATGATCTAAACAAGTTATGACCCTGGGTATGTTTATGTTTCTTTATATTCAGCAATGATCTAAACAAGTTATGACCCTGGGTATGTTTATGTCTCTTTATATTCAGCAATGATCTAAACAAGTTATGCCCCTGGGTATGTTTATGTCTCTTTATATTCAGCAATGATCTAAACAAGTTATACCCCTGGGTATGTTTATGTCTCTTTATATTCAGCAATGATCTAAACAAGTTATACCCCTGGGTATGTTTATGTCTCTTTATATTCAGCAATGATCTAAACAAGTTATGACCCTGGGTATGTTTATGTTTCTTTGTATTCAATAATGATCTAAACAAGTTATGCCCCTGGGTATGTTTATGTTTCTTTGTATTCAATAATGATCTAAACAAGTTATGACCCTGGGTATGTTTATGTTTCTTTATATTCAGCAATGATCTAAACAAGTTATGACCCTGGGTATGTTTATGTCTCTTTATATTCAGCAATGATCTAAACAAGTTATGACCCTGGGTATGTTTATGTTTCTTTGTATTCAATAATGATCTAAACAAGTTATGACCCTGGGTATGTTTATGTTTCTTTATATTCAGCAATGATCTAAACAAGTTATGACCCTGGGTATGTTTATGTCTCTTTATATTCAGCAATGATCTAAACAAGTTATGACCCTGGGTATGTTTATGTTTCTTTGTATTCAATAATGATCTAAACAAGTTATGACCCTGGGTATGTTTATGTTTCTTTGTATTCAATAATGATCTAAACAAGTTATGACCCTGGGTATGTTTATGTTTCTTTATATTCAGCAATGATCTAAACAAGTTATGACCCTGGGTATGTTTATGTCTCTTTATATTCAGCAATGATCTAAACAAGTTATGACCCTGGGTATGTTTATGTCTCTTTATATTCAGCAATGATCTAAACAAGTTATGACCCTGGGTATGTTTATGTTTCTCTATATTCAATAATGATCTAAACAAGTTATGCCCCTGGGTATGTTTATGTTTCTTTGTATTCAATAATGATCTAAACAAGTTATGCCCCTGGGTATGTTTATGTTTCTCTATATTCAATAATGATCTAAACAAGTTATGCCCCTGGGTATGTTTATGTCTCTTTATATTCAGCAATGATCTAAACAAGTTATGCCCCTGGGTATGTTTATGTCTCTATATTCAGCAATGATCTAAACAAGTTATACCCCTGGGTATGTTTATGTCTCTTTATATTCAGCAATGATCTAAACAAGTTATGACCCTGGGTATGTTTATGTCTCTTTATATTCAGCAATGATCTAAACAAGTTATACCCCTGGGTATGTTTATGTCTCTTTATATTCAGCAATGATCTAAACAAGTTATGCCCCTGGGTATGTTTATGTTTCTTTGTATTCAATAATGATCTAAACAAGTTATGCCCCTGGGTATGTTTATGTTTCTCTATATTCAATAATGATCTAAACAAGTTATGCCCCTGGGTATGTTTATGTTTCTCTATATTCAATAATGATCTAAACAAGTTATGCCCCTGGGTATGTTTATGTCTCTTTATATTCAGCAATGATCTAAACAAGTTATGCCCCTGGGTATGTTTATGTCTCTTTATATTCAGCAATGATCTAAACAAGTTATACCCCTGGGTATGTTTATGTCTCTTTATATTCAGCAATGATCTAAACAAGTTATGACCCTGGGTATGTTTATGTCTCTTTATATTCAGCAATGATCTAAACAAGTTATGCCCCTGGGTATGTTTATGTTTCTTTGTATTCAATAATGATCTAAACAAGTTATGACCCTGGGTATGTTTATGTCTCTTTATATTCAGCAATGACCTAAACAAGTTATGACCCTGGGTATGTTTATGTCTCTTTATATTCAGCAATGATCTAAACAAGTTATGACCCTGGGTATGTTTATGTCTCTTTATATTCAGCAATGATCTAAACAAGTTATGACCCTGGGTATGTTTATGTCTCTTTATATTCAGCAATGATCTAAACAAGTTATACCCCTGGGTATGTTTATGTCTCTTTATATTCAGCAATGATCTAAACAAGTTATACCCCTGGGTATGTTTATGTCTCTTTATATTCAGCAATGATCTAAACAAGTTATGACCCTGGGTATGTTTATGTTTCTTTGTATTCAATAATGATCTAAACAAGTTATGCCCCTGGGTATGTTTATGTTTCTTTGTATTCAATAATGATCTAAACAAGTTATGACCCTGGGTATGTTTATGTTTCTTTATATTCAGCAATGATCTAAACAAGTTATGACCCTGGGTATGTTTATGTCTCTTTATATTCAGCAATGATCTAAACAAGTTATGACCCTGGGTATGTTTATGTTTCTTTGTATTCAATAATGATCTAAACAAGTTATGACCCTGGGTATGTTTATGTTTCTTTATATTCAGCAATGATCTAAACAAGTTATGACCCTGGGTATGTTTATGTCTCTTTATATTCAGCAATGATCTAAACAAGTTATGACCCTGGGTATGTTTATGTTTCTTTGTATTCAATAATGATCTAAACAAGTTATGACCCTGGGTATGTTTATGTTTCTTTATATTCAGCAATGATCTAAACAAGTTATGACCCTGGGTATGTTTATGTCTCTTTATATTCAGCAATGATCTAAACAAGTTATGACCCTGGGTATGTTTATGTCTCTTTATATTCAGCAATGATCTAAACAAGTTATGACCCTGGGTATGTTTATGTTTCTCTATATTCAATAATGATCTAAACAAGTTATGCCCCTGGGTATGTTTATGTTTCTTTGTATTCAATAATGATCTAAACAAGTTATGCCCCTGGGTATGTTTATGTTTCTCTATATTCAATAATGATCTAAATAAGTTATGCCCCTGGGTATGTTTATGTCTCTTTATATTCAGCAATGATCTAAACAAGTTATGCCCCTGGGTATGTTTATGTCTCTTTATATTCAGCAATGATCTAAACAAGTTATACCCCTGGGTATGTTTATGTCTCTTTATATTCAGCAATGATCTAAACAAGTTATGCCCCTGGGTATGTTTATGTTTCTTTGTATTCAATAATGATCTAAAAAAGTTATGCGGCAGCCCCTGGGTATGTTTTTGTTGCTCTATATTCAGCAATGATCTAAACAAGTTATACCCCTGGGTATGTTTATGTCTCTTTATATTCAGCAATGATCTAAACAAGTTATGCCCCTGGGTATGTTTATGTTTCTTTGTATTCAATAATGATCTAAAAAAGTTATGCGGCAGCCCCTGGGTATGTTTTTGTTTCTCTATATTCAATAATGATCTAAACAAGTTATGCCCCTGGGTATGTTTATGTTTCTTTGTATTCAATAATGATCTAAACAAGTTATGCCCCTGGGTATGTTTATGTTTCTTTGTATTCAATAATGATCTAAACAAGTTATGCCCCTGGGTATGTTTATGTCTCTTTATATTCAGCAATGATCTAAACAAGTTATGACCCTGGGTATGTTTATGTTTCTTTGTATTCAATAATGATCTAAACAAGTTATGCCCCTGGGTATGTTTATGTTTCTTTATATTCAATAATGATCTAAACAAGTTATGCCCCTGGGTATGTTTATGTCTCTTTATATTCAGCAATGATCTAAACAAGTTATGCCCCTGGGTATGTTTATGTTTCTTTGTATTCAATAATGATCTAAACAAGTTATGCCCCTGGGTATGTTTATGTCTCTTTATATTCAGCAATGATCTAAACAAGTTATGCCCCTGGGTATGTTTATGTCTCTTTATATTCAGCAATGATCTAAACAAGTTATACCCCTGGGTATGTTTATGTCTCTTTATATTCAGCAATGATCTAAACAAGTTATACCCCTGGGTATGTTTATGTCTCTTTATATTCAGCAATGATCTAAACAAGTTATGACCCTGGGTATGTTTATGTCTCTTTATATTCAGCAATGATCTAAACAAGTTATGACCCTGGGTATGTTTATGTCTCTTTATATTCAGCAATGATCTAAACAAGTTATACCCCTGGGTATGTTTATGTCTCTTTATATTCAGCAATGATCTAAACAAGTTATGACCCTGGGTATGTTTATGTTTCTTTGTATTCAATAATGATCTAAACAAGTTATGCCCCTGGGTATGTTTATGTTTCTTTGTATTCAATAATGATCTAAACAAGTTATGACCCTGGGTATGTTTATGTTTCTTTATATTCAGCAATGATCTAAACAAGTTATGACCCTGGGTATGTTTATGTCTCTTTATATTCAGCAATGATCTAAACAAGTTATGCCCCTGGGTATGTTTATGTCTCTTTATATTCAGCAATGATCTAAACAAGTTATACCCCTGGGTATGTTTATGTCTCTTTATATTCAGCAATGATCTAAACAAGTTATACCCCTGGGTATGTTTATGTCTCTTTATATTCAGCAATGATCTAAACAAGTTATGACCCTGGGTATGTTTATGTTTCTTTGTATTCAATAATGATCTAAACAAGTTATGCCCCTGGGTATGTTTATGTTTCTTTGTATTCAATAATGATCTAAACAAGTTATGACCCTGGGTATGTTTATGTTTCTTTATATTCAGCAATGATCTAAACAAGTTATGACCCTGGGTATGTTTATGTCTCTTTATATTCAGCAATGATCTAAACAAGTTATGACCCTGGGTATGTTTATGTTTCTTTGTATTCAATAATGATCTAAACAAGTTATACCCCTGGGTATGTTTATGTCTCTTTATATTCAGCAATGATCTAAACAAGTTATGACCCTGGGTATGTTTATGTTTCTTTGTATTCAATAATGATCTAAACAAGTTATGCCCCTGGGTATGTTTATGTCTCTTTATATTCAGCAATGATCTAAACAAGTTATACCCCTGGGTATGTTTATGTCTCTTTATATTCAGCAATGATCTAAACAAGTTATACCCCTGGGTATGTTTATGTCTCTTTATATTCAGCAATGATCTAAACAAGTTATGACCCTGGGTATGTTTATGTTTCTTTGTATTCAATAATGATCTAAACAAGTTATGCCCCTGGGTATGTTTATGTTTCTTTGTATTCAATAATGATCTAAACAAGTTATGACCCTGGGTATGTTTATGTTTCTTTATATTCAGCAATGATCTAAACAAGTTATGACCCTGGGTATGTTTATGTCTCTTTATATTCAGCAATGATCTAAACAAGTTATGCCCCTGGGTATGTTTATGTCTCTTTATATTCAGCAATGATCTAAACAAGTTATACCCCTGGGTATGTTTATGTCTCTTTATATTCAGCAATGATCTAAACAAGTTATACCCCTGGGTATGTTTATGTCTCTTTATATTCAGCAATGATCTAAACAAGTTATGACCCTGGGTATGTTTATGTTTCTTTGTATTCAATAATGATCTAAACAAGTTATGCCCCTGGGTATGTTTATGTTTCTTTGTATTCAATAATGATCTAAACAAGTTATGACCCTGGGTATGTTTATGTTTCTTTATATTCAGCAATGATCTAAACAAGTTATGACCCTGGGTATGTTTATGTCTCTTTATATTCAGCAATGATCTAAACAAGTTATGACCCTGGGTATGTTTATGTTTCTTTGTATTCAATAATGATCTAAACAAGTTATGACCCTGGGTATGTTTATGTTTCTTTATATTCAGCAATGATCTAAACAAGTTATGACCCTGGGTATGTTTATGTCTCTTTATATTCAGCAATGATCTAAACAAGTTATGACCCTGGGTATGTTTATGTTTCTTTGTATTCAATAATGATCTAAACAAGTTATGACCCTGGGTATGTTTATGTTTCTTTGTATTCAATAATGATCTAAACAAGTTATGACCCTGGGTATGTTTATGTTTCTTTATATTCAGCAATGATCTAAACAAGTTATGACCCTGGGTATGTTTATGTCTCTTTATATTCAGCAATGATCTAAACAAGTTATGACCCTGGGTATGTTTATGTTTCTCTATATTCAATAATGATCTAAACAAGTTATGCCCCTGGGTATGTTTATGTTTCTCTATATTCAATAATGATCTAAACAAGTTATGCCCCTGGGTATGTTTATGTTTCTTTGTATTCAATAATGATCTAAACAAGTTATGCCCCTGGGTATGTTTATGTTTCTCTATATTCAATAATGATCTAAACAAGTTATGCCCCTGGGTATGTTTATGTCTCTTTATATTCAGCAATGATCTAAACAAGTTATGCCCCTGGGTATGTTTATGTCTCTTTATATTCAGCAATGATCTAAACAAGTTATACCCCTGGGTATGTTTATGTCTCTTTATATTCAGCAATGATCTAAACAAGTTATGACCCTGGGTATGTTTATGTCTCTTTATATTCAGCAATGATCTAAACAAGTTATACCCCTGGGTATGTTTATGTCTCTTTATATTCAGCAATGATCTAAACAAGTTATGCCCCTGGGTATGTTTATGTTTCTTTGTATTCAATAATGATCTAAACAAGTTATGCCCCTGGGTATGTTTATGTTTCTCTATATTCAATAATGATCTAAACAAGTTATGCCCCTGGGTATGTTTATGTTTCTCTATATTCAATAATGATCTAAACAAGTTATGCCCCTGGGTATGTTTATGTCTCTTTATATTCAGCAATGATCTAAACAAGTTATGCCCCTGGGTATGTTTATGTCTCTATATTCAGCAATGATCTAAACAAGTTATACCCCTGGGTATGTTTATGTCTCTTTATATTCAGCAATGATCTAAACAAGTTATGACCCTGGGTATGTTTATGTCTCTTTATATTCAGCAATGATCTAAACAAGTTATACCCCTGGGTATGTTTATGTCTCTTTATATTCAGCAATGATCTAAACAAGTTATGCCCCTGGGTATGTTTATGTTTCTTTGTATTCAATAATGATCTAAAAAAGTTATGCGGCAGCCCCTGGGTATGTTTTTGTTTCTCTATATTCAGCAATGATCTAAACAAGTTATGCCCCTGGGTATGTTTATGTCTCTTTATATTCAGCAATGATCTAAACAAGTTATGCCCCTGGGTATGTTTATGTTTCTTTGTATTCAATAATGATCTAAAAAAGTTATGCGGCAGCCCCTGGGTATGTTTTTGTTTCTCTATATTCAATAATGATCTAAACAAGTTATGCCCCTGGGTATGTTTATGTTTCTTTGTATTCAATAATGATCTAAACAAGTTATGCCCCTGGGTATGTTTATGTCTCTTTATATTCAGCAATGATCTAAACAAGTTATACCCCTGGGTATGTTTATGTCTCTTTATATTCAGCAATGATCTAAACAAGTTATGCCCCTGGGTATGTTTATGTTTCTTTGTATTCAATAATGATCTAAAAAAGTTATGCGGCAGCCCCTGGGTATGTTTTTGTTTCTCTATATTCAGCAATGATCTAAACAAGTTATGCCCCTGGGTATGTTTATGTCTCTTTATATTCAGCAATGATCTAAACAAGTTATGCCCCTGGGTATGTTTATGTTTCTTTGTATTCAATAATGATCTAAAAAAGTTATGCGGCAGCCCCTGGGTATGTTTTTGTTTCTCTATATTCAATAATGATCTAAACAAGTTATGCCCCTGGGTATGTTTATGTTTCTTTGTATTCAATAATGATCTAAACAAGTTATGCCCCTGGGTATGTTTATGTCTCTTTGTATTCAATAATGATCTAAACAAGTTATGACATTCAATAATGATCTAAACAAGTTATGACCCTGGGTATGTTTATGTTTCTCTATATTCAATAATGATCTAAACAAGTTATGACCCTGGGTATGTTTATGTTTCTTTATATTCAATAATGATCTAAACAAGTTATGCCCCTGGGTATGTTTATGTTTCTTTGTATTCAATAATGATCTAAACAAGTTATGCGGCAGCCCCTGGGTATGTTTTTGTTTCTCTATATTCAATAATGATCTAAACAAGTTATGCCCCTGGGTATGTTTATGTTTCTCTATATTCAATAATGATCTAAACAAGTTATGCCCCTGGGTATGTTTATGTTTCTTTATATTCAATAATGATCTAAACAAGTTATGCGGCAGCCCCTGGGTATGTTTATGTTTCTCTATATTCAATAATGATCTAAACAAGTTATGCCCCTGGGTATGTTTATGTTTCTTTGTATTCAATAATGATCTAAACAAGTTATGCCCCTGGGTATGTTTATGTTTCTTTGTATTCAATAATGATCTAAACAAGTTATGCCCCTGGGTATGTTTATGTTTCTCTATATTCAATAATGATCTAAACAAGTTATGCCCCTGGGTATGTTTATGTTTCTCTATATTCAATAATGATCTAAACAAGTTATGCCCCTGGGTATGTTTATGTTTCTCTATATTCAATAATGATCTAAACAAGTTATGCCCCTGGGTATGTTTATGTTTCTTTGTATTCAATAATGATCTAAACAAGTTATGCCCCTGGGTATGTTTATGTTTCTTTGTATTCAATAATGATCTAAACAAGTTATGCCCCTGGGTATGTTTATGTCTCTTTATATTCAATAATGATCTAAACAAGTTATGCCCCTGGGTATGTTTATGTTTCTTTGTATTCAATAATGATCTAAACAAGTTATGCCCCTGGGTATGTTTATGTTTCTCTATATTCAATAATGATCTAAACAAGTTATGCCCCTGGGTATGTTTATGTTTCTTTGTATTCAATAATGATCTAAACAAGTTATGCCCCTGGGTATGTTTATGTCTCTTTATATTCAGCAATGATCTAAACAAGTTATGCCCCTGGGTATGTTTATGTTTCTTTGTATTCAATAATGATCTAAACAAGTTATGCCCCTGGGTATGTTTATGTTTCTCTATATTCAATAATGATCTAAACAAGTTATGCCCCTGGGTATGTTTATGTTTCTCTATATTCAATAATGATCTAAATAAGTTATGCCCCTGGGTATGTTTATGTCTCTTTATATTCAGCAATGATCTAAACAAGTTATGCCCCTGGGTATGTTTATGTCTCTTTATATTCAGCAATGATCTAAACAAGTTATACCCCTGGGTATGTTTATGTCTCTTTATATTCAGCAATGATCTAAACAAGTTATGACCCTGGGTATGTTTATGTCTCTTTATATTCAGCAATGATCTAAACAAGTTATACCCCTGGGTATGTTTATGTCTCTTTATATTCAGCAATGATCTAAACAAGTTATGCCCCTGGGTATGTTTATGTTTCTTTGTATTCAATAATGATCTAAAAAAGTTATGCGGCAGCCCCTGGGTATGTTTTTGTTTCTCTATATTCAGCAATGATCTAAACAAGTTATACCCCTGGGTATGTTTATGTCTCTTTATATTCAGCAATGATCTAAACAAGTTATGCCCCTGGGTATGTTTATGTTTCTTTGTATTCAATAATGATCTAAAAAAGTTATGCGGCAGCCCCTGGGTATGTTTTTGTTTCTCTATATTCAATAATGATCTAAACAAGTTATGCCCCTGGGTATGTTTATGTTTCTTTGTATTCAATAATGATCTAAACAAGTTATGCCCCTGGGTATGTTTATGTCTCTTTGTATTCAATAATGATCTAAACAAGTTATGACATTCAATAATGATCTAAACAAGTTATGACCCTGGGTATGTTTATGTTTCTCTATATTCAATAATGATCTAAACAAGTTATGACCCTGGGTATGTTTATGTTTCTTTATATTCAATAATGATCTAAACAAGTTATGCCCCTGGGTATGTTTATGTTTCTTTAGATTCAATAATGATCTAAACAAGTTATGCGGCAGCCCCTGGGTATGTTTTTGTTTCTCTATATTCAATAATGATCTAAACAAGTTATGCCCCTGGGTATGTTTATGTTTCTCTATATTCAATAATGATCTAAACAAGTTATGCCCCTGGGTATGTTTATGTTTCTTTATATTCAATAATGATCTAAACAAGTTATGCGGCAGCCCCTGGGTATGTTTTTGTTTCTCTATATTCAATAATGATCTAAACAAGTTATGCCCCTGGGTATGTTTATGTTTCTTTGTATTCAATAATGATCTAAACAAGTTATGCCCCTGGGTATGTTTATGTTTCTTTGTATTCAATAATGATCTAAACAAGTTATGCCCCTGGGTATGTTTATGTTTCTTTGTATTCAATAATGATCTAAACAAGTTATGCCCCTGGGTATGTTTATGTTTCTCTATATTCAATAATGATCTAAACAAGTTATGCCCCTGGGTATGTTTATGTTTCTTTGTATTCAATAATGATCTAAACAAGTTATGCCCCTGGGTATGTTTATGTTTCTTTGTATTCAATAATGATCTAAACAAGTTATGCCCCTGGGTATGTTTATGTTTCTTTGTATTCAATAATGATCTAAACAAGTTATGCCCCTGGGTATGTTTATGTCTCTTTATATTCAGCAATGATCTAAACAAGTTATGCCCCTGGGTATGTTTATGTTTCTTTGTATTCAATAATGATCTAAACAAGTTATGCCCCTGGGTATGTTTATGTTTCTTTGTATTCAATAATGATCTAAACAAGTTATGCCCCTGGGTATGTTTATGTTTCTTTGTATTCAATAATGATCTAAACAAGTTATGCCCCTGGGTATGTTTATGTTTCTTTGTATTCAATAATGATCTAAACAAGTTATGCCCCTGGGTATGTTTATGTTTCTCTATATTCAATAATGATCTAAACAAGTTATGCCCCTGGGTATGTTTATGTTTCTTTGTATTCAATAATGATCTAAACAAGTTATGCCCCTGGGTATGTTTATGTTTCTTTGTATTCAATAATGATCTAAACAAGTTATGCCCCTGGGTATGTTTATGTTTCTTTGTATTCAATAATGATCTAAACAAGTTATGCCCCTGGGTATGTTTATGTTTCTTTGTATTCAATAATGATCTAAACAAGTTATGCGGCAGCCCCTGGGTATGTTTATGTTTCTCTATATTCAATAATGATCTAAACAAGTTATGCCCCTGGGTATGTTTATGTTTCTTTGTATTCAATAATGATCTAAACAAGTTATGCCCCTGGGTATGTTTATGTTTCTTTGTATTCAATAATGATCTAAACAAGTTATGACCCTGGGTATGTTTATGTTTCTCTATATTCAATAATGATCTAAACAAGTTATGCCCCTGGGTATGTTTATGTTTCTTTATATTCAATAATGATCTAAACAAGTTATGCCCCTGGGTATGTTTATGTTTCTTTGTATTCAATAATGATCTAAACAAGTTATGCCCCTGGGTATGTTTATGTTTCTCTATATTCAATAATGATCTAAACAAGTTATGACCCTGGGTATGTTTATGTTTCTCTATATTCAATAATGATCTAAACAAGTTATGCCCCTGGGTATGTTTATGTTTCTCTATATTCAATAATGATCTAAACAAGTTATGCCCCTGGGTATGTTTATGTTTCTTTGTATTCAATAATGATCTAAACAAGTTATGCCCCTGGGTATGTTTATGTTTCTTTATATTCAATAATGATCTAAACAAGTTATGCCCCTGGGTATGTTTATGTTTCTCTATATTCAATAATGATCTAAACAAGTTATGACCCTGGGTATGTTTATGTTTCTCTATATTCAATAACGATCTAAACAAGTTATACCCCTGGGCATGTTTTGTTTCTCTATATTCAATAATGATCTAAACAAGTTATGCCCCTGGGTATGTTTATGTTTCTCTATATTCAATAATGATCTAAACAAGTTATGACCCTGGGTATGTTTATGTTTCTTTATATTCAATAATGATCTAAACAAGTTATGCCCCTGGGTATGTTTATGTTTCTCTATATTCAATAATGATCTAAACAAGTTATGACCCTGGGTATGTTTATGTTTCTTTATATTCAGTAATGATCTAAACAAGTTATGCCCCTGGGTATGTTTATGTTTCTCTATATTCAATAATGATCTAAACAAGTTATGCCCCTGGGTATGTTTATGTTTCTTTGTATTCAATAATGATCTAAACAAGTTATGCCCCTGGGTATGTTTATGTTTCTTTGTATTCAATAATGATCTAAACAAGTTATGCCCCTGGGTATGTTTATGTCTCTTTATATTCAGCAATGATCTAAACAAGTTATGACCCTGGGTATGTTTATGTTTCTTTGTATTCAATAACGATCTAAACAAGTTATGCCCCTGGGTATGTTTATGTTTTTCTATATTCAATAATGATCTAAACAAGTTATGACCCTGGGTATGTTTATGTTTCTCTATATTCAATAATGATCTAAACAAGTTATGCCCCTGGGTATGTTTATGTTTCTTTGTATTCAATAATGATCTAAACAAGTTATGCCCCTAGGTATGTTTATGTTTCTTTGTATTCAATAATGATCTAAACAAGTTATGCCCCTGGGTATGTTTATGTTTCTTTGTATTCAATAATGATCTAAACAAGTTATGCCCCTGGGTATGTTTATGTTTCTTTGTATTCAATAATGATCTAAACAAGTTATGACCCTGGGTATGTTTATGTTTCTTTGTATTCAATAATGATCTAAACAAGTTATGCCCCTAGGTATGTTTATGTTTCTTTGTATTCAATAATGATCTAAACAAGTTATGCCCCTGGGTATGTTTATGTTTCTTTGTATTCAATAATGATCTAAACAAGTTATGACCCTGGGTATGTTTATGTTTCTCTATATTCAATAATGATCTAAACAAGTTATGACCCTGGGTATGTTTATGTTTCTTTATATTCAGTAATGATATAAACAAGTTATGCCCCTGGGTATGTTTATGTTTCTTTGTATTCAATAATGATCTAAACCAGTTATGACCCTGGGTATGTTTATGTTTCTCTATATTCAATAATGATCTAAACAAGTTATGACCCTGGGTATGTTTATGTTTCTTTATATTCAATAATGATCTAAACAAGTTATGCCCCTGGGTATGTTTATGTTTCTTTAGATTCAATAATGATCTAAACAAGTTATGACATTCAATAATGATCTAAACAAGTTATGACCCTGGGTATGTTTATGTTTCTCTATATTCAATAATGATCTAAACAAGTTATGACCCTGGCTATGTTTATGTTTCTTTATATTCAGTAATGATCTAAACAAGTTATGCCCCTGGGTATGTTTATGTTTCTTTGTATTCAATAATGATCTAAACAAGTTATGACCCTGGGTATGTTTATGTTTCTCTATATTCAATAATGATCTAAACAAGTTATGACCCTGGGTATGTTTATGTTTCTTTATATTCAATAATGATCTAAACAAGTTATGCCCCTGGGTATGTTTATGTTTCTTTGTATTCAATAATGATCTAAACAAGTTATGCCCCTGGGTATGTTTATGTTTCTCTATATTCAATAATGATCTAAACAAGTTATGCCCCTGGGTATGTTTATGTTTCTTTGTATTCAATAATGATCTAAACAAGTTATGCCCCTGGGTATGTTTATGTTTCTTTATATTCAGTAATGATCTAAACAAGTTATGCCCCTGGGTATGTTTATGTTTCTTTATATTCAATAATGATCTAAACAAGTTATGCCCCTGGGTATGTTTATGTTTCTTTATATTCAATAATGATCTAAACAAGTTATGACCCTGGGTATGTTTATGTTTCTCTATATTCAATAATGATCTAAACAAGTTATGCCCCTGGGTATGTTTATGTTTCTTTATATTCAATAATGATCTAAACAAGTTATGCCCCTGGGTATGTTTATGTTTCTTTGTATTCAATAATGATCTCAACAAGATATGACCCTGGGTATGTTTATGTTTCTTTGTATTCAATAATGATCTCAACAAGGTATGCCCCTGGGTATGTTTATGTTTCTTTATATTCAATAATGATCTAAACAAGTTATGCCCCTGGGTATGTTTATGTTTCTTTATATTCAATAATGATCTAAACAAGTTATGCCCCTGGGTATGTTTATGTTTCTTTATATTCAATAACGATCTAAACAAGTTATGACCCTGGGTATGTTTATGTTTCTTTGTATTCAATGATCTCAACAAGTTATGCCCCTGGGCATGTTTTATTTCTCTATATTCAATAATGATCTAAACAAGTTACGACCCTGGGCATGTTTTGTTTCTCTATATTCAATAATGATCTAAACAAGTTATGACCCTGGGTATGTTTATGTTTCTTTATATTCAGTAATGGTCTAAACAAGTTATGACCCTGGGTATGTTTATGTTTCTTTAGATTCAATAATGATCTAAACAAGATATGACATTCAATAATGATCTAAACAAGTTATGACCCTGGGTATGTTTATGTTTCTCTATATTCAATAAAGAGCTAAGCAAGTTATGACCCTGGGTGTGTTTATGTTTCTCTATATTCAATAAAAAGCTAAGCAAGTTATGACCCTGGGTATGTTTATGTTTCTCTATATTCAATAAAGAGCTAAGCAAGTTATGACCCTGGGTGTGTTTATGCCTCTGCATTCAATAATGATCTAAACAAGTTATGACCCTGGGTATGTTTATGTTTCTTTATATTCCATAATGATCTAAACAAGTTATGCCCCTAGTTAGTAATAGTAATCACCACATCTGTCCATCCATCTGTCTGTCTGTCCACAATATCTCATAAACAACATATACAGAACCACTTCAGATATTTTAATGAAACTTGGTGTGTACCTCAGTTATGATATGCAGATGTGTCTTTTGAGGAATTCACCTTTATAGGTTCAATATTTCGGATGAAAATGGGCTTTTTAATGCAAAAACTCACGATTCTTGTCAATTTCCTCGTCCTCGTAAACACCATATCACACAGAATCGCGTAAAATAACTTAATGAAACTTGTCAGGTGTCTTTTTTATGATGGCTAGATGTGCCTTTTGAAGAATTCACCTTTATAAGTCCACGATTTTGGGTGATCATGGACGTTTTAATGCATAACGATTTTTCTCAATTTCCTCGTAAACACCATATACAGAATCGCTTAAAATAATTTAATGAAACTTGCCAAATGGCTTCCTTATGATGGCTAGATGTGCTTTTTGAAGAATTCACATTTATAGGTCCACGATTTTGGGTAAACATCGGCTTTTTAATGCAAAAACTCATGATTTTTGTCAATTTCCTCATAAACACCATATCATACACAAATGATTCAGATTTTTTAATGAAACTTGGTGTACGCCTCAGTTATAATAAGCAGATGTGCCTTTTGAACCTTCGTGTATGAACTTATGATGACCTAAAAGTATGTAACCTATCAAAAGTAGGTCAGTGTGACCTACTCTTCATGGTTCACTGAACATCATAGAAAATTATTGTCCTGTCTGTAGTATATAGTAACCAGTCTTGGTGTATTGATGCATCTTTGGCTAATGGTATGTTAAGTATCAAGGGTCGGTCATTGTGCCCATTTTTACAGTTCAATGAACAAATAGGTTGTTGAGCCATCTAGTCTCAACCGTTTTCCGCCGATGGCCATCAAACTTGGAGTATGGGTATGTCTTAAGCTAAAGCAGGGCCGGGTTTAGGACAGGACAGACTGGGCAGTTGCACAAGGATCTTCACCAAAATCAAATCTCTATGGGGCCTCCACCAAGACGTACAGTTGTGCTGTGAAAACAAGATTATATAGGCCTACTGTGTGAGGACTGATCAGTGAGAATTATTGTGTGCAAAATAAGAATGTTACTTATCATTCAAAATACAGGAAATTACAGCGTATCAACCTCCCATAGACTGGGGTGCGTACGCCTTCCCCTGAGAAAATTGAAAATTAGATCCTCTGAGAAACCATTAAATAGCCTCTCAGAGCATTTGCTTTTCTATCTTCTTCTGGAAAGGCACCCACAGCGCCAGTCTATTGGAGGTGGATATGCTGCCATTTCCTGCACCCAGAACCGCCCCGCCCATCCCCAGTCTGTGAGAGAACACCCCACAGAGGGCATCCCTCTGATCACTGCCCAGGGGCCTCCACCATAGTAAATCCGGCCATCAGCTAAAGGCGTGAGGTGAAAAAAAAGGGTCTACCATGGTTGATAGACTTCCTCATGACATCACTACCAGTCGGCAATAAAAATCTCTTGGGTTTTTCTTCTGTATTGAATGTAATTATAAGATGACTATATCAAACTGCAGAATGCTATATATTATCGAGTGAGAGTGGGCGAGGACATTATTGAGCTGGTGGGTGAGTGAGGGATTAATCGAGTAAGAGTTTGCGCATGTGAGTTGTTCTACGTTCCATGCCTGTGTATTTATTATTCAAGTTCAGTGGTCAGATTACGGTCATCAATTCATTGTAGGTACCCTAGCATTGGGTTTATATGTTTGCCTCATTTCGTCACACCCTGTTGCTGTGCACCAAGACTGGGGCAATCCTACAAAACATTATCTGCCATCTAATTTGTTATGCAACAAGAGCATAGGCCTGAGTCAGCCATTCAGCTGTGCTATGATGGAACAATGTCCAGTTATCAATCTAGCTTTCAGTTTGTTGTCTTGGCTCGAAAATATTAATGTGTCATTCATGGTGTAGATATCGGATTGTCTGGTGGGAAGTCATGACCCCGCTGGAGGTCTTATATTTATGAGTAAGACCCAAGTGAAATTCGGATTTGAAAATACCAGGTGAGCTAATGAACTGAGTAAGCAGCGTTATTATTTATGTACATATTAGGATGCTGCACTGGTTGACTTTAACCAGTGCTGATGATACACGGTTTCGAGGAAACCAGATCGAAACCATATAGAAACTGAGGACAGTTTATGTAGCAATATAGAATTAAATGAAATAGGACCGACGGTTCTGAGTTGGTGGTATCTGTCAATAGTTGAGGATAAAAGTTGTTGCTGTGGGATCGGCACACACTTTTATGATATTCAGCAGTCGTTTCGGCCAGTAGTTTAGTAAATAATCGAGTGAAAGGAATCGATAGGAATCGTAGGTGACAGACTGACATTAGTTGTTGAGGTAGACATTCCGACTCTCTTACGAAAGTACAACACCAGCTGGCAATGAGATCATACAGCTCATGTGCTTATTAACGTTCGTATCTTACAGGATTATTCATGATAGGCAATGGACAGGACATAGACATTGTAGCGTCCTGTAGGAATTAATAACACAATCGAAATTTGTATATCAACTATATGTCAATCATAGAAAGGCATGCTACAACAACACATACCATAATGTTGTTGGTTAGCTGACAGATCGCATCAAATCAGAACCAGCCAACACCGCTTTGACCCTGTTTGATAGTAGCTCCACAGAAGAGAAGCCCAGAGTTTGATTAGTCAAGATGACGTCATAATCAATGAGCATCGATCAAACTCTGTGGCAGAGAAACAGGAGGAACATCGTTTCAAAGTGAAATCGAGAAGTTACTGATCATGGATTGGTCAGGACGACCAACCAGAATAGGTAGTAACTTCTAGGAGGAAATAAGTGGATGTTGATTGGCGGACTGATAGTCCCGACCAATCAAGCTGGGCTTATAGCCTACCTAGAAGAGTCATTCAACAAGGGAATAGATATTACGATATGTATATAACTATATATTGTGATATCTATAGAACTTGGAACTGATCGAAAGGTATAAATAGGGCACTTTGGCCGGTATATCGTGAATCTTTTACCATCCGTGATTCCGTAACAGACCGTTGTTATGGTAGTAGACAGCGTGATATCATACTAGAAGTCTTCTAGGAGTAATCCGTGTCAGAATAGTGTTACGTACAATAAGTCAGAGTATAAGTAAATTAGAATTAAATTAGTTAAATAATCAAATCTTATATTAAAATTGTGTAGCTTAAATTACTATTGATAGTGTACAGTTAAGTAGAGAATAAAAGCATCCTCTTTGCTTTGCAAAGATACTAGTTTGGTTGTGATATCAGCAAACTCCAGAGTGCAGAGAAACACTGCACCGAAGCCGGGATCTTCTGAACAGTAAGATAGGCCCAGATTATCGAATACAAATATCGTCACCTTCATCAGTGACGAGGCGAGCTGGTAATCGTTCTACTACATCTTTGGTAAGGAGGTTGTCGCAGCAACCAATACATCATATTCTTACCATAGAAGTAGTAGGAATCCCGAGTAGACCCGAAGAACAGAAATTCTTCAGTGGCTTCGTCTGCCAGGATCTGGAGTTTTAAGACAACGTAGAAGACACAACCAAGAAATAGTGAGTAGACTAAATAAAATATCTAATGACCGACCGGTCAATACGGTATTAAAAGACGTAGTGGACCGTGTACAAACGTTTGTAGATTTAGCCAGACAGTCAACTAATACCAAAGTAGCGCAACATCGTGAGTACAGAGGCAATACTATAGTCAAAGTGACGACTGATATAAATTGTGAGGAGCAATCGCGCTTGAAACGGGTGATAGTGTGCTTCTATTACCAGTAGTAGACTGTAATAAGACTGTGAAAACCAGCATTGTAACAAAACCCTTCAGTAACCATGGCACATAGACCAGACCACGGGTTACCGCCGATAGACCCGCCCGACAGGAATTACGACTGGAAACAGTGGCTGCCATGCAAACCATGGGAGCGCCAATGGCGGGAGCAATTGTAGCTGACAGTGGTCAGCGTGAGCGAAATAGAGTTTTCCGACAAGAAATCCATGAACTAACTCGGCGTGTAAAACCTTGCGACGGGCTGCTACCCGAAGAGGTACGCCAGTTTTTAGACGAAGCGCAGCGAGTGTGGGCAGCGACGGAAGGGAATTTGGAAGGTATACCAATCTAGATATTTACGAGGGAGTCACGAGGGCAGCTGTCCCGGGCAATAGACAATTTCATAGTCGGGAAAGTGAGAGACCATATCACATTCGATGAGTTAAAAGACTATGTAACGATAAACTTTGTGTCAGCTAATGAAAAAGAACGGATTAAATACGATTTAGAAGGCGTAAAACAGCGAAGGAATGAGACGTTAATTTCCTTCAATAGAAGATATAAGGAGCTGGCTAGCAGAGCGTATCCAGTTGAGAACGATGATAACAAGCGTACTGTCTTGGCAGTATATATAAAAGCCTTGAGTGACCGTGGCATGGGGAAAAGAATCGTGCGAAAGAAAGTGACGACATTACAATGGGCAATAGAAATAACCGAAGACGAAGAAGATTGTAATGACCTGTTGAGAGCAATGCACATTAGCCCAAGAAACGAAGAGAGCATGGAGATCGATGTGCTCGATGAAGACGAAAAGCGTGGCGTATGGGATGTGATCAACACGATGAAGAGACAGATCACCCAGCAAACGCGAATGATAGAAAAACTATGTGCAGTGATAGGGGAACTGCAGAGCGGACTTGTATTGCAACCACAACGGCAGGCCCCAGCGCCGCGACAAACTCAACAACCACGTCGCCAGCAAGGAACCGCACCCCAATGCCAAGCGCAACCACGCGCTGACAAACCAATGGCTAAAAAAGCGGTGACATGTTTTAATTGTGGCAAGGTGGGCCATTATAAGAGTGATTGCCCACAACCAGCACAGCCACCGCGACAGAAGGTGGACCGAAGACAAAATGCAACGAAACCGCGACAACAAACCCGACGTCCACCGGTAGTGTGCTTCACCTGCGGAATGGAAGGCCACATGGCCAGAGACTGCGATGCCAACCGGGGTAATTTTGCGAACCGAAAGACTCCGGCCCAGACTGTGACGTGCTTCCGGTGTGGTCAAGATGGCCACTACCTGAACGAGTGCCCAAAAGCGGCACCAATGCCGCAACGTAAGGCAATAAAACGACAATGAACCGATGATCTAGAAATTGACGAACTTCATGATTATGACAACGGTAACCATTATGAACGGGAAACAGCTCCGCGATCGTGTTCCTGGAACATGCGTAAAGATCTAGCCAACAGAGCGAGAAGATATGACGAATATGAAGATCGCGATGGGTTTGTGTTGACCAGTGAAAGTACTGACGGGTATGGCCGTTTTTCATATGGCAACGGAGGAGCCCCGTCAGTAGATGGAAGACGGCAGTCGTATGCAGAGGCGGTTAGCGGGCGAAGGAGCTCGTTAAACGGGGACGGAGGAAGTCGTTGGTGAGATCACCGACCGAACGATTTCTTATCCGTCTGGAAATAGAACCAAACGGTCGTGAGGATCAAGGTGAGTGCCTAGATGCATTAGTAGATACTGGTGCTAGTACATCCTTGGTCAGAAAGGACATATGGCGTAGCATGTTAAATGCTAGGCCATTAAAAAGAGCTAAGACGCTCTTAGCTGTAAATGGTTCCCCGATAGAACTTTTGGGAGAGACGCAAATCAAATTCAAGAACGCCCGGCCTATTCCTAGTATGGTGGTAGGGAGCATGAGGCATGAATGTTTGATTGTTGAGGATGCATTGCACTTGGGAAATGCAATGATCGACTACAGGGCCAAAAATGTAGTATGGTTTGGCCATGTATATCCATTTAGATACCCGTACAGAGAACAAGCGCGATATGTATATGCCAGTTGTAAGGAAACGACCGGATATGCAGTTATTGACAAAGTAATAAGTGACTTTGCCAATAACTTCGATACGGCTCATCCAAACACTAGGATTGGTCTCCAAAGTAGAGTGTACGGTGCCAACAGGAGATGCGTATCCTATACGGCAGAAAGCCTACCGTCTGCAGCTAGCCGAGCAGTATGTGGTCAAGAACCAAGTAAAAGAGATGCTGGCAGTGGGCGTCATAAGGCCGTCGTCATCACCCTGGGCGTCACCCATTACGTTAGTACCCAAGAAGAGCGGTGAAACCAGGTTCTGTATTGACTATAGGAAATTGAATTCAGTGTGCCGTAAAGATAGTTACCCGTTACCCAATATCTCCGACATTTTTTATTCGATGCGCGGCGCAACGATCTTTTCTACTATGGACTTGAAGTCTGGATATTGGCAGATACCAATGGCCAGCCAAGACATAGAGAAGACAGCGTTCGTCTGCAGTGAAGGTTTGTTCGAATGGATTCGGATGCTTTTTGGTTTTTGCAACTCGGGTGCCGTATTTCAAAGGGCAATGAACGACATTTTCCGAGAATATGTGGGAAAATATGTGCACGTTTTCGTTGATGATATAGTCGTATATTCACGAAATCCGACGGAACATGCACATCATTTGCGTACGGTCATGCGCAAGATTCGAGAGTACAATTTGCAAGTTAAGAAAAAGAAGTGTGATTTCGCCAGTAAGTCAGTTGACTTGTTAGGTTATCGCATTTCCGCACAAGGAGTAGCTCCTCAGGCTCAGAAGGTCAAGGTCATTCGAGAAATATCTCCACCCCACGATGTGGGGGAGGTACGTAGTTTTCTCGGAGCTACCGGTTACTACCGATCCTGTGTGCAAGGCTATGCCGAAATTGCTCAGCCTTTGATAGAATTAACAAAGAAATACAAGCGGTTTGAATGGGGTAAGAACGAACAGCAAGCGTTTGAGAAATTAAAGAACTTGCTGTGTAGTGAGACAGTTCTCACATATCCGAACCTAAATGCCCCGTACAAATTGTATACAGATGCGTCTAGTTATGCAATAGGTGCGATACTAGTGCAAGAAGATGATAAGGGTATAGAGCGAGTAATTCAGTACATAAGCTCTACTCTTAAAGATAGTCAGCTGAATTGGCCCGTAATAGAGAAGGAGGCTTACGCTGTGATTTATGCGTTGAAGAAGCTCTGACCGTATCTATTTGGCGCACAGTTTACCGTGTACACGGACCACAAACCCCTAAAGAGTTTGT
The DNA here is from genome assembly GCA_034401795.1 of Chaetoderma sp. LZ-2023a. Classification (NCBI taxonomy): domain Eukaryota; kingdom Metazoa; phylum Mollusca; class Caudofoveata; order Chaetodermatida; family Chaetodermatidae; genus Chaetoderma; species Chaetoderma sp. LZ-2023a. The sequence continues at coordinate 8,500,307 of CM067370.1, read as the reverse complement.
TTGTGGGAGAAGTGAAGAACACGAAAGTGCAGCGCTGGGCAGTGCTGATTGCAGAGTACGGATGTAAGATTGAATACATTCAAGGCTCGAAGAATATTCGAGCGGACATGTTGTCCAGGTTACGTTGTCCCGTGGAGGTCGCCACGTTGGACACAGGCGATTTTGTCATACCCGATGTAGACGAGGGTGCATTACCGCATGTCCCTCTGGAGGTGTTTGACATCGCATACAATGAGTTGTGTGCCGAGCAAACCAAAGAATACCCGGAGTTGTTCAAGAACACACCGGAGGAGTATATGGTCAAAAACGGCATTTTAAATTCCTTAGTTACGCCTTCAGCATTAGACGTTGAGTACCCCCAGAATCGTATTACCTACCCTGCTCCGTGAGAAAGTGCTCCGGAAGGCTCATGAACGAGCCGGTCACCAAGGTCTGAAGAATACCACCGGTATGGTAAGGGATTCTTTTGTATGGACATCTATGAGAAAAGATGTGGTGTGTATGCTTGAGACGTGTATGACGTGCCAGGTAAACTGGCCCGTCACTACATGCCCTAGGTACAGTGAGATGCCCATGGCCAATTATCCGAGTCAGATAATTGGTATGGATTTAATCGGTCCACTGTTAGAATCAATCAGAGGTAATGTGTATATCATGACGATAATCGATCACTGTTCTGCATGGGCAGAAGCGTACCCGATTGCTGCGAAGACATCGCAGAATGTTGAAGACAAGTTTTTCAACGAGTATGTCGCTCGTCATGGTGTCCCTGAGATCTTAATTACAGATCAGGGTAAAGAATTTTGTTCAAATAGTCTGGAACAACGATTTCACGAACACGGTATAGATCATAGACGATCAAGTCCATACCATCCGCAAACGAATGGCCGTACCGAGAGGTTTAATCATACTCTAAAGGAGTTAATCCAGAAGGGTGTTAATAACGAATCTCGTGCATGGGAGGACGAGTTGGGTGCAGCTTTGACAGCGTACCGCAGTACTCGTCACTCCACGACCGGATATACACCATTTTATCTGACGTATGGTCGTCGTGCAAGACTGCCATTGACGTGTTCCGCTGGATGCTTCGCAAGATCTTGGCGAGAGACTTACATGTCTCAACAACGCCTTGCTGCGCGCTCGTGGAGAAACGGCTAAGTCTCGAGAAATTCACCGAGAACAAATTAATAAGCATGCGAATGCTGGTGAGTACAAGGTTGGTGATTCGGTGGTAGTAAAGGCTGAGGAGAGGATGAAGTTGACTTCTCGCAGCGACCCAGAATACGAGATCTTTAAGATCAACGGGCCAGTGGCTCATGTCCGACATCAAAGATCTGGGAAGGTACGCGTACTTAATATATCTAAGTTGTGTGTTGTCGACTCAGAGATGTGCTGGGACAAGATGCGACCATGCCCTATTCATAACCCCGCGAAGGGTACGAAGGCCAGCCACCATCCAAGAATGGTGTTACCCGAGTCCGAACCCATGCCGGCATCCGACCCTGAAGCGGCATCTAATAAGAAGGCTCGTAGGAAGCGACCAGCTTCTGATGATGAGCCAAAGGTGCGTAAGAGGGGTAAGGTGGTTGGCGAGGACATGGATCAACCTAGTGCGAGTAAAGATAGAAAGTATGAGTCACCTAGTGAAACCAATGTGACTCCTCATACTGTTATGATGGACACCTCGGAGGATGTACCCGAGCCTGCCCTTGAGCCAATGGAGATGCTTCCATCGCACCCATACTTTCTGCGCAAGCGCAGTTACGCTCCTGAATTCGGCGCTGACAGTAAGCGACTCAGGATTGGTGCATTTGGCCACGCTCTATACAATGACTTCATCGGTCGTATAGAAGCTGTTATAAGGCGGCGTAGCAGGAGATAAGTTTAATCTATGCTTAACCGCTGTGCTAGTAGTATCGCATCAGTCTAGCCATCATGTATGCTTTGCAGTTATGTGTTATGATAGCTTTAGTTAGCCTTATATGTGGAATATGTCAGAATTCGAGTGTACATAGACTACAGAACGGAGTCATGATAACCGACCACCAGGAGATATCAGTAATCCGTGCTGAATGGATCGTTGTAGTGTCCATCGACCATCCTTATTTGCCTGCTGACTTTCTTGAACGTTTAATACGATTTCGTGTCCTTGTTGCGGACGTTGGTCAAAAGACCTCTTTGAGCAGTAGGGACGTTTTCAGACTCCAACATCGCATTAATAGTATAAGAAAGATTGCGGTGGGAACACAGCAAACCATGATAAGCAGTGCCAGTAATAGGCAGAAACGAGGTCTGTTCAATTTCGTCGGCGACATAGCATCTTCTCTATTCGGAACCACTACATCGGGTGATGTAGAGGCGATCAAAGACGTGGTCACTAAGGCCATGAGGAATATGAATCGGTTGGTTCATTTCTCCAACAGACTTGCATCCCACGTGAAACTTGCGTTCAAGGGAATTAATACCAACGTTGACCGAATCAACGAGGTCACCAACAGTCTTGTCGATCTAACTAGAAATGTGAGCGAACTATTCAAGGTACACGCGGCCAGACAAGCTGACTTGTATGCGTTGGTGCGCCTCAGTCATATCATCGACTCTGCCGAAAATGTAGTCTACAGCTACCAGTAGGCAGCTGCCCAATTTCATAGACAGACCGCATCCCTTGAGTTAGGTAGGCTGACCGAAGAGCTATTCAGTCCCGCTGACCTGGCATCCGTAGCCAGACAGGTCAGTGTGGGGAACTGCCTGATATGACCATATCAGTGGTACTACCGAAATGTAGTGGTATACCCATTATGGAGAGACGACTCCAGACTACATTACGTAGCGACGTTGCCACTTATTGACGGAGGTAGCTATATAAAGTATGGGTTGCATTCGTGGCCAGAACCGTTGGCGATGGTCGGGTATTACCTGCAAGTATTAATAGCTAGAACCAGTATAGGGCTTGAGACCAAGACGGGATGGTATTTTACGCCATCCGAATGCCGCGGCGAAGAGCCCAGAGTATGTCACGGCCAATTGAGGGTCGATAAGACCCACGTGCCATGCATTGTGAGCCTACTAACCAACACCACCGATAGCGCCTGTAATATTCAACTAACCAAGTCCAACGAAACTTCTAGCAAATTATTTGCCAATAAGAAAATAGGCGTTGTATTGCAAACGTTCGGGGAGACTATTGAGGTACACTGTGGAGGACGACTGACTGACCGATGTGTGGTTGAGAATGGTCTGTATGCGTTAATGTCTGGGGGATGTGATTATAGTGGAAAGGGTTGGCGATTCAAGCCGGTATTGTCTTATAGTCGGACATACACTCGAATAGGTATAGCCATTGATATGCCCCGATTGGATGTGGCCGGCGTCCTCAACCAGTCTCTTATAGTAAATCATTTAAAAATGCAAAAATGGGACCAGTTGCATAAGTCTAAGTACGTGCCGCTAGCACCGCTATCTGCAGTCGACCCAGCGATGGCCGACGGCATTGGGGTATGATCCTTCGTCTCCTATTCGACGGGCTCCGTCGTCTGTCTAATTATAATTGTTTTTGTGTTGCATAAATGTGGCGTAATATCACGCATATGGACTTTCATATTCTGAAAGGCACGTGCGGCTAAGAGGACCGTTCCACGGATCGCCCCGACCCAACGGCCACGGAGACCTGCAGCCCTACCTACGCCATTGGACATGTCAGCCGGGTCGTCGCCTAACGCTGTTGCCAGGACCGTGATCAACCCGACGGCTGATGCATGGGTGGACGTGGAACTCCATAACATTCCTGATGTTCAAGAAACCTATGAGGATTTGTAAGACTATATATGTTTGATAGTATCATGTAGCATGAACGATATTATGGTGCCATTTATTGCTTTATTTCTGTAGCACGAACTTTATAATGGTGCAATCATCAACGTAACTGTGATTCGTTATATTCGTTATATCGTATAGGATTAGGAATTATAGGTGTATATTGCTATAGTTGTAGTTTTGCATTGTTTTATTTTAACTCCTCGGTCTGTTTATATGAGTGAGTAGTTATGGCTTGTTATTGTTCGCACTGTATAGGAATTGTGTTGTGGCTATTGATTGTTGTTATGGTGTCAGTTCCGGTTGGCCCTGGTATAGTGTAGTTTTGTTGTTGATGTGGTACAACGAGTTAATTATCACTCTCTTAAGGCCTTAAGAGACGGTTAATAACTTTGGTTGAGGGGCATGTGTAGATATCGGATTGTCTGGTGGGAAGTCATGACCCCGCTGGAGGTCTTATATTTATGAGTAAGACCCAAGTGAAATTCGGATTTGAAAATACCAGGTGAGCTAATGAACTGAGTAAGCAGCATTATTATTTATGTGCATATTAGGATGCTGCACTGGTTGACTTTAACCAGTGCTGATGATACACGGTTTCGAGGAAACCAGATCGAAACCATATAGAAACTGAGGACAGTTTATGTAGCAATATAGAATTAAATGAAATAGGACCGACGGTTCTGAGTTGGTGGTATCTGTCAATAGTTGAGGATAAAAGTTGTTGCTGTGGGATTGGCACACACTTTTATGATATTCAGCAGTCGTTTCGGCCAGTAGTTTAGTAAATAATCGAGTGAAAGGAATCGATAGGAATCGTAGGTGACAGACTGACATTAGTTGTTGAGGTAGACATTCCGACTCTCTTACGAAAGTACAACAACACCAGCTGGCAATGAGATCATACACCTCATGTGCTTATTAACGTTCGTATCCTACAGGATTATTCATGATAGGCAATGGACAGGACATAGACATTGTAGCGTCCTGTAGGAATTAATAACACAATCGAAATTTGTATATCAACTATATGTCAATCATAGAAAGGCATGCTACAACAACACATACCATAATGTTGTTGGTTAGCTGACAGATCGCATCAAATCAGAACCAGCCAACACCGCTTTGACCCTGTTTGATAATAGCTCCACAGAAGAGAAGCCCAGAGTTTGATTAGTCAAGATGACGTCATAATCAATGAGCATCGATCAAACTCTGTGGCAGAGAAACAGGAGGAACATCGTTTCAAAGTGAAATCGAGAAGTTACTGATCATGGATTGGTCAGGACGACCAACCAGAATAGGTAGTAACTTCTAGGAGGAAATAAGTGAATGTTGATTGGCGGACTGATAGTCCCGACCAATCAAGCTGGGCTTATAGCCTACATAGAAGAGTCATTGAACAAGGGAATAGATATTACGATATGTATATAACTATATATTGTGATATCTATAGAACTTGGAACTGATCGAAAGGTATAAATAGGGCACTTGGCTGGTATATCTTGAATCTTTTACCATCCGTGATTCCGTAACAGACCGTTGTTACGGTAGTAGACAGCGTGATATCATACTAGAAGTCTTCTAGGAGTAATCCGTGTGAGAATAGTGTTACGTACAATAAGTCAGAGTATAAGTAAATTAGAATTAAATTAGTTAAATGATCAAATCTTATATTAAAATTGTGTAGCTTAAATTACTATTGATAGTGTACAGTTAAGTAGAGAATAAAAGCATCCTCTTTGCTTTGCAAAGATACTAGTTTGGTTGTGATATCAGTAAACTCCAGAGCGCTGAGAAACACTGCACCGAAGCCGGGATCTTCTGAACAGTAAGATAGGCCCAGATTATCGAATACAAATATCGTCACCTTCATCAGTGACGAGGCGAGCTGGTAATCGTTCTACTTACATCTTTGGTAAGGAGGTTGTCGCAGCAACCAATACATCATATTCTTACCATAGAAGTAGTAGGAATCCCGAGTAGACCCGAAGAACAGAAATTCTTCAATGGGATCATACCCTGTTCTCCATTTAGTCTTGAATGAAGCTGTCAGGAGCGATTTAACCTCGTATATGAGGTGGAAGTAGTTAGTTGAGGTCGTCCCCTGGTTACATCCTAGAGTCGGTATTTCAAATCATGTATGATTTGTTCAGGTTTCTCTATTTCCAGTTCTTTGAGAGTAAACAACTAGTGAATAAACCACATTCTCTGGGCAGTTTTCCATGGAGCTAAAGTGTTGACTAGTCTAGCTGTGAACAAAGCTTAACCTTCTGTCCCAGAGTTGCATAATATGTATATCCCTCAGGTATGGAGATTGTTGTTGTAGTGCCATCTATGTGTTTAATGTAAACCTCGGTTCCTCCATTGTGAAGTCCTAACATTGATACCATGTAAAAATACCATGTACTGCAGAGATGTTTCAAGTGGGTTAAACATGGAGTTCTTGACAACTGATCTATTAAATTGCCTGCTTAAAGAGCCGTGTGTAGTGTGTAGACCTGGGGCATGAAAATATGCTCTCTAGCAATTGTTGATCTTCGGAATGATGTCAAAAAGCCTTTTTGGGTATGGAAAGAGGCTGGGCATCCATTGAATCACCACCTTAAAGACAAATTGCAAGAACAAAAGCGGCAACTTCGTGATGCACTTTGGCATGATGTGAGTGACGAGGGCAATAGCCTGTCTGATGAGATCATGGTATCTAATGAGTCGAATAAGATACTTCTCCAGAGTGGTTAATATGCAATGGACGACTAGTAATATCTACACACGCTCACTTCTTGTTTGTGGCAAGACGCATGAAACTCTGGATGCAATTCTAGGCGGCTGGCCACAATACTTCAGAGATTTAGCTGATCCGAAGCAAGACCCAAGTTTTGATGTTCTGCATCGTGAAAATGTTGTCATTTCTTGCCAGTCACCTACCAATGACGTTCAAAAACAAAGCTGCAGATAAAGTTGGAGTGACAGCAGAGCACATTATCCTGGCCAGTACAGTATTTATAATGCCATGATTTCCCATGGTATGTTTCAATCTGCTTTTAAGGAAGGCATTGTGCATCCCCTGTTAAAGAAGAGCTGAGCTGGTACACATTCTATCAATCTACCAAGGGATTACACTGATCTGCATTTCAGGAAAGTTGCATGAGCATCATACAATCCTGGGGCTTAATAACAAGTTTCATGAAGCACACTCTGATACAATGTCAATTTACAGGCTTCACCCCATGTTTGATAGAAGCGTGCAGGATATTCAGAGCAAGGTTAAAGCATGACTAGTATTTCTGGAAGCAGCTACGGCATTTGATACAGTCTGTTCCAGAAATTAACTCTTATTCTGCATTATGGGTGATCATGCATGACTGGTATACCGGGTTCACCTGCCAAGTGAAATGACGTGGTTCGTTGTAATCTCCATATATAATACATCAAGATACAATGCAGGGAGGTGGACAGCATTGGCCTGATGGCTGGAGTAACGGACCATCATCTGAGAATACGAACTGTGTTGTAGCGTACTGGTAAACATTTACAGATGATATTGCAATAGCATGCCCAACTGATTCTAATGATATTCAGAGAAAAGTGTGGATTGTGTCGAAACACCTGCGACATGTCAGAAAATCCTATAATGCAAACAAATCTACTGCTTTCCATTGTAAGTTTGGTGCACACCAACGCAGCAATTACATTATGATAAATGGTAAGTTTATCCCAACGTTAGAAGAAACCATTCATCTTGGGATACTGCACATCCCTGCTGGACATCTGAACCGTAACAGAGCCTAAAAGAATGTGAAGGTGGCCACTGCTAAACTGTATATGCTTATGGGTGCTCGTTTGCAAGGAAGAAATGGAATTAATCAAGCCGTTTCACAGCACATCTACAAGATCTACATTCTTTCCAGGACCCTATATGGGACAGGTCTGGTTAACGACTGATAAGGTGATTGCACATCTGGAGCGACTTCAGCTATTTGATTTCAGCTATCAAACACCAAAGCAAAGAGCCTCCGCCTAGGTTGGCGAAAACTGCTGTGTCTGGCCTGGTTGGCATTTTATCTCTCGGAACAGAGATTAAACGAAGGGTGCTTGGCCTTTTTAGAAAGGTGATAGCAGATCCATACTTTGTCGAATATAGGATAGCTTTGAGGCAACTTGCCATGAAAGACCGTCACTACAAAACTGGTTCGTTTATGTGGAGAGCATTCTGGATAGATACCAGTTAACTAGCGCCCATGTCCTCTTGAAAGACAGAAACTATTGGAACTGCAAGGCGCAGCAAGAGGCTCTTGGTATGTCATCACTACAGTATATGTCAGCTGATTCATTCTCGAATAACTCGGCATCACACGTATGGACCTCTTCTACTCACTCACGCCTTGAAACAAAGAAGGCCTTTGTGAAAGCAAGGATCATGACCGGGACATATATATGCTACAGGTACTGAGGCTATGCTCAGGCGGATCCAGTATCCTGTTTCACCCTTCTGTCGGCTTTGTCAGTCTGAAGTAGAGGATAGCGGCCCATTTCATTGTTAGGTGCACAAACCTGGAGCAGTGTAGGCGTGGTCCAATGAATAGGCTAGACGATCTGCTGTCTAAACATGGCATATGTGTGATCATTAACGACCAGGAATTGCTACTGCAGACCATTATCGACTTCTGACATGAGAGTGTGCCAGCTATACTTAGATGTGACTCTGACTGCATGCAGACATTGGAGCGCATCTTTCGCTCATGGCTCTATGCTCGCCATACCCAGAGAATGCGATTACATCACCGTTAAGCTCTTTAGTCGCATCTCTATTGATTATACATCTTTATTATTGATTAATTTATGACTGATTCCGGTGCCTCTATATAGGGAATTTCTACAACAACAAAAAAGATGTCAAGAACCATACTATAGATGATTTCATCTGGTGTCCATTACTCTAAAGTGAGTATCTCGACCGGCTCAAAAAAGAGTAGAGCTATAGATCTATGAGATATTCTCAAATCTTTGATCATTCAGAGTCTATTCTTAGTTATTTCTTGGAGTCATCAGGCAGGTGATTGGTCCGCTGTTTCGAGTTCCCACACTCTGTACGAATTTTTAAATTCTGTCTGCACTCAATGGTTTAAGGTTTACAGTCTCATTATTTCATCAGTGTTTGTGCTTTTAGTGGCTCCTATGATAAAAAAATCATTCTTAGGCATTCTTAGATTCATATCGTCCACCTTGGCAATGTTAACCATGTTTGTTTTACCAGAGTAGTTCATGCTCTAGTACATGTCACATGCTGACACAGCTTTTTCATAATTCTGAGCCTCCTCGTTGCTTTTGACAATATATTTTCAATATGCAGTGGCTTAGTCAAGGCGTGTGTGTGTGCTGGGGGGGGGGGGGGGGGAAGGGGGTCGCCCCCCCCCCACCAATGCCCATCCTGGTCTTGGTTGTGGAAACTAAATATGCAATAAAAATGGCGGGTAGGATTTAGTTTCACATGTCTGTAAGATCGTTCTTTTGTTTTTAAATACAGAAAATGGCCTGGAATATTTTTTGAAATTTTTTAGGGATCGCGGCCTCCGGACTCACTAACCAGCAGGATGTAGACACCACGCTCCCAGATTCACACGCACGCACGCACGCACGCACGCACGCACGCACGCACGCACGCACGCACGCACGCACGCACGCACGCACGCACGCACGCACGCACACACACACACACACATCAGACCCATGGCAACTCAGTGAGTCATTCTGAGCTTATGTTTGGTGTCCGAGTTTCAAAATTGCTTTCAGAGTGAATGAATGAGCGAAGGTGAGTATGTCGATTGGCAGGTGATCCCACATGCATGAGTAAGTGCGTGTGAGAAGCCAATTCTCTACGCATTGCATGAACTTTGTAAATCTAAGTAATTATGAAAACAGTCGCTCATCATGAATCTAACTGCCTGTAAGAATGCCAAGAGTAATACATGCATTTCAAAGTTCTACATAGAATACACACTGCTGTTGATCTTATAATTCTGCCATCACAATTGTCTCGTATTCTGAACCTTGATGTGTGTGATGTTTGTATCGTAACATGGCAAACTCTATCTAAATGAGCTGTTATTACTTACTGGATATTGGATGTCTTCTGTAGCAGAGTTTGCTGTATGTTGGTTAACAGGTAAGGATGTGTTATGTTCATGTTGAGTAACAGGAACCGTGCTCACGGCTACACCCTAAAATAAAACACAAAACACGCTCACGGGTACACCCTAAAATAAAACACAAAACACGCTCACGGGTACACCCTAAAATAAAACACAAAACACGCTCACGGGTACACCCTAAAATAAAACACAAAACACGGTCACTGGTACACCCTAAAATAAAACACAAAACACGCTCACGGGTACACCCTAAAATAAAACACAAAACACGCTCACAGGTACACCCTAAAATAAAACACAAAACACGGTCACTGGTACACCCTAAAATAAAACACAAAACACGGTCACTGGTACACCCTAAAATAAAACACAAAACACGGTCACTGGTACACCCTAAAATAAAACACAAAACACGCCCACAGGTACACCCTAAAATAAAACACAAAACACGGTCACTGGTACACCCTAAATAAAACACAAAACACGCCCACAGGTACACCCTAAAATAAAACACAAAACACGCTCACAGGTAAGCCCTAAAATAAAACACAAAACACGCTCACAGGTAAGCCCTAAAATAAAACACAAAACACGCTCACAGGTAAGCCCTAAAATAAAACACAAAACACGCTCACAGGTAAGCCCTAAAATAAAACACAAAACACGCTCACAGGTAAGCCCCTAAAATAAAACACAAAACACGCTCACAGGTAAGCCCTAAAATAAAACACAAAACACGCTCACAGGTAAGCCCTAAAATAAAACACAAAACACGCTCACAGGTAAGCCCTAAAATAAAACACAAATCACGCTCACAGGTAAGCCCTAAAATACAACACAAAAACACGCTCACAGGTAAGCCCTAAAATAAAACACAACACACGCTCACAGGTAAGCCCTAAAATACAACACAAAAACACGCTCACAGGTAAGCCCTAAAATACAACACAAAAACACGCTCACAGGTAAGCCCTAAAATAAAACACAAATCACGCTCACAGGTAAGCCCTAAAATAAAACACAAAACACGGTCACTGGTACACCCTAAAATAAAACACAAAACACGCCCACAGGTACACCCTAAAATAAAACACAAAACACACTCACAGGTAAGCCCTAAAATAAAACACAAAACACGCTCACAGGTAAGCCCTAAAATAAAACACAAAACACGCTCACAGGTAAGCCCTAAAATAAAACACAAAACACGCTCACAGGTAAGGCCTAAAATAAAACACAAAACACGCTCACAGGTAAGCCCTAAAATAAAACACAAAACACGCTCACAGGTAAGCCCTAAAATAAAACACAAAACACGCTCACAGGTAAGCCCTAAAATAAAACACAAAACACGCTCACAGGTAAGCCCTAAAATAAAACACAAAACACGCTCACAGGTAAGCCCTAAAATAAAACACAAACACGCTCACAGGTAAGCCCTAAAATAAAACATAAAACACGCTCACTGGTAACCCTAAAATAAAACACAACACACGCTCACAGGTAAGCCCTAAAATAAAACACAAAACACGCTCACAGGTAAGCCCTAAAATAAAACACAAAACACGCTCACAGGTAAGCCCTAAAATAAAACACAAAACACGCTCACAGGTAAGCCCTAAAATAAAACACAAAACACGCTCACAGGTAAGCCCTAAAATAAAACACAAAACACGCTCACAGGTAAGCCCTAAAATAAAACACAAAACACGCTCACAGGTACACCCTAAAATAAAACATAAAACACGCCCACAGGTACACCCTAAATAAAACAACATATTAACGTGTACACCCTAAAATTAACAAAACCACTCAAATGGACACCATAACTAAAACTAAAATAAAAAATACCCTAATGTAAAACAAAAACACTCGCAGATACACCCTAAAATAAAACAAAAACACCCGCAGGTACACCCTAAAATAAAAGAAAAATAAGCTCAGGTACACCATTAAATAAAAATGAAACACACTCAAATGAACACCCGAAAAAACCCAAAAACATGTTCACTGGTACACCCCAAAATAAAACAAAGCACTCACAGGGAAACCCTAAAATACAACAAAAACACACTCAGATGTACATCCTAAATAACACAAAAACACACTCAGATGTACATCCTAAATAACACAAAAACACATTCACATGTACACCCTAAAATAAAACAAAAATATGGTCACATGTACACCTTAAAATAAAACAAAAACACGCTCAGAGGTACACCCTAAAATAAAACAAAAATATGGTCACATGTTCACCCTAAAATAAAACAAAAACACGCTCAGAGGTACAGTCTTAGATAAAACAGAAATACGGTCACTGGTACACCCTAAAACAAAACACAAAAAAACCCGGTGACATGTACACCCTAAAATAAAGCAAAAACACGCTCACCGGTATACCCTAAAATAAAACAAAAACACGCTCACAGGTACACCCTAACATAAAACAAAAACACGCTCACAGGTACACTCTAAAATAAAACAAAATTACGCTCACAGGTACACCCTAAACTAAAACAAAAACACGCTCACAGGTACACCCTAAACTAAAACAAAAACACGCTCACAGGTACACCCTAAGCTAAAACAAATACGCATTCATAGGTACACTCTAAAATAAAACAAAAACACGTTCACATGTACACCCTAAAATAAAATAAACACACGCTCACGTGTATACCGTAAAATAAAATAAAAAGATGCTCACATGTACACCCTAAAATAAAAGAAAATCACTCACGGATACACCTCAAAATAAAACAAGACACGCGCATAGGGGCACCCATGTGCAATGCGGATCGCGGACTGTCAATGAAGGCGGCCCAACAAAGATATATTTGGCGGTGGTCTGCGAATGCCGCTAGACACACCTGCGCAGAATACCTATACTGTACTCAAAGCTAGCTAGTACCTATAAACACCGCGCTCTGTACACATGTGCAAAACGCGTTACAGACCGATCCGCTGAGAACCCAGAACATGCGGGAGATATTAAGGACTCTGCGTGAGGATAAGGAAGTGGCCGAAATGGGAGTGATTACGGCTGCAAGATGTTTTGAAACTACTGCAGCTGCCGGAAGATGCTGGTTTACAACAGATGACCCATAATTTGTTTGTAAGAGGTGTGTAGCCTCTCGAGCCAATTATGCGATCCAATCTGAAATTACGCCGCATGAAGGCTGACGTCACAATATTTATGACGTTTTATAAACTCCGTCATGCAGCTTGAAAAGTCAGCCAAGTGTAGGAATTGTATGGCTTTCATGAATGTGCAACTGAATAAAACATTCTGCTCCAATATTTTGAAACTAATTTGACTTGGAGCTGTTGTCATAAGCAGCACATACCACCACCCACCCACTCGCACCCCTACTCAACCAGTACAATTAGTTTGAAAATATTCCACAGCTTACCTTGAAATTGGGATTCTAGGAATTCAGGATATATAAAAGTATATAAATCGACCCCAATACCTAAAAAACGCAGACGTGGCTGGAGCTCAGGTAGAAATGGGCGGGACATAGCTAGAAATGGATCCCTCAATTTGACTATATATTTAATGTTGCCCTCCATCAAGAACATATGTTGTATTAGCGTGGTCCATTTCCATAGAGACGTACCTTGGCTATAACATGTTGAGGGTATGCATAAAGCGCTTTCCCTTGACTAGCCGCGTTATTCTGCATATAGAGGATATGTCCGTGTTTTGACAGGTCAGTGCCTGCTGGAAGAATGCTCTGATTTGTCACATGCTGCCCCACTGATGATATTGTTGGCCAATTTTCGATAGGAATCAATGTCCGTCTTGAGTTATGTCCTCCGGCCTGCAATAGACTTTGTTGTCTAAATGTTCTCGTTAAGGTGTCAGAAGATGTAGAGTTCGCCACCAAGCAGACTGGTGTGCTAAACCTGTAATATAAGTGTTAGAAACATATCTTCAGCGTTTATTAGACAACCATTCACGTTTATTGTGCATAACAATACCAAAATAATTCTGAGAAAAAATAGAGTCTATCATTACAATCAAGTAATTTTACTGCTCTTCAGATTTATAGTAAACCAAGTTCATAATACTAAGACTATCAGACACACGGCCAAATGACCTGTGGTCCCACCTCAAACAGCAGAAGAGGCCAAATAGCCTCTGGTCCCGACGTGAAACAACACAAGAGGTCCAATAACCTGTGGTCCTGACATTGAACAACACAAGAGGCCAAATGGCCTGTGGTCCCGGCCTGAAACAACACAAGAGGTACCATAACCTGTGGTCCCGACCTGAAATAACACTATTCACAGAAAGATCAAAATCTTACAGCTTGGTAAGATCAACCACCTACACCAGCTGGGTTCTTCCAGCAAAGCATGGATAAGATTTTCTGAAAATATCACAAAACACAAGATGGTCGCTGAATAAATTGACCAATGCGATTTCTGTACAGGTTCTCAGAAGCATACTACGATAGGGTTCTGCCAGTCAAGTTTGATTCCGCTTGTCGCCGTGGTCATAAAACAGTCATATTTTTGGAGATTTTCACAAATTCTAGCAGCCCACCAGTAAATTAGGCAATCTTATCTTTGTATTGGCGTTCTATTGCACACCGCCATACTGTTATTCCAGCTAAGTTCGTCTAAAATCGGTCGATAGGTTAATGATGTGTCGTCTGTTTAACAATCTCACAGAAATTTTCGGAAATTCAAGATGGCAACCAATGGAGCAACATCCCAATCCATAGATATGAAACATGCAGTACAAGTAAGAAATACATTAAAATGTTTCCAGCGCTTTAGATTCCCCTTATTTGTGTTCAGCCCTATCAGGCCCGAAAACTACCAATGGCCCCTAGAAACCATAGAGCTCTGATGGATCCTGAGCCAGTTAGGTATTAATAGCACCATAAGTTCTTTGAATGGCACTAAAAGGTGACCGAATCCATCTTTGAGAAATTGAGTATTTAATTGACTGTAAATTAGTTAATGGACATTTCCATTTTTAGCTATTCCCCGCCCATCACTAGCTAGGCTCCACCCACACCTCGCCGTGTTGGGATTGATCGATCCCCGAATGCCCTAGCTATCAATTTCCTGAAAACTACACAGGGAAGCTGTTGAATATTTTGTAACTAATTTGACTGGGTGCTGTTGCTGCCTATGGCAGCAACAGCGCCCAGTCAAATTAGTTTCAAAATATTCTACAGAATATTTATTAAATAGTAAAAGCAAACAATTTGTACAACAACGCATAGACCGTCTTCAAATATGTGTTCGTGACGTACTTATGACGTCATTCATGACGTCATTCATTATGATGTCATTCTACACATCACGCAGTTCATTATGACGTCATATGATGGGTGGGTACTCTGGAAAGGTGAATTATTATTCATAGCAGCCAGCAGGATTGTAATTTGGGCTCACTAATCTTAGTGGATTTGATTTGGGTATGACTTTTAAAGTCACGGATAAGGGATAATCTAATGACTGCTTCAAAGCAAAATAAAACATACTACAATAAATTGTGGAGTTAATTTGATTGGAAACGAATGCTGCCTTATAGCAATGGCTTCCAATCAACTAACTCCAAAATATTCAACAGAACATTTCTTACATTGTGTTCGAAATTTTAATAACATATTTCTGTTTTGGTTTTTGGTATCATGTTAACTTATTCATGAGCTGTACTGTAGAATCCACACAAATGTCATATAATTATAAAAGAAGGGAATATGTATAATGATTTTAGTAAATTAAATTTTAAACTCAAAACTCGTATTGATACCTTGTGCTATAGTTTTGCAACCCTTCAACATTTGGTCCATCGATTCTGACATGATATCCCTTTGGCATAGTGTGGTTGAATTGTGTCTCCACCGCCACTGGCTGGGAGCACAACATACCGGGCAACTGCGAAGGAGACTGAAGCGATGGAATAAGATAGGGCTGTGGACTAGCCACACATGGCGTGTTTAAACCACTGCTGGATGTGTTTGGAGGACTGTCCATTGGTACTCCTGTATCGGCCTCCGGAGGTTTTTCTCCAAGTGCATGAAACAAACTCACTATCAAGGACTGGTCGACGTTATTGACAGAACTGACAGGGTCGTCTGAGACCGAGCACGTAACAGGACTGGAGCTGCTGTCGTCTAGTTGATCATCTAATATTGGTTGAACAGGAATAAAGGTATGGTCACCAGGCTGTGCATCTCGACATATCACATCACTGACGTTTCTACAACCACCTTCGTTCATCTCTATTATCTCAAATGGGGTGCCTGGAAAATAAGCATTGAACATTACAATTTACTATAGGGCGGGTGGGTGTGTGTGGGGGGGGGGGGGCCGAGAGAGATGTAGAGAGAAGAGGTGATGGTTACAAGGAAAGATGGGGAGGGGTGATGAGAGGTAAATCTGCATGCGTGCGTATGGGAGTGAGTCGGGGAGGGCGAGCTGGGTGGGTGGATGGAGGGGGGGGGAGTCAATCGTGTGTGCGAGATATGGTATGTTTGGTCAATAGTAGCGCTGCTGGAGTGCAATGGACTAGGATTCAGGTCAACTGAAGGATCCATGTCTAGCTATTCTCCGCTCATTTCTAGTTAAGTTCCGCAATTTAAAGGATATCGTCGAGTTAGTGTCATAGCAATAAGCCCCACAGCCCCCGCAATGGCAGGGAGGCGCATACATTCAAGGGGCCCTGAGATTCTATGAATGGTTTGTTTTTCTCTAGAGATATAGTCTGAGAGAGACTTATTCTGTCTTCCATGTGTTAGTGTTTTGCTATCTTTAGTATGCCTTCTTTGTAAGATAACTCAGTAACCATTGCTATATATTTTGTGATTGAACGTGTTATAAACGTTGATATATTTGCGGGCTGATAGTTTAAACGGGTGCTGCATGGCGGACGGGGTGATGGGGGCGTCAGCACCTCCCCCCCCCCCTCTAGCGTGAGAGTTCCGCTGCTGTCTAATTTATCTGTAGACGGTTCAGACAAGTTTTATTCAAATTGACCCGGTGGTTAATAAATAGTCTTTTAAATGATTTTCTCAGAGATTTTCAGAAAATCAAGGTTGCCACTTGAAAAGGGACTAGTAATCAAATTTCTGCATCAAAGATAAAAAGACTAACGTCGTAGTGTCATTTGTACCTTGAACAAACTTAAATGGCCCCATAGTGCCTAATCATATCTCCCAAATTTCAGCCCGATCCATTAAGCGTTCTGTAGAAGAATTCGTTTTCGTGAAAACCAGGTTATCGAAGATGGCTGCTGAATCACTTGGCCAATCATGATCTCTTGAACAAACTTGGTTCAGCTGTTTTCCTACATGATCGTTCATGAGTTTTGAATCGACCCCCCAAAGCGGTTTCAGAGAAAATATCTAAAGATTTGTAAAGATTCCAAGATGACAGCTGGTTAAACTGACCGATCAACTTCATTTGGAGAACCTTGGATCTCTAGAGCCTAAATATGCTTTCTGCAAATCTGCAAAATATTATTGAAAACGGCCAAGTGGTTCTTGAGAAGTCATTTAAAGAAAAAGTTGACAGGTGAGCGGACGACGGATGGTTGCCACGGAATAAGCTCACTTGGCCATTCTGTCTAATAAGCAGTACCAGTTGAATATTCTGTTACTACAGCTTGACTTCCTCCAGCAACAGCTTCCAGTCGAATTAGTTACAAAAACGTGTACAGCTTACTTTTATTGTCGCTTAACGTCATCTTAAGTATTTGTAGTTAGGTTCTGTGTCTAATGTAGTTCACATTTTGGTATAGGATGGGTCAATAAGCCCCAGTTTCATAGATCCGAGCAAAGAGATTGGGAAAACTAGTAACAATTTTCGCTGGACCTAAAAACAAGAGGGCCAAAGGGAATTATTGGCCACTACCAAAACAGATCAAAACGAGCTGACTACTGAAAAAATTTACTAATCTAATTTCTGAGAAGACGGTTAAGCCAAGTTTGAATAACATTGGCCCATTGTTTAACAAGAGGCCCACGGGCCCGCGACGCTCACCTGGGCCACTAGCATTTGAAACATTTGCATTTAAATATACACGATTCTTTACATTGAACAAAAAATGGACCAATCAAAATTCTAAATTTATAGAAGCTCTAGAGTCTACCATTGTAGGATCAACAAAGTCAAATTTGGTTAAAATCCAGCAAATTTTTAATGATGAGATGCGTTTTGACAATTTCCAGTAAATATTTTATAAAATCTAAGATTTTCACCCAAAATATTGATCAATTAAAATTCTGAATAGACGTTCTAGAGCCCACCACCATAGAATCCATCCAGTTAAATTTGTTTGAAATATGTCAAGCAACTAAGAAGTACCGTTTAGACAATTTCTGGTAAATTTTTCATAAAAATTTAGGATTTTTACCCAGAAAATTGATCAATCAGAATTCTGAATAGAAGTTCTAGAGCCCACCACTATAGAATGCATCAAGTCAAATTTGTTTGAAATATGTCAAGCAGCTAAAGAGGAGTAGCATTTGACCATTTCCGGTAGGTTTTTCATAAAATCTAAGATTTTCACCCAAAAAATTGATCAATCAAGATTTTACAAAGAGGCTCTAAGATTTTCACCCAAAAAATTGATTAATCAAAATTGTGAATGAGTGTTCTAGAGCCTACGACCACAGGGTAGTTAAATTTGGTTGAAATATGTCCAGCGGCTAAGGAGTAGTAGGATTTTGACAATTTCCGGTGGATTTTGACAATTTCCGGTAGATTTTTCATAAAATCTAATGTTTCACCCTCCAAAAATGACGAATCAAAATTCTGTATGGTAGTTCTAGAGCCTATCACAACAGGATACTTTCAGCCAAATTTGGTTGAAATCGCTCAGAATGTTAAGGAATTTAGCAATTTCCGGTACTTTTTTTTATATCAAATCTAAGATTTTCACCCAGGTGAGTTAATAACTAGTCTTTCCAATGCTTTTCTCAGAAATTTTCAGAAAATTAAAGATGGCCGTCAAACATGCGACATTTTGATTGGTCCACGATGGTCAGGTTCTTTTACGTATAAACTTCCCTTCAACAAACCTTAAAGGTCCTTAGTACCTAATCACATCAAAATTTCGGTCGGATCCGTTCAGCGGTTCTGGATGGCCACCAAACCATTTGGCCAATCAAGTTCCCTTGAACAAACTTGGTTCAGCTCTAGTCCTACTACCCTACATGATATTTCATGAGTTTTGAATCACGAGAAAGCTAGGGCGTTCAAGATGGCTACCAAACGGTTTGGTCAATCAAGTTCCCTTGAACAACCTTGGTTCAGCCCTTTCCCTCGGTGATATTGAATCAATCAAGTGGTTTCGGAGTCGGAGAAGAAGATTTTTAAAGACGTTTCTAAAAATAGGCCAAAATCCAAGATGTCCGCTGGCCATATTTCCCGATCGGCTTCGTTCGAACAAAATTGGATGTCTATGCTAAGGATGCTTCCTGCCAAATATAGGCTAATTGAACTCAGACTCGTGGCTCTCGAGAAGACACTTTAATTCTTCCATTACTTTAGTATGCAGCTTTTAGCGGGAAACGATCCAAAATGACCGCCAAACCGTTTATCCGACATTTTCGAAAGTGGAAATTTGAAATCAGCATACCCAAAAGCCTATATAAAACCAAGTTCGGCTTCAAAATCCATAAAATAAAGAAAATCCAATATCCCTGCCAAACACGATCCAATTTGATTGGGCTATGTTTTTACGTAGGCCTGTCAACTTCCCTCGAACAAATTTTAATGACCCTTAGTTCCTAATCATATCTCC
The DNA here is from genome assembly GCA_034401795.1 of Chaetoderma sp. LZ-2023a. Classification (NCBI taxonomy): domain Eukaryota; kingdom Metazoa; phylum Mollusca; class Caudofoveata; order Chaetodermatida; family Chaetodermatidae; genus Chaetoderma; species Chaetoderma sp. LZ-2023a. Next base: position 8,480,567 of record CM067370.1, on the reverse strand, counting down.
CAAACGAAAACTACTTCATCCCAGATGGCAGCCGAAGCATTGGGCCAATCAAGTTCACTTGAACAAACTTGGTTTAGCTCTTGCCTGATCTTTCAGGAGTTTTGAATTGATCTCAAAGCAGTTTCGGAGAAAATTTTTAAAGATGTTTTTAAAAGTCGGCCAAAATCCACGATGGCCGCTGGCTAAATTGGTCAATCGGCTTCCTTCAAACCAAATTTGATCTCTATGCCCTACCCATGCTTCCTGCCAGATGTGGTTGAAATCCTCCCAGAAGTTCTTGAGAATAGGCCCTCTGAGAGCATCGAGATTTCAAAAGATTTTCGGTGGAGGACCTCTATGCCAAAATGCTAAATCTATGTTGTCCAAATTGCCATATGTGAACACGTATAGCATAATACTATAAATATCCACCACATACTTTTTGATATCAACGAATATATACCAGTATTGGAATATTATTAAAATCAAACAAAAGCAATCAAAGACTGTCTTCTCATTGTTGTACATTTTCATTTAATTTTGGGTTTCTGTGTGCATGGTCTCAGATTTGTTTGTCCATTTTGGCGCATCAACGTTAAAGTTGGGGAATCCGAGTTAAAATTTGAAAGAGTAGTTTCAGAAGTGTCCAAAGATCTATAATTAGACCGATTTGGACCACGACCAACGTCAGCATATATCCTAATTGACCTTAAACCCTTTTTGTGTTAAAATCCGAGCGAAATCGGCTTAGTAGTTTCTGAGATATAGCCGCGGACGGACAGGCGCTAAGTACTGTATTAATTATTATGTTCAACTTTCAAATGCATTTAACATTAGTGTTGTGTCATCAGTATGTATGAGAAATGGTACCAGAGTGAACGAGTCAGGACAGATATGTGGCGACTTTGTACACGCCACATCGCATATGAAATAGCGTTTGGTAGCAGAACATGGTAGATTTCATACCCAGGTAGGCGTTTGCCCCTGGTGAACCGAGATCGATAAACTAGCCTTTAAGATAAACAACGTAACGCGTTAATACCGATTGAACTTGCACATACTTTATTAACAATTATAATCCCATCCTATGTTCCTAAATGAAGAATGCCAGACGACTGATAACTGGATTGCCAAAACACAACCGCCTGGCATAGCTAAGAATTATCTGTAAACCATTTCTGACTATTGATAATAAGCTACCACTATATCCTAACCAGTACCTAGTTTAGTAACCGACCAACCGACCGACGAACCACGAACGACCTCCCTCCATTCATTTCGTGTCACTTAAATATAATATAGTGACGTCACGTCGTCTGTCAAGTGATGCAACATCATGCGTGCATTATATTAGCCTAAGCATACTCAAATTAACACAAGGCGTAATTAAGCAGTTAGTTACGAAATAAGCGGACCATTAATTAATACAGGAAAGTACATGTAGATTCACGGTATTGAACATTTTGATAATAACGTTCTATGAATAATTAATGTACAGGCAAGCCATTAGTGTTTGAGTTAAAATTTTGAACATTTACTTATTGGCAAACATATTCATATATAGCTGATTGATTGAATATAACATTTGATTTTATGCGCGTGTTGATTAGCAGCCGCCTCCTATGTAAAACTATTTGACGCTCCGTTTTAACATGTAATTTATACGTCAATGGCGCGTTCCCGTACTTTGAATGTGTTTTCACGTTAATTTGATTTCATTTAAAGTTACTGAAAATCGGAGATTATATGTCAGCAGACTTGAATTATTTGATTTCATTTAATTTGGCATTATTGTATACGAGTCGATTTTTAGTGATGCATATTGATTTTAGTGCCTCTATTTTGATTTTAAGTTGTTAGGAGTTGGATTGATCAGCGTATTTTACTAGCGGACATACCTTTGTGTGACTCATTAAAACCAATGAGCGATTTTTGCTATTCAGAACTTAAATGTTTGCAATTTCGAGGCCAATTTGATTTTTTTTTGTTCATTTTTAGTTGGTTGGGAAGGAAGAGCATAAATTGTTTAACTCCTTTAACCGCTTAATTCCTATATAACTAAGTGCGTAATTATCTATAAATCAAATTAATTTCTAAAATTGAATTAAATTTGTGTGAAAAATGGCCATCACGCACAGTCATTACCACTATCGCCAGAACTTGTAAAAAGCGATCCACGAAACGAAATCTTATTTTGAAACTAATTTTGGCGTTTCTCAGAGCACAATACGATCCAACCAGGCTAGGCACATGCCGAATACAGCTCAACTTATTAGGCGGAGCCAGCCTCCCTGTTATCGTTGTGGATGTAATTGGTCATCCGGACATCATAGACGGTGTAACGCTAGCCAGTGGAACTGATCAATGATTGGTCATTTGTCAACAATGTGTCGTTTCCGTAGAAACGTTTTTAAATGTAACGGCAACTCCGCCAAGAAAGTAGCTCAAAAGTCAAGGTCAGAAAGTATTCGTCAACCAGTAAGTACTAAGGATAGACAACCTGCCATAGAAGTTGCAACATTAGATCTGCCATTTTGTCATGTTGAATCTAATGATTTTCTGAGCTGTTTGGATAATGACAATGTTTTGAGGGATGAACTGAAAGCCATTAAGAAACAACTAGCACACGAAAGACGGAGAAAGTTAAAGACTCAAACCGATAGATCGACGATGACAGAGCTTCCAGTTTCGAAATGGCAGGCTTCACAAGCTGAATTGAACTTGTCATCAGAATGTAATGAATCATCTGTACCTGAGAATAATCCTGCTACAGTTGAAAGCCATCAATATGAAGACAGTTTAGAGTTGCCGTTTGCCTCTCTCGATTCGTCCGTTTTAGTAGCATGTCTAGGCAATGAAAATGTTATCAAAGATGAACTGATGTCAATAAAGAAACAACTGAAAGACGAACGACATGAATACAAAATTCCTGAAGGTAATTATAAATGCTCAGCGAATCAAGTAGTTGACCTAAAGTCCACAGTAAATGATATCATGGCTGCCTCTGACAAAATTGATATTGTATAGTTCAACGTCAGATAAATAAACTACGAGAGGATTACAACAGTTTACGCTCAGTAGCAAGAACTCATGAAAATTACGTTAAAAATCTGACTGATGTCAACACCCGATATGCCGAAACAATGGCTATTTTGAGAAACGAAAATGAAGAGCTGAGAAAAGCACATGACCACCAGATGAATTTCAAACCATCAGACCAGCATCATTCTCGGCAGAAACTTAACAATCAGAGACATCGTCGTAACTAATTAAAATTACTAGTTTTCTATTAAAATGCAGTGCTATAGTATACCTATGATAAGCCTTCCTAGAACAGATACTGCAGTTTGTTATTTATTTTTACTTTTCAGATTGGGGAAAGGAGATAGATAGACAAAGCATCCAGGAAGGTTTCGGGTATCGTCGTAGGTGTAATGCAAATATATGTCAAATGTAGAGGTATGTATAACTGTACTGCGTGAAGACGCAGCCTAAAGAGACCATATGCAAATTCAGGTAAAAAATGAGTCGGAATGCAATGATTATAGTCTATTTGGTTATTTTGATCGCATGCGTTTATAATGTAATCTGATTAAATTGGAAATTAAGCAAGGAAGTTATTATTTCGTCTAACTGAGGTATTCTGATGTCGGTAGTCGTAGGCCCCTATTAATTAGAGCAATTATGAAAGTAGATGTAAATATTAATTAGAATTTATGTGAGATTTTGTATATTTGAAAATTATTGGATTTGGCTTCAACGTGAATACATGATTGTTTGCAGACTAATTTATATACTTCACAATGATGATGATGATGATGATGCAAACTGGCATGATGTAGATAAAATACTGATGTATCGCAAATGCTTGTCAGTAATTAAATATCTCTCCAGATTTTAACTTTAAAACGAGATATTAAATTTTCATCAGTGATCGGCCTACAGTTAATAATCGAATAAGTAGATAATTATATGTTGATGACAATGGTTGCTGCTCTTTTATATGTTTTTCTTTTCGCAGGATACGGAGTATCCTAGGGGAAGCAGGGGATAATATGGTACAGGGGCATAGCCACATCGACACACCAACACGAATGGGCGGACATAGAGACACACGGACGCATCTGCATCAAGGACGCGCACACGAATGCACGCATACGCTTGCCAATAGCCATGCACAGACACGCACACTTGACGATGCGACTACGGAATACGCTGAATGATGGGCATGCCCAGTGGCACGTGACGAACTAGAACGGACAGACCACGAGCCTTACAGCGATAAATGGACAAAGATATGCATAGACTATTAATCGACACGCCCACAATGGAACAATAAGTAATTAGTCGGAATGAACACGTGCAGAGTATAACTATTGTAATTCAATGTAACCATGTTGTAACGTGCTGTTATATGATTGTATAATATACGTTAATTATTATTAGTTAAATTAGTTAATTATACTCCTAGGCCACATCCACGCTCAGACACGCTATCACATACTACACACAGCTTTGTTGACATAACGACAGAATCATATTTAAGAGTGGACGAATGTTGACGACGGGGTGTTAGACTGTTAGTTATAGTTAGGGACAGTTAGGCCGAGTTATGGTTACGGACTCGGACGGACTTCGACAGCTGCCTCTGACCGCTAGTGACAGGTAGTGAGTAGTGAGATTGACAGCTATGTAGTTAGCTGACTGGTCAGTTACAGAGACGTACTTAAGGTTAACTTTGTTATATTTTATTAGAATACTTCTCTCTTAGGAATCCATTGTAGTTAAGTAGAATAGGTTTAGAATAGGTAAGCGACACGTGACTAGAATTTGGAATTATATGTGTAAACTATAGAATTAAGAAAGTTCAGTAAACGAGTCATCATTAATAGAATACAGCATTGCGTCATCCATTCCATCTATCTCCGCTAGAAGGAAGATCCAGGTCGGTACGCGGGTTTGAGACGGTGGCGAGCTAAATCCCCATCAGAACCACCAACCGGACCACCTGTCGTATCCACCGATACCATATTTGGTGGATATTATTAGCTAGTATCCTAGAATATCATATTATTGCACGCTACTTAAAGGAGAACACAAGATGTGTTTTGAATAAAACACACAATTCTGTGTTTGAGCACATATCAAAATTTCTGTATAATAAGTTTCTGGGACATTGGTATTTAAGGACTAATAAATTGTCAAAAAAGTGCTATGTCTCTATAAGTTTCTTCCAGCTAATTCGAACTATGACGTCATACGTTCCACTAAGGAAGAGAAAGTTTGATAATATAGTACATTTTAAGATAAAGAATATTCATACCTCTAATTCTATTATAGAGGCTATAATTATACTTTTGAAAACGTTACTCGGTGTAGATTTATGTTATATCAAGCAGTACAATGGGGTCTGGCGTTCTCCTTTAAAATTCTAATGTATAAATATTGTTTAAAGGATTGTTTCTATGATTTCTATGTTAAATATGATGACAGATTGTCTTTGTGCGGAACTCACTGAAAATTACCTGATGTTAAAGAATTATAACGCTGTCTCTATGTTTTATCTTTTCACAGTATCCTATGGGAAGCAGGGGCTAATATGGTGCAGATGACGGGAGAGGTTCAGCACACACAGAAAGACACGCACAAGGACGCACAACTGACCACACGATTAATAAAATATACCACATGCGCACCAGGACACAGAATATTATACAGCAAACTCCAGGACGGAAATGGCTATACACACACGCCCATAAAGGAGAACGCAGAGGACCCCATGCACGCGCGCACAGGACAGTGCATGAATAAATTAACAAGCCACGCCCACAGATAAACACACAAGTGAACTAACATACATCGACAGTGACACACCCCATCATTGGCTTACACACACAACTACGGATTATATACACCCTAGGCTTATACAAAAGAGGATTGTTGAATATATTGTGTCCATACTTTATTGTTGTAGTTAATCTAGTAATACGTACTGTATATACTGAACGTGTTGTCACGGAACAGGTGCAACTGTTTGTCACCAAGGTTTGTGACTATGGACTGACGTCACATGTTTCGAATAGAACATGGGACGGCAGTCAGTTGGAGTTTGGCGTTGGGCACGGTCATTTGTTGTTTTGGTCCCGCTCCACGACCTGAATATCAAACTGTGGATTGTGGCTAACTGTGCATACGAGCCAGTGACAGCGTCCCAGCGTAAGTTGTATATTAATAAAGTATTACCGTAACTATAAAGATGCGTATGTGTTATCTCACCAGCCAGATGAAAGATCCTGAAGCATAGGCAAACAAACGGTAATAGATAGAACACCCCCCCCCACCCCTTTCCTTAATACCTACATTATAGGTGGTATTTGTTCTATTGAGATTCTGCCTTAAATAAGCCCAATTACTGTCCCAAATATCAGGTCCTGGGGGTTAAGACAAGGCTCATGTCTTAGTTAGGACAGAACGGACACAAGAATTCAAAATAGCAAAACAGAAATATCAGAAAAGCGTAAATACCCCGAAAGAATTACGGTCAACCTTTATTAGAAATATCAGATTCCTAATTTATCTATGATTTTCCGGTTCCCCCTGAAACCCTTAAGCAGATGTGAGGGTAAATAACAGACAACCGTGAAATGAAACAACGTCATTGAGTATAACTGGAGGAGTGGTATATAGGCTATGCCTTAATGAATATGGGAACCGGCTCTATTGACCACATCGTTAGGACGTTAATATGTAATCCAGCATGGGCCTACCTGATTGTGTAATATGTTGCAGTACTTTGACCATATCCAAAGCTTGCATATTCTCCTTCCTTTCTGAATGTGTCAATTCTGGCTCCATGTCTAATGTCATATCCATTGTTTGATCACGAGCCACGTGATCTAGAATACTGGAAGCGGAATGGTCACTACATACTTGAGTTAAATCGTGCCTTACACCGGGGCTGCAACACGGATCTGCACATTCGTCTTCGAGTTTAAAGCTTTTCGATGTCATAGTTACAGACTCCTGGCCGCACAAACCTTCAGCTATGTCTTCACTGAGTTTTCTTTTCTGCGTTGTGAATATTATACTTTCAGAAAAGGGTCCTTTCGTGTGAGTTAGATCATCATCTTTATAGTCGGTATCAGATAGATTGTCGTAAGCATTCTCCTGTTTGAGACTTCGTGAAACTTGTTTGATATGATCACGAGCTATTGCATACATTTCCTGCACACATTCATCAGATGCCATCTTCGTATAGGTCTACGTCTGTCACCAGCTGAACATTAACTTGGTTCTTGGGACACTGCTGAGAGAAAGTTATCAAAGTAAGCTGAGATTTGTCATATAACACATATTTCCATTGTCTGACAGCACCATCAGGGCGGGGAGCACATACTTTGGGCCTACGCCTCAACCCAGCCACCCACCCCCACCCCCATCCCTCCCATATCAGGACAATGGCTAAGAGACTTGACACAACGACACACTATCAACATCAATCAGTCTTCGCAGCCGACACAGAACTACATCCTTACAATAGGACAACAATCACTACCGGCAATGTAACAGAATGGAATCCTCAAAACTACATGACACACCCTGTAGCACATGACCTTTGGGGGCCACAAAACAGTAGTTCTCTTACAACCATGCGTCTTTAAAATATATGGCTATCATAAACAGCTTACCTGCAGTTTAAGCCCACACAAACGCAATGGTTTTTTTAAATGGCATCAAACACGTGCTGTGTATCCATATATTACAGGGCAGCGCTGTGTTGCTGTTGTATAGATGGCAATGACATTTTTGCTTAGTGAATCTCCATTTGCAGGTCAAGATTGCTATCTTTGACAATTTATAACTGATTAACTCGGTCATTTCAGTGATAAAATTTTTAAAAAATGGTCTCATGGCCTGCAAATATGCATTCCTCAAGACAAGGGACCTTTCCAGTTTTAACTATGCCCCGCCCATCGCCAGCTAAGCTCCACCCACCGGCCAAACCTCGCTGTATTGGGATCGATCGATCGATCGATAGTCTCCCTGACCATTAATTTCCAGAAAACTATACAGGCAAGCTGTTGAATATTTTGAAACAAATTTGGCTGGGTGCTGTTGGTGCCTCTGGCAGCTTATTAAATAGCAGACATACAATTCGTATAACGTGCCGGACAATTAAGCGTTTAAGACGGACTAAATCGAGTCATTCATGACGTAATTGAAATTAATATATATATATATATATATATATATATATATATATATATATATATATATATATATATATATATCTGGGTTTGCGGCTCATTTTTTATTAAATTTGAATGGTGCTGTTCTATAGTTAGAAAGTGTCTGTTCTCCAGGTTGATGGAATCATTGCCCCTTAGTTACAGATAGTTGCCCCTCAGAATTCATGTGCTTGTGTTAAATGACATGGAGCTCAACAGATAAATATTAGCAATGTATTTTCTGTTTCTGACTATTATGAGGGTAATTTAATAACAGATTGCATATGCGGGTTAACATGAACATACAGTTTTTGTTATTTCCTTTGGTGACACGTGACAATCCACGTGCTTATCAGAATGTTGGTCGACAATTTGGAATAATACTGTTGGGCACACGTAACAAATCAACCAAAAATTTGTCATGGCTCAATATTTTGAAACTCTCTTCAAGTTAAAACAACAATTATTCTGTTTCTGTAACTATTTCCCCTGATGTTCCCACAATGCTGATGTGCTTGCTGCTCCTCAGAATGCTGGTTCCCCACCCACCCCCACCCCCGATAACATATCAAGCAATACATATTTCATTCATCCAAGTCATCGATCAAGTGCCAATTAGGCCTACAGAATGCTTTAGCCACATATAGGTGAAAATGTACAGCATATAAGTGGCGCAGTGCAATATCGCATTGAGACCAATTGCAGAAGTTAATACTGTAGCCCAAACAAGGAACCACACCAAATGATTAAACACACAAACTGACGTTCTTCTTAAATACCATCCAATAGGCAATGGTTATTTAAATTTCCAATAGATATTACCCGGCTTTTTACCATTTTCACTGAAGTGCTGAAGAGATACATCTGTTTTTATTGAAAGTTATGGCGTTAAGATGTGCAGAAAAAATATTTTGTCAACAAATAACTTGGAGGAAACTTTCAGATAAAAATTGGGAATTTTGCATTTTAGCTTGCCTATACGCATAGACTATCGATGGCTACCAAGTCTGAGTAGCACAATGGAAAATGCTTGACGAGCTTTTCATTTATTCTAGACATTGTTTGTTTACCTGTATTTTGAGGGGAACAAGCATTTTGAGGGCACCAGCATTCTGAGGGCACCAGCATTTTGAGGGGAATCTACCTGTAACTGGAGTTTTTTCAGTTCCCTGTTGTTTTTCAGTTGATTGTTGTCCTCCAGTTAACTGTTGTTTTCCAGTTGATTGTTGTCCTCCAGTTGATTGTTGACCTCCAGTTGACTGGTGTCCTTGAGGTGACTGTTGTCTGCAGTTTACTGTTGTCCTCCAGTTGACTGTTGTCGTGCAGTTGACTGTTGTCCTCCAGTTTCCTGTTGTTTTTCAGTTGATTGTTGTCCTCCAGTTGACTGTTGTCCTCCAATTGACTGTTGTCCCCCAGTTGACTGTTATCGTGCAGTTGATTGTTGTCCTCCAGTTGACTGTTGACCGTTGTCCTACAGTTGACTGTCGTGCAATTGGCTGTTGTTGTGCAGTTGATTGTTGTCCTCCAGTTGACTGCTATCCTCCAGCTGACTGTTGTCCTCAAGTTGACTGCTGTCCTCCAGTTGGCTGATGTCTTCCAGTTGACTGATGTCTTCCAGTTGATTGTTGTCCTGGTCTAGTTGACTATTGTTCTCCAGTTGACTGTCATCGTGCAGTTAATTGTTGTCCTCCAGTTGATTGATGTCCTCCAGTTGATAGTTGGTCTCCAGCTGACTGTAGTCCTCTAGTTCACTGTTGTCCTCCAGTTGACTGTCGCCGTGCAGTTGAATGTTGTCCTTCAGTTGACTCGCTGTGCAGTTGAAAGTTGTCCTTAAGTTGACTGTCGCCGTGCAGTTGAATGTTGTCCTACAGTTGACTGTTGTCCTCCAGTTGATTGTTGTCCTCCAGTTGACTGTTTTCCTCCAGTTGGCTGTTGTCATGCAGCTGACTGCTGTCCTCTAGTTGACTGTTGTCATGCAGCTGACTGTTGTCCTTCGGTTGACTGTTGTCATGCAGTTGATTGTCGTCCTCCAGTTGATTGCGGTTCACCAGTTGACTGTTGCCATGCAGTTGATTTTTGTCCTCCAGTTGACTGTCGTGCTCCAGTTGACTGTCGTCATGCAGTTGACTGTTATCCTCCAGTTGATTGATGTCATGCAGTTGACTGTTGTCCTCCAGGTGACTGTCGTCGTGCAGTTGATTGTTGTCCCCGAGTTGACTGTTGTCCTCGAGTTGACTGTTGTCCTCCAGTTGATTGTTGTCCTCCCGTTGACTGTTTTCCTCCAGTTGACTGTCGTCATGCAGTTGACTGTTGTCCTCCAGTTGACTGATGTCATGCAGTTGACTGTTGTCCTCCAGTTGAGTGTTGTTGTGTAGTTGACTGTTGTCGCGCAGTTAGTTGACTGTTGTCCTTTAGCTGGTGATGTCTTTCACTTGCTTGTTGTCGTTATGCAGACCTTCAGTAATGTTGTTATGACTCAAGTTCTGTGGATTTTTTGGAACATTTATTCTGTTTCCATGTAAGAACAACTAGTAGGTGAAGTATCATAGTATGGACTGGGTTTCAAAATGGCTGTAGTAAAAGCTTAAGGAGAGTTGCTTAAGGGCATCTAGTCTTTTAACCCTTTAACCCTCGAATTTGTTCAAGAAAATTAAAATTTTCTCAGAGAAAATGGCCATTTGCAGACCAAGAGAAAACTATTTTTGAAAATTTACTATTGAATGACTGGCAGTCACTAGTGGTAAAATTTCAAAAATAGTCTTCTCTTGGTCTGCAAATAGACATTTCTCAAGGCCACTGCAGAAACCATTTTTGGCAGAAACGAGTGTTAAAAAAGGGTTAATGACATCTATCAAGTTACATGAGCGAAATCACCAAAAGATACCAATCCTTTAAATGAATTTGATGATAATTGAAACTTTAGTAATATCCATGGTTTAGTCCCATCATTGACGTAATGGCAGCCTCGTCAAACTGCGTAATGAATGACGTATCTAAGTCCGTCATGATCATTGAATAGTCCGTCCGTCAAGTGTACGAATTCTATGTCTTTGCTATTTAATAAACATATGTTGAATATTTTATATATCTGAATGGACGCTTTAATATATTTAATATATTTTAATGGACGTTTTTTCTGCCATTAAACAGAATACATAAGGAGCCTAAATCTGCTTAGTCAGAAAGTAATTGCGTAGACTATGATCAACCAGTAATCAACTGAAAAGTTATCAACTACAATCCCAAACAAGCTGTGGGTAGACTTCGCTATCGAAGCCACAATCTGTTGCGTATAACCACTCAGAACAAGTCTATAAGCTAAGCCTATTGTCTTCGTTTAAGAATATGAATAGGGTCTATTATCAAATTGGTTTCAAAATAGTCAAAAGCGTGTTTATTAAATAACTATATAGTAAAGACATACAATTCGTACCCTGTGCATGTCACAAGACATTAGTTCAGAGAAGTCGTGAGCATCCAGGTGGGATATTTTAAAATTAGAGCGAAATTCCAAAATCACACGAATTTTAATTGTCTCATCTACTAAAATAGTTTGGGCACATCAGCATATTTTTCGTAAGTTCTCAAGTACGCCGGCGTCACAATAAAATGCGCAATGAATGACGCACCTATGGCCGCCATGAACGTTGAATAACGAATTGCACCTCTTTACTATTTAATAAACATCTGTTGAATATTTTGAAACCAATTTGACTGTTGGCTATTGTTGGCATAGACGTAAAGTGGTCTTAGCAAGAAATGGGCGGGTCATAGATACACATATGGATGCTTTCGTTAGGTAATACTAACACCAGCGTATATACGAGTTTAAAAATGGCGGGGTGGAGGTGTTTTGACAATCTAAGTAATACAATTCTGGAGAGAAAATCTGGGGAATGAGAACATGTAGCAGATTTGCACAAAATGTAATTCCTTCACGGTCATGTGCCCCCATAGACCCCTATATAGATATGCAGCTGCTGCAAACCTTATTATGATTCAAACATGTGTGTGCGTCATTGTGCTAATAATTATATGACAATTTATTATATGATCAAATAATGGTATTTCCAGACCAACCCCCTCAGAATGCTGTCAGATCTGTAGTGCTTGAAGCCGAGGTAATAATCGTAACATGTTTGGGACAACTGGCTACGCCGTCGTAACATAGCCAGGCCACAGTATACATCGGTTCACTGTACTCCTTGATTCACTGTTCTCGGGTCTCCCCTAACAAAGATGGCAGCGCAGCCTGTAACAAGCGCCTTTTGCATAATTTTACGGAGGCAAAGTTGAAGATGGTCAATTAAACCACCAAAATCTAAAAATAAAAAATAGAAATTAGGGGGATATAAAACTGGCTCTAAAAATGTAGCCTATACATCGCCTCCTTTCTCAGTCTATTTTGCTTGTTGGTAGAGATGGATACTCTGTCTAAATAAAATGGAGCCAATCTTAGTTCTCAGCTAACAGATTATCGATTAACAATAATGGTTCAACTATGTCTTTCTATTGCGTTGACGGTGGAAGGATTCACTAAATATTTGTGTTATCACTTTTTCCCGTGTCGTGATAACCACAAGCATTCAAATTCAAATGAAACATGGTGGGAGAATACTTGCCACTGATTGCGGAATTCTTGCACGCGAACGTGAGCCTCTCGAGTCTTGCGCGTTACTCACGTCGTCTGCTGCACGTGTTTTGGAAATTACTAGGCAACGATGACGCGAAAGACACGTTCCCGTTCAGAACTCGGAAGTTCCTTTATGGTGCGAGGCAGACTGTCACCGAATGTCTTGGTTAAGACTCGTTAGTCGTTAATTGTCGCTGCCAAGAATATCAAAAGCATCAAATATTAGTAAACTGTTAGTAATTTTGATAATAATTTAATAGGCCTACAGGAGAGCATTGCTGTCTATGAGCTCATTCGATTGGCCTAGGGTTACAACATTAGTGTTGTGCTGTTACAGCGGTATGATTATAATGACGTTTTTGCGAAAATTCGTTTTAGTTCTTACATAGTTACATAGTCCTCTTTTGATGTATAGGCTAAATAGCCTGTAGCAGTTCTTCAATGCCTTCTTCACAAGAATTTTGAAACGATAAATTCCTGCTATTTAGCTTATGCATCAAAAGAGGCCTATATGGCGCTGATAGGTTTGGTCGGGAACTGAGTATCATATGTGCTGCTGCAGTTGTACTTGTCAGGTCTTCCTTTGAAAACGTTGATAATTGGAGCAGATACGATGTTCTCTGGTAGGTTGTTCCAGTAGTTAAGTTCTACTCTTATTCTGAACAAGTCGCTGATAAACCACTGTTTGTGAAGCTCAACGCTGTTTCCTCTTGTACGTATGCCTTAGCTGGTGGTAGTAGTTCATGGTTCAAGCAATAAATATCTCGAGTATACCTGTACGCTTAGATGAGGTCTCTCGTGAAAACACTCATCAAATATGAGTTCAACTCTTCAGCTTTTTCTTCGTCGGATCTGATTATTGTGCCGTCATCGCGTTTTAGATTGGCGATGCCTGAACTAGTCTTTGGCTTTGACTTGATGTAACTGTAGAAAAGCTTTCGGTGTTGTCTGTGATTTGTTGGCAATTTCGTGCTCAAAATATCTCTTAGCTTTCCTCACTCCTCCCTTTAGTTGGGTTCTGTATTTGGCGTATTCATTGTAATGGGCTTCCTCTGGTTGCTCTGAATTGATTGAATGCTTTTCGTTTGCTTTTCTGTGACGCCTTTCTTGTAGTTTTACGAGGGATACAGCTGTTTACCTTTTATTATTTTTAATCAGGTTCCAGGTTTAATCTGTAGTCAATCCATTTAGCTCTGTGTCCCAGTTTTTATTTTCCAGGATTGTTCTCAGTTTAACACAATATCTCCTCTGTCATAAACTAGTTTCTCTGCCTTTGTTGGATTGTCTTGTAGCTAGCATTTTAGCGTGAATTTCAGGGTCGTATATGCTGACTCTAGGGGATACCTAGGGTAGATGTTCGATTTCTCATGCCATGCTTTCTTCATTTGTCAGTACTAGGTCCAGCATGCTAGGTTGCTGACGTCCTCTGTGGTGTGTAAGCTGTATAATATGCTAGTATAGGAAACAGTCTCGTCGGGTGTCGAGGAATTGGTTTGCTGGATGGTTTGCAGCATGTGGAGAAGTAGATTCATACCAGTTGATCTCTGGGTAATTAAAGTCACCTACTACTACGGGACTGTGATTTGGGTCACTAACTTGTTTGAGAGATTCTCTGACTTTAGTATCATTTATTGTTTTACTGTTTTGGGATCTGTACAAACATTCAATTACAATGCTGCCATTCCTCTGCAGCTTGGCCTCAAACGATACTGACTCGTGTGCCGATACCAAACCAAGGTTCTGCCACACTCATGTTGTGACGTCACATTTATTCACTTATGGCGGCAGTCAGGTCATGCCAATGACCTCGATAATGCAGGTTTTTAGGCCATTACTGTGCCAATACCAGGTGTCCCAGCACCTGCATTATAACTATTGTTATTAAACTCTGATGAACTCGTACACACGAATTCAACCCGACACTAGTGTTGGCAACGCTAGCCCAATCGAAAGAGCCCAATGTATATGATTATTGGCTTGCTACATCGTAATAACCATGGATATGAAGCCGTAGATTGTGCACGCACACACCTTCACAATGGGACAAGTTGTCCCGACCGCCGGTGCCGTGAGATCTATCGCCTCACATCTGTGTTACTAACAGTACCACAGGCCTACGCCCACTCACATAACTCTGCTGTACTGGAGCAGAGCCGGAGGGCGAGGCATGTGCAATAGAACGATGCTTGCTTGTGATATGCCTATAAATGTCACTTACGGTTATCCTACAAAAGTTATTATCTGTATAGCTTATCGTGTTGTTATATTTGGAAATTTATACTCTTCCTTTAACCCTTGGTCATGTCGACCAAACACGCTTCTGTAGGAGGTTTGATGAATTTCTATTTACAGGTCAAAATAAGATTTTTTTTTTAGAAATTTAACGGTGGAATGGCTGGCTCGGTCAAAAATATATAGCCTTCTTTTGCCTACAAATGGAAATTTAATAAGCAGATTGTTCGATTTTCTTGACAAATCTTGGCAATTAAAGGATTAAAACTTGGTTTGGTAATTTTTCAACGTTAAGTTATGGCATTTAGAAAAGCTTATCAGCTTATTGTCTCACCTATGAAGTATAATGTGAGACATAGGTATAAACAGAATTCCATAATACTAGAAGTATGAAATCGCTTATTAGGTAGTGTTTCCTGCACAGGGAAGCAGTCACTCGATCGGTGTGTCTTCTAGACTCACAGGCACGTCCCTCTTCGTGCTGGAGATAACGGATGGCAGCCATGGGACGTGCTCGCGAGTCTAATGTAGCATCGGCACATCCACATTGTTCTCGTAGAGATGCTCCGGTCTATATGCAGGGTATGGATCGTCCTGACGAATACACTGGTTAGGTCTCGGGGTTCGCGTTCGTTGGAGGTGGGAGTCGGACGCTCCGAAGAATACAAAAGCCGATCTCATGGATCTGCGGAACGATGCCATTCCAGTGAGGCCACGCAAGCATTCCTGCATGCATCATAGTTCATAGACGGAAGGTCACCAAGGATTCCCAAGAATCTCTAAACTAATTAAGCTAGCTGGTTGCTGTTGTAGTTAATGGTCCTTCAAGGAGTTTATCTGAAGTTTTATGGAACACGGATTTTAGTGCCACAGACGCCTAGCACACTAGCCTATCAGTTAAAACTGGTTTCGAATGCTTGCCCAAGGTGAGCCCTAGCCCTCCATAGGATTCGACTGTGGAGCAAACCCAACAAACAGACTGCGCGTTACAACATTGCCAGGGCTACTGGTACTGGAACCGAAAAGCAACTCCTAACCAAGTGTTTGACGCCAAACTACAAATAAGACAAGATAAGGACAAGACAATACAAGTGTGTTTAGAAGCACCATAAACTATTTATGGCTTGGCCAAGAAAACTCTTGACAGACCATTGGAGACGTGCCAGTCGACCCTTCCACGTCATCACAGAGTTGGCCTACCTAGCATGTCTTTTGCAGCGAGCGGATGTGTCGCAATCAAGCCATATAGACCCGATTCCCCAGAGTTAACAGTTAGAGCTGTGTTAGGTTTATGTTCCACGTTGCCCAAGATTCACTACTAAGGCCGATATTTTATAAAATGTTAGTTGGCTATCAAAAAATTACTATGCTATGAGGCATCATGAGATACAGAGGGAGGGGTGATGCATCTTCATTAGGATTGGGTCCACCAAGAAACCTAAGTGATTTCAGCGATGCAACAACCGAACCGAAGGAGGGGCATAGTAAATATAATGCAATAAATATGGCCGAAGATGGGCCGGAGTTAGTCACAAAGTGAGACAGTTGCTGTTGGCTCTTTTGCCTCTTGTATGGCCCTTTTTGGACTCTTTTGCAGGCATTTGTGGCACCTGAAGCTGGCTTTACAATAACTAACCGTTTTTATTACAGCAACCAGCTCCGCTTGTTGACAGAGTTCTAATACAAATAGCTGAGCTATTACTATATTAAATTATACCGAACTTGTGTCGTTTTTGGCACAAGAAGGGTTCATAGTGTGGAGTGTATGTATGATTACTGTATTCTGCGGCTGTAGTAGTAGAAACATCCTACAGTTGCAATCAATCCTTCTTCGCTTTTGCCCACTGTGTCTTGTCCTCAGCCAAAATCCGTAGCTTCCTCAGGTCCATTCTCGATCTGAGTGTAGCGAGTCCGGCTTTCGTGTGTCCATCTCACAGCATGCTTAGCAGATTTATGCAATGACGTCCTCTCCTGGCCTTGTATTTGCTGGGTCCTAGTAGAGCGAATTCCAAGGCTGTCTGTGCTGGTGCCTCTTCTGGCATCCTTAGCACATGGCCAAACATGGACCATCTTTGCTGGGTGACTTTTACAGACAGCGGCGACGTATTACACATCTTGTATAGTGCATCATTGGAAATTATTCTGTCTGGCCATCGGTGTCCAGTGATGGTGCAGAGGTGCGTGCGGTGGCAGGTATCAAGTTTATTTAGAGCAGCCTTTGGAGCTGCCCAGCTGTTACAGTTATACAGCATCAAGGATATGCAGGTTGCATTGTACAAACGTAGCGTTTTTGTCATGGGCATATTTGATCTACGAATCCATAGCTTCTAGACTGACACAGCGTGCAGTGATGGCAACAGTACTGCAGAGAAGTGAGTGCAGGATTTTACTTTTCCATCATAGTTCCCAGCCATGAAGTGGATTGTCATTTTCCTTAGTTTCATGTTTTGGCAATAGGCATATGTGGGTGGACTCAAGGGGTTTCTTGTCCTCGTCTATGAAGTCCACATTGTCGGCATATTGTATCTCTAGTGGCATACCCAGTATGGATACTGGTGGGTACGGTTGGTCTTGTGGAATTTTCCTGCACAGATTTCAATGCAGCAGCAAAGTAGCGGGTGAAAAGTGTAGCTCGTGGGGTACGTGCTGGTCTGCCATGTTGCTCCGCTCTATTGCACCGCATGTACAGGATGCGAGGGAGAGCTGGTTAGCTGTAGTTCTAGAGTCGGTGGAACGATAACGTGTAACCATCCCAACTGTTGGTGTCACTGGTATGTCGGTCCATAACCCAATTTAAAATTCTGGACATAATAGTAATTCCAAAATATATATATATTACTGACAAACAATGGTACTCGTTTGTTAGTAGACGAGAAAAATTATACTGTACATAGACCTAAGTTGGTGTCTTGTTTCCGTGGGCTCGCCGGAGGCACCTCACACATCTGTAGATCCGCTGAGGTATCCCCGTAAGGGAGCATCCTAACGAGGCCACTTATGTAGTTTAATATAAACCAATATACCCCTAACACAAAATTAATATTGTTGCGAGAGGAAAGTGCCTCGCGTGGGCCTCCCTCACCAGAAAATGCCTTCAACGCCGAAGCGGAGGAAAGGAGCTGGCAAAAAGGGCCACTCTTTTGTTCAAACAAAAAGTTATGTGCAGTGGGTCAATCCTTGTGAGATTATAAATAATGTGATGCATGCTGGTTTACGTGAAGACGGGTTGGATGACTTCCAAAGAATTCATAGGTCACCATCTTATGTAAGTCCAAAGATACTGCATTGGTAGTTGCTGCTTTTATTTATGCGGGCCTTCTGCTAAATTATAACCTACCATTTAGTTGTTAGATATGCTACCAAGCTTTGGCCGCAAGTGGCCGGGATTCCTACCTATCTATTGACACATAAGACTAACTGGTGAAGATGCCTGTCTTCCCGAAGGTCGCCCCACATAGCATCTTCCTCAGAGACAGCATGCGGACATGTTACGGAGTGACAGCTTCTGAATCAAATAACGATCCGGTTACATATCACACCGCAACCACATATAACATCACTAGGACAAGTTACTATCTACATAAGCAATTTAGAAAGCGCAATAGTATTTATCGGCGGGGAGTAAGAGACAGCTATCCATCTCTAGTGACCGTCCTGTGAGGGTGTGGTGGGCTCTAAGACTGCACCCAGTCATCATACAGTGTTGGATGGAGATTTGCGTCTCGTCCATCACCCATGTGTTACAGAAGTAACGTTTTACCTGTCATTAGGGTTATGTTCCAAAATGCCCAGAGGTGCACTGCAGGCCGGTATTACATAATATAATTTCTTTTTGCAGTGTTTCCTACATTGGTGGGGGTATCTAAACTAACTGGTATCTGAAAATACATGGGGAGTGTATGCGAACTCAACACTAATTTTCACTGTTTGGAAACCCCAATAGTTTCCCAGAGTCAGATCCTGCCAACGTGTCGATTGGGAGTCCAGACAATTATTATGAAGCTTTGCGGCTGGAGGAGCGTAGAAAGAGCCAATCCGTCGTCAATACTAAAAGGCCCTAAGGTAATTGGCCAATTTATATCATCTAGCCGTTGTGCAGTGTTACATATCCGCACCGGCTGGAAAAGAGGCGTACACAATATGTCTCTTATGGAGAGATTGTCCCTAACTACTTTAAACCTATCCTATCGAGCTAGACTAGCCAGGTTTAGTCGGTCACATGTCAGGTTCGAGCAATGTGAGCATGATCAGTGACCTCAGTGTAAAAATTGATGCTGGATGAAATAGTGATGCGGATATGATGTTGCTGTATAGTATTTCCTAGCGCACTGCGTCCCAGAGTTTTTATATATAAACAAAACGGAATAACTAGGATGGCTACTTGCCCGTGTCAGGGCGGTATTCAGCGGACTCTACATATCGTGCACAGCACTATCGATGGGAATCGCCCTTATGTACACGGCATCATCATCAGGGACATCGACGGGAAATACCACCAACACCACCACCATCAACACGCAGACCAGCGTCCATGTTTATGTCAGTCTCCCCAGCACCACCACCTGGATTAGTGCCCATAACTTCTTATCGTGGACATGGCTAGATCATTCTCCCTCCCGAATTTAGTGGGGAGAATGATTGGGCTAATTATATGGTCCAGTTTGAAATCATAAGTCGTACAAATCGGTGGATGGATCATCACATGGGAGAGTATCTGGCCGCAAAGCTGTCCGAGAAACCAATACAGGTCCTGGCAGATTTGGGCACAGATTACACACCAATGTACACAGAGTTGGAAAGCGCGTTGTTGGAGAGATTCGGGGACACGGGCCTCTGTGAGACGAATCGTCTGCAACTCAAGAACTTGCGTCGATGAGCCTGGGAGACACTACCAGAGTTAGCTAGTCGTATTCGGCGACTAGTTACCCATGCCTACCCAAGCACGAATCACGAGGGCATCACACACTTACGTCTAGATACTTTCATCGACGCATTAAGCGGTGAACCTGCCCTCACGGAAAAGTTATTTCTTATAGATTACGGTAGTCTACAGACATTGACACCAACCGCGGTTCAGATTGAGAATTTCTTGGAGTGGGAGAAAAATAATCGCCGACAACTACACCCTATAAATCAAGTGAATGATGCCAACCTCATAACCAGCACCGACAACACCACTGCATCAGCATCTACCTCAGCTTCAGATCCACAAACACAGTCAGAACACCCCAATGGTCAAAATCATGCGTCTAAAGGAAGTGGGCGTGGCCAATCCCATCGCGGAGGCCACAACAATGCCCCAGGATGTGGGAACCAGCGCAACAATAACAATAGACAGAACATGCATGATAGGTTAGAAGAGATCACGAAACAGATCTCCGCACTCACCAACTTAGTCACCACACTCAGCTACACAGTCCACAACACGCCCAGCAACCAATATGATGACTTTTACACAGCCACCGAACACATGGTTTGGATGTGGTCAGCTGGACCACTAAAAGGAGCGATGTCCCAATTGCCCTCCGTTAACAACTCCTACCACTGACTGACGTACACTGCAGCCTGAGACCCTGTTAAACTAGAATGGGCACCAGAAGTGCCACTGTTGACACTGGAACAGGCACTGATTACAGTCACTTCGGTGCCCACTCTCACAACCCGGCTCAACTGCGGCCTCCAGACAACAGTGGCAGGTGGCCTACACAACAACTCATCTTTCCACGACAGTATGCACTCACACCTACCCGGCTTGTTATATGTCAGTACCAACGAGGCACACTGCCTCCACGACACTGACATCTCCCCCTGCCAGAGATTGTGACCCCGCAATCTCTGCATCTAACAAACCTTCTTTCCAATGTAAAACGGTAGTGGTAGGTTGTAGCACCTCCACTGAAACAACGTTTATACAAGCATCACGACCCACCACCAAGGCACTTAAAACCCGATGTCCCTTGGTGGTTTGCAACTCACGTGTCCTAACAGCATCACCCACTACATCCAGCAGCAGCAGCAGCAACAGTGACACGGACTGTAGTCAACAAGAAGAAGCATCGTTTGGAGGACGGGAGGCCATCATGCAGTCATTGCTTCTTTTGCGCGCTACCCCAGCTCCGTCTTCAACTAAGCAATTACAGCGACGGTTGGCCCCTTCCTCACTCAGCCACTAACTGCACTCACGGAGACTATCCAGAAACAGACCGACTATGTACACGATTATACTGCACCAAAAACAATCCCCACGGCAATATCATTGGAAACTCTTCCACAGGCACACCGCAAAGTAATATATAAGTGTGCTTGTCTGTTTAGTGGAATTTCCCAAGTGCCACTGTTGACACTGGAGCTTCCATCACCGTGTTTAACAAGCGCTTGTATGAGAGAATCCCACCTCATAAGAAGCCACCCCTTAGGCCTACAAACATATTTTTGCAAACAGCTACGGGAGCCGATGTTCCCGTGGCTGGTACAGTAAACCTCGTAATACAGATAGAGGAAATACAATTCATACAGCGCGTTATCATTGCCTCTATTCAAAACGATGCCCTGCTTGGTTATGATTTCCTCAGTGCCAGCGAAGCCGTCATACATTGCAGACAGCAGGAATTAGACATACATGGCCGACGGATACCCTTTGGACCAGAATCATCACCGTATGACATAGCTATGCTGGAACCCGACCCTGAATATGTAATCGCCTCACAATGTGCCAGTCCCTGAATGATCGTGGAGACCACCAATAAGGATTACATACCATTCTGGATATTCAATGGCACAACGGACCCAATAACTCTTGAACCGGGAGTTCGTTGTGGCCATCTGGTGGATGTGATATCACTGGAGGCACCCCCTACTACACCCACACCAGCAACAATTTCTGATGATTTGCCAGAACACCTGCATGACATATATCTGTGTGCCACAGTTGGATTGATGAAATCTCATAAATGTGACATATGGAAAATCTTATATAAGTATCGCAATAGTTTCTCGGTGGGAGATATGGACCTGGGAGAAACTCATCTCGTGCGACACTCCATCGACACTGGAAACAGCCGACCTGTTCGACAACCCGTTTGATATCTTCCCATTCACAAGGAGGTGGAAGCACATCAACAAGTAAACGACATGTTGCGAGCAGGCATTATAGAGCCATCAGCATCCTCCTGGGCCAGTCCCATTGTACTAGCAGGCAAAAAGGATGGATCATTGTGGTTTTGTATAGACTACCACCGCCCTAATGATCTAAGTGTCAAGGATGTTTATCCCTTACCACGGATTGATCAGGCCTTAGATTCCTTGTCCAGAGCCAAGTGGTTTTGTACCCTTGACTTAGCCAGTGGATTGGGCAACGCTCCTGGAATGGTCGAGCATCTCATTGAGCAGGTATTAACTACCCTGCAATGGGAGATCTGTCTCTGTTACATCGACGATGTAATCATCTGGATCCTCGTTTAACAAGACTCTGTTCAATCTGGACAAAGTTCTAATGCGCTTTCACAACGCCAACCTCAAGCTCAAACCCAAAAAGTGTCATCTTTTTAGACAGAGCATCGAGTTCCTGGGACACGTCATATCGGGTGATGGAGTGGCTACTCAGCCTTCAAAAATTAAAGCAGTAGCAGAGTGACAGACCCCCACTTCAGTCACGGACACCCGGAGTTTGCTCGGTCTCTGCCAGTACTATCGTCATTACATCTGTCACTTTAGCGAGATTGCATCACCATTATTTAGGATCACCGAAAACGATCGACCATTCGAGTGGACGAGTGAGTGTGATGGTTCCTTCAGGGCGCTGAAGGAACTCTTGCCGACCGCCCCAATTCTTGCACATCCTAACCATAACCTCGATTTCATCTTAGACACTGAAGCACCGGCTTATGCCATTGGTGAAGTTCTATCTCAGGTCACAGAAGATGGAACAGAGCAGGTACTGGGTTATGGTTCGCATACTCTGAATAAGACAGAGAAACGTTACGCGACCACTAAGAGGGAATTGTTAGCTGCGGTTCATTTCGTCAAGTATTATAAACACTTTCTCTATGGGCATCCATTTACCCTGCGTACATATCATGCCTCTCTATGCTGGCTCAGAAACCTAAATAATCTGGAGGGCCAGGTAGTGAGGTGGCAGGAATCCTTGCAGGCCTTTAACGTCAATATTGTTCATAGACCTGGCAAACTGCATGGAAATGCTGATGCCTTGAGCAGAATAGGGCTCGAGGATGAACAGGAAGTGCCCACCACCATGACACATACTACACAGCCATCTCCAGTGTTCTCCGAATTGCGGTGCGCAGAGTGGAACATGGAGACAGTCACTCAGGAACAAGCAACAGATGCGCAAACATCAAACATATACGCATGGATCCAGGAGGGGGTACGTCCTCCTAAGGAATATGTTACAACACTTTCCGCGACGGAAAAATACCACTATCAAAGGCTTGGAGAGTGTCATATGCAAGACGACATTCTCTACATTAATAACCGGATAGTAATCACTGAGCGTTATCGTGACAGCATTCTACAACAACTACATGATAGCGCTGGACACTTAGCTGTCGAGAGAACAACAACACAGATCAAACAGAGATTCCACTGTAATGGGATACGCAATAGTGTGAAGGCATGGGTCGCCAAATGTGTCCCATGTCAAAGACCAGCACCATTCCGCACCCATACACGTTAAATTGTTTGGGCACCATGGGAGCGAGTGGCTATTGATGTGCTCGACCCTTGAATATGACGGATGAAGGAAACAAGTACATCATCGTATTGCAAGATTATTTTATGAAGTGGGTAGGCATTTGCTTTGCCGGACCGAGAGGCATCCACAGTAGAGGAGGTCCTCACAAGCAATGTGTTCTGCCGATTCGGTATGCCTTACGAACTGCACTCCGACCAAGGAAGTAATTTTGAGAGCCAGCTGATCTCCGAGCTCTGCAAATTGTTTCATATCGTCAAAACAAGGAAGACTCCATTTAAACCGCCGCAGTGACGGAATGGTGGCAAGGTTCAACCGAACTCTCGCGGAGATGCTTACCAAGGAAACACGCCTTGATTGGCGTGATTGGGATTTATGACTCCCATATGTGCTCATGGCATACCACACTTCAATACATTCCAGCACGGGTTACACCCCTGCTCAGTTAATGTTAGGCTGTGAATTAGCCTTACCCCTGGATCTGGCCAGGCCCAGGATTACAGGAGAGAAAAATTCACCATCCCTCTACGTAGAGCTCATGCGGCAGTTTGATAGAACAGACCCATGAGCTAGTGAGAGCAACATTATCCACTGCACACCGGCATCAGAAAACGTGGCATGACCGGCGAGTGCATGGAGACCCGTATGAGGTGGGGGGGAAATGGTTTGGGTACATGATTTGTGACGTTCTGCAAACGTGCCGAGTAAACTGAGTTATCAGAGGAAAGGCCCCTATGTGGTAGTAGGTAAGAAGTTGGACGTGACGTACCATATCCGTGCCTCGGATGGCCTGACCTCAGTCATCCACTTCGATCAACTTAAACCTTGTGTCAGTGGTGACCCAGTGCCAGAGCTTGGACTGGGCATACCACATGACACCGGTACCCAGACAGATGCCACTATGGAAACAAGTATTCCCGACATTAGTCCCGAGCACTGCGGTGCCATTTCCACCTCTCTCCTACCAAGCCAGGAGTCCGGTGAACATATGACTAATGCTGAGGACGATGATGAGATAGGTACTCGCCCTCTCTCTCCTCAGAGTAGGTCTACAAGATCTGGGAAGTCATATCTGAAGGCTTTCTCGTTTGTGCTGTCTAAGAGGAAGGACGGAAAAGTTGTTCCACTGACCTCTTCCCATTCCCACCCACTTCAAGCTATTACCCCAATTATAGAGTTACCACAAGTGGAAGCTGAGTCTGCCCCAGGCCATGCTTCCTGTGTGGTGGAACATGTAATAAATAGCGTGGAAGTGAAGAGGCTTGATGGGGCCTTGGCTTGTTTTGAAGAACAGCAAAACCGCACAACTCGGTGTACCCCTCCAAGTCATAAAATCGCTGGACCACCCCCACTCCAAAGTGCACCCCATCCATTAGCACCACCAGCCCGACTCCAACTGGCGTCTCTAGTCTATGCACCAAGTTCGGACATCGCCGGTCCTGTCCATTTTACACTCCACTCGTCATCTGTTGACTGTCAATCTTCAGATATGAGAGAGTTGGCTGCTACAGAGGAGGTTACATCTCACACCACTGTTTACACACACACACACACCCTCACACACACACACCCCAACCACCCCCACCCACCCCCCACACACCCAAGACCACCCCCTCCCCCCCCCCTGCCCCCACCACCCGCTGGTGGTGGGCAGGGAAGCAGCCTGTTCAGTAGACCTTTGGCTCGAATATTCCCGGTACTTAAAAACTATGACAAAATACCAACCATTGTGTAACAAGAGATGGCCCTCCCCATCCAAAGCGCACCCCTGACCACAATCGCCCTACCAAGCCCCTCCCCCCCCCCCCGTGAGCAGTCAGAACATCACACTAAGACACAGAAAGACAGGAGTATACACAACACACTTGCCCGCAAGACTGGATACGTCAATTTATCATTGTGCGAACATTACATACCTACCCCGTTATATAAACTTATAACGAGGACATTCAACATCATCAACAACATAGATAGCATGCACCTAGCTTTGATAATAACTTTTCCGCAATAGCAACAGACTCGCCATTCCCCAGCTTGGAAAGTGGATCTGCCCAAATCGCATAATGCCAGCGTCACATAGCAACCCCGACTTCCCTACAACAGAACACCACCATCATCAACACGCGTCAACATTTTCCGCAAACACCTTATCCAGTTTACGGAAAACTGATCATACTGGAAGCAGAAACAACGCCACAGCCATCTACAGTACGTGCTACGGGGGATTCCACCCCCCCCCCCACCCCCGAAATGTTGCACCTAAACAGCTAAACTATCACACGTCAATGACACGTAGTAACAGTCAATATTATTAAGAGAGCAAGATCCCCACAGTCTGTCGTCGGTATCAAGTAGGAATTTACTACCGAATGGAAAATCGATAATGGTCTGATTCAAGTATGACAACCCCCTTCTTGGTCATCCGCGCTCTAAAGTAACTCTGTCCCGTCTTCGGACTCGGCCATTACAGAACGAAATAGATCATGTCTGATAAAGTTGACACTACCAACATTCAGCATCCTCGCCCCACTGCCATAAAAACATCACACTTCATGACAGAGCAAGAGTCATCCGCAAATAAGCAACCACGCGTATCAATCAAATTCAGAAACACAGACACTCAGGGGGACTGTATTCACAATCTCCATACGACGGTATTCTAAATTGTAAACCAAGGCACGCATTTTCCGAGCTGTACTGTGATAATTATGTTTGATCTAGGTGAGGTGAGACTAGTCCTACCCACAGGGGAGGATGCTTGGCAGTCCACCCACCCGGAAATTATAGTCCAGCTTCACGGGGTCAGTAGACTTGGTTTCCGCAGGACATGGACCTGTTTAAACCAAACAATATATTACAGTCAGCTATACTGTCCTAATTTTGATTAAGAACACGACCTTTCTACCACATATACAAATCATTAGAGCGCAGGCTGATGAAGCAGCATCAAAACAGTGTAGCATCGTGAAGAATTTCAAATATTCTCTTACCTACATATTCCAGCCACTAATCAACACGGGCTGGAATAAACTTACTACACACAAGAGGCGGCGCATGTATAAGATCACGCGCATATAAAGGGACACTGTTCTGAGGAACAGAATAATGAAAACATATATTCAATTTTTCGCATCAACTACGAACAAGTCAGCAGCATCGAAACTCCACCATTACATACAGATTGCGATCAACCATGTGCTTTCAAAACAAGAATCACGTGATCGTCACTTCTAATTTCCAGTAAATTGGATCAAAGGCTATAAACAAAAGGATCGCCCTACGCGTATCTACCACAGCGTGATCTAGGAGGCGAGAGGTGGTGAGTCGGGGTCAAGCCGCTGACGTCATCACGCTTTCCCACACCCCATCGGCCAGTCCAGCCTGAAATTTGAACAGGCGAGTTTATAAGCATCCACCTTGAAAAACCGCTTCATGCTAATTAAAAGGTGAGCTTCCACAGGAATAAGTAGTTCCAGATTTTAATGTTGATCGCAGACCAGATTTTCCGCCGAGTGGGGATGAAAGCGGCTATCCTTCCTTCTTATATTTATATTTGCCTTCTTCTTACGAAGGGAATATATGATACGACTCCAGGAGATTACAAATTAAATATTTCAATATTTGGCAGAACTAAAACTTTCTTGTGTGGTCCTCCGTCCTCCTGTGACGTTACCAAAAAGTATAAAAGGAGGAAAGCGTGCACTGAAATTTCATCTTCCCGTCAAACTCGACACTAGGGAAGATCGAGCATTAGGCTACTTTCGTGTTGCAAACCAAATTCTGCTGTTTTCTTATTATTACTTTATTATCTTATGTTATATTGGCCAGGAAAGTTATGAAGAGTTAGGCAAGTTTAAATTAGGTTAGTGCAGTTCCGCAAATCACCATCATGCGGGAATAATATGTCGCTTCCGGAAGATCTCGCAAGAATCGACGCCTGCTCACATCGGATTGATGTATCCGTGTAAAGCTTTAACGCACAACAGACAGCCGTGCAAGCATGCGTTTTCCAGAAACTTGGACTTGAAGCTTTACGTCAATCGCGACCATTTATTACAGACAGCATTCTGTGTGGACTGCAAATACCTGTATTCAGCTACTCGGTACAGTGTAACACATGCGTTATCATTTAAACATCGTGTGTTAGTTGTGACATTAAAACTTGGTGAACAGAATGATGACATAGATATCCTCGTTCCACATTTCGAAAGTAGACTTCCAGTTACAGTGCTTCCAACAGCAAAAATGGCCAAAACGAAACGCAGCAAATGACGACAAACTGACTCTGCAATTAGCTAGACCTTCAGCATCCGCAACACAGCCAGCCAGCACCAGCACTACAGCACCCATCACCACAACATCGGCAGCACCCATAAGAACAGCACCGGCAGTCCCACCAACTGTAGTTTCTGCACCGGTAGCAGCCGCAGTGACAACACTGACAGCACGCAGCACCACCACAGCATCCACATCTGTGATAGGACAGCCAATATCGGTAGTGATAACAACTCCTGTGAAAATCCACGAACCAGTTTTACAGGACATTTCCGACCATTCAATATCTCCATGCAGTTTAGTTATCGACGAGGAGATAAGCCTCACGGAAGCTGTCATCACCACCACCACACCGCAGACCAGCACACCAACATTCTTACACAGCACCATCCTTCCCATAGATCCTGCCGTTAGAAAGACTACTATGCCGGACCGACCCTACGTGAGAGAGTGCAGAATTGCCCATCAACCTGAGATCCGAGCGATTCCCAGAACGTCCGCGAGTAAGCTAATCAAGGCTGTGAAAATAAGAAAGTTATCCGCAATCACTGCAGCAGCATCGACGCACAGCATCATCGCATCACTTAGCCACCCTGCAGCCAGCACCACCAGCATCACAACATCACAACAGTGATGTCAGCAAACTCCGAGCCACCACCAGTCAGAACTACACCCATCGTCGTCACCACTAGGGCTGCGCGGTTTGGCTTACAGCCATATCGGTTTCGATATGACCTTTCATATCGGTTTTAACCGAATATCGGTTTTATGGGCATGAAACAAAAGATTTAAATGATAAAAAATAGCATGAAAACAGAAAGTATTTTCACGCCCTGATACATTCGTAACATTTTACGACTTTAAAGCTTAATATACCTTATAATATCCATCATCACGGGAGTGAAATTATTAATTAGACCGCCTACATATTACGCACAGTTAAATAAACATCGTTTATTTTGTCAAACTTAATCATAAATCAGCAAAACAGGTTGCGAAAAGACATAAATCACGTGATTGTAATATAATTATGGTGTAATTATCTCCCTTTCTTCATTAATTTCCAATTCGGCCCGAGGCCGAAATCATGCCTTGAAGAAAATATTAACTGTAATATTGCGAACGCGAATTTCATAAGTTAATATGATATTGTGTATAGAAGATAACGTTTTAAAAACGGTTTGAGTAATAATTTTATTTAAAATTATATCCTAATCAGCAAAATTTATTCAGCATTATATTTATTGGCGAGATTTTTATGCATTAGGTCGATTTAGTTTTGGGACGACCTTGCATTATGTTAATTTGCCGGTGACGTAAATAATATGGATGCCGTTGTTTAGAAATGTTTCCCCGATACAAATTTCAATGACAAATTCCCGCGTTAGTATTGTGTTTCATATTGCAAATTTATCTGAGACTACCAGAGAAAAGACGAGTAGATATTTATTTAATAATTTCGCTGCTTGATTTCTCTCGGCGTACAGAGAGTTACATGGAGTTACACAATATGCGCAATTGGGGCCACGTTCAATTATTAGTTGCCCCGAACGTAGCTTAATAGAAAGTGTGGCCATTATTATTCATTACGCTTTTCATGCTCGTTAGTATCTTTTATTTTTAACAATCCTGATACGAAAAACCGAAAATATGTTCATATTCGGTTTTTCGATATTTATTTTTTATAATCGGTTATGAAACCGTCAGTGCAGGATATCGGTTTTAAATATGGTATCGGTATATCGCGCAGCCCTAGTCACCACCACCACCAGTGCATCTGTAAATACATCGACAGCTTCATCCAACTTAAGCACCACCGACCTAAGCAACATAGATAATGAGATATCGGCATTGGAGTCTAGTGCGAGTCGTGGAACCCAGACTTGCTGGGGGAATTTCTCCGTGGACGTTTGTGGACATTATTGTCGTGGATGCAGCAGAATGTGTGAATAGGTGTGCGGAAAATGGAACCATTATTATTTTAATATTTTTGAAATATTTTTCTTCTTATTATATATGTTTTTATAATCGAAACCCTGTCCCTTGGCTGACTACGGTCATCTTACACAGCTACGCAAAATTCTTGCATAGCCGTCTCACAAAAATAGTCGCTGCAGATACCTGTGTTTTAAACACGTCATGTGCGACGTAAGTACACAACACACCGTGGCGAATATGTCTTTACTCCCGGCATGCCGTCCCAGCTATTGCTGGGGCTGCCTGATGAACTAGTTTTTACTTTATTAAAATACTATTTTTCTTATTATATCTCTTCTCCCGTCAGTACGTCGAGATAGCGAGAGTTATTCGTGCGGACCCGCCAAAATGGGCCGCACTGTATGCATCCCTTTATATATCCGGAATGCATACGTAATTTCATATAACTGTGATATTATTACTGTATCTTTCTTATATATATATATATATTTTATATATACACCTGTGCAAAAGTTAAGCACCAGCAAAAACAATAGAACGTAGAAACATGATGGTACAACTAGGCTGCCATACTTTTTGTCCCCGCGTTAGCTGACATAATTCCAAGTACAAAATGCACATGCATGCATGACTTCACACCGCTTGATGTCCGTGTGTGGCGGGAAACAGCACACGTGTTCAGTTATGTAAAAGTCCAGTTTGAGGTGTAGAACATTACATACAGATTTAGGCGACAAGATTAGGAATTTTGTGTTCATGACCATGGTTTATTTGTACAGAGAGAATTAGCTCTTGATTGTGAACCGCTATGGCAAGACGAAGGTTAAGTGATCGTGTGAAATGGCAAATCATAGGCATGCATACCACTGGTATGTCATGCAGAGAGATTGGCAGACAGCTGAACATTAACCATACTGTAATCAGTCGTTTGATTGCAAAACATGGGCAAACTAACGAGGTGAAGGACAGGCCTAGATCTGGAAGACCGAAGAAGACTACTGCCCGTGATGATCGAGCCCTAGTACGCCTTGTTAGGAGATCTCCATTCACCAACAGCAGAGTGCTCAGCCAGCAATGGGAAACGCGCAATAGAGTGTCAATGTCTACCGTCAAAAGGAGACTGTATGCTGCTGGCATGAAAGCTAGGAGACCTGTCAGACGTCCTCTCCTCACTGCACACCACAAAGAGGAGCATCTGAGGTGGTGCAACGAAAGAAGACACTGGAACATGAGATCCTGGAGACGGGTACACTGGTCCGATGAAAGTCGGTTCCTGCTTCATGCCACAGATGGTCGAACTCGTGTATGGAGGTCCAGACGCACGGCGTACGACCAACGTAACATCATGGAAGAAGTTCCATTTGGTGGAGGTTCCGTTATGATATGGGGGTGCATCTCATTTGATTGTAAGCTAGATCTGTTGACTGTACCTGGAACACTAAATGGACAAAGATATCAAGATTCCATACTGGATAGAGTTGTGGTCCCTCATTTTGTAAATCATGCACCTGGAACCCACCCTATATTCATGGATGACAACGCCCGACCACATCGTGCTAGAGCTGTGCATGAATACCTCCGCCAGAATGCCATCGAAACCCTACCATGGCCAGCAAGGAGCCCTGACATGAACCCTATTGAGCATATCTGGGACATTCTGGGAAACATGGTGAGAAGGAGGGATCCTCCTGTGCAGAACCTACAGGAATTAACAGACGCACTCCATCTTGAATGGCAACGAATACCACAATGGCGTATCAGTCGGTTGGTGACCAGCATGAGACGTCGTGTCCAGGCCGTCATCTAGGCACAAAGTGGATATACCCGGTATTAATAATGACAGTCTCAAACTCGTGCACAGATGTTAAACTTCGTTTTCAGACACCATTAATGACAATCTAGCCACGTGTGTCAACTGTAGGGCAATAGTTGTCAGTTGTGTCAACGTAACCATATTCAGGCCTCGTTTTCAAGTTCAAACAAAAACATACAGTGTTTCCCCACCATCATAATCAGCATTCCTCTAGTTGCATTATTACCTCTTGCACTAAGATGGATGGGTACATAAATGTTTATGCTATTGCTTTCTTCATAGCACATGAATATACCCTCGCATGTGCGTAAAAATAGGGTGGTGCTTAACTTTTGCACAGGTGTATATATATCAAATTTTTAATTGATGTGTGAAACGTATGTAAAGGTAGAAAGAATATCGGTGGGGTTGAGGAATGGAGATAAGATTTGCTGTACACCAAACCTCCTACAGAATAGGAGAAGGGTGTGTCTGGGGGCCTCGCTCGGAAGAATGTGAAAATTAGATGCACTTAGAATCCATCTCCTGTATTCTGAGTAATAAATATCATTCCTTTGTATACTGTTGAATGCTGTACTCTTTGCATGAGTATAAGCCACCACCCCCCCCCCCCCCAACACACACACGCGCGCGCACACGCGCACGCACGCACGCACGCACGCACGCACGCACGCACGCACGCACGCACGCACGCACGCACGCACGCACGAAATAAAAAGAAGCAAAAAAGAAAAGGTCTGGACAATAATTTCAGTGAGCCATTTAAGGATAACTCGACCATTTCTGGTCCGATTTTAAAAAGGTAAATGGTTTTGAAATCCTCGTCTCATTCTGATCCTGATCGGTACCAAGAACGATGCGAATGGAGTGATTTGAAGAAATCACTAGTACCAACTCGGTATATGTATACACTCTTCCAATACTGACACGTATTGCCAGGGAAGCTCTGACATGCGCGTTACGCGTTCTTACGGAAGTTTTTTTTTATAGAAACGTCTCTCATATGGCTTTATACACGCGTACGTCCTACCTAGGGGAGCATGCTCGGAACGTACCCAGAATGGGCGTCTCACACCCAGCTTAGCTGGGACGGTCCGTACAAAAGCACAGGGGATAACCCATTTCCCTGTGGGGTATCGATTGATGTCTCCAACTCTGCAGACTTCACTGTCCGGACATATACTCTGAACTTGGTGTTTGCAAGCAGTAGTCTCACTAGTCGCAGCTCATCTTACTTCACTTCAGAAGAGAACAATAACCAAGCTGTCAACAACCTATCTAACGGCATGATGGATGCGTGTTGCAGAGGCTAGCGTAGAGGCTACCGTACATCCCACTTAAAGAGGTTTAGTTTTGTAAGGATTCCTGGTCCCGCGTTGTTTACAGTTCTTAATGTGCCCCTGAAAGAGAAATGTGATGTTATTTTAAATCATCCTAATTACACATTGTATTACATAACTTAGCATGAACGTTCTTTCACTCAATGCCTCTCTGAGCACGGCGCCCGATATCTGGATCTGTTACACAACCTTCTAGAAGGATTGGTATCTACTGAACAGAGTGGTATACCTTTATTAAGTTTATGAACACCAACCAACCGGCAGCTTCCCCTGTTGTCATTTCCGCAGGGGGGGGGGGGGGCAGCTGTGCCATTTACACATTTCTACTAAACAATCAACTGTAGTTAAAAACTTCAAAACTAATTTTAGAATATTCAGAGCAGACTCAGGAGTAATATTAAAGTTCGGTTGTAACGTGTTTTTGTGGTTCATCCCATTAAGTAATATGGCAAAAGGACAACGTCTAGGCTGGATATATCTTACGGCACAGACTGATGATGACTCGTGACTGATATTTATGTAGTGGCAGTTACATGTGGCATATTGACTAATGTATTATTGATGTTTTGTACGTTATCAGTCTTGTAATACTTGTCGCCTTCAAATCTGAAAACGTTTCACTCATCTTTGCAAGGTAAGATACGAATATAAAATGATAGTTGCACGCTCTATCTATGCCTTAGTATGCGGAACAGTATATATGTACGATGACGGGTGGCTGTATTAACACTAAAAGGTGATATTCCGGCAACGCTCGTGGAATAATAGAACTGACAACGACTCAAAATCAAATTTTTAATTGATGTGTGAAACGTATGTAAAGGTAGAAAGAATATCGGTGGGGTTGAGGAATGGAGATAAGATTTGCTGTACACCAAACCTCCTACAGAATAGGAGAAGGGTGTGTCTGGGGGCCTCGCTCGGAAGAATGTGAAAATTAGATGCACTTAGAATCCATCTCCTGTATTCTGAGTAATAAATATCATTCCTTTGTATACTGTTGAATGCTGTACTCTTTGCATGAGTATAAGCCACCCCCCCCCCCCCCCCCCCAACACACACACGCGCGCGCACACGCGCACGCACGCACGCACGCACGCACGCACGCACGCACGCACGCACGCACGCACGCACACACCACCCCACCCCATACCAGCAGGTACGGTCGTAATACGCATGTTTAATCAAGTCACGCTTTTTTAGTTCTAGCCAAACTGATTATTCCACCGGCCAGTCACCACGATAAACAAAATCAGGCATTTGAAGGCCGCCTTTAAATAGTCTGAGCCCAAGCTAAATGTACCTCTGACACCCATACGCCAATAGTATGTATGATTACTGTATTCTGCGGCTGTAGTAGTAGAAACATCCTACAGCTGCCATCAGTCCTTCTGCACTTTTGCCCACTGTGTCTTGTCCTCAGCCAAAATCTTTAGCTTCCTCAGGTCCATTCTTGATTTGACTGCACCGAGTCCTGCTTTCGTGAGGTCACCTCCTAGCATGCTTAACAGATTTATGCAATGACGTGCTCTCCTGACTTTGTATTTACTGGCGGCTCCCAGTAGAACAAATTCCATGGCTCTGTGCTAGTGTGTCCCCTGATATCATTAGCACATGACCAAACATGGACCATCTTTGCTGGGTGACTTTTGCGGACAGCTGCGATGTATTACAGATCTTGTATAGTCTATCATTGGAAATTATGTTGTCTGGTCATCGGTGTCCAGTGATAGTGTGTAGGTGTTTGCGGTGGCAGGCATCACGTTTGTCTAGAGCTTCCTTTGGAGCTGCCCGCCTGTTACAGTTATACAGCAGCAAGGATACGCAGGTTGCATTGTATAAACGTAGCCTTTTCATCAAGGGCGATCTACGAA